>OX336893.1:17023798-17384205 GCA_946959425.1 Argyrosomus regius | reverse complement strand
CACATGATTAATACTATCGGGGGAAAAGCAAATGACAGAAAGGAGTTAAATGATGTGAAAATATCACATTTCTCTTATCTGACATCGACAGTAACAGTGCCATCACTTTATGGTTGTGTTCAAAATGATGTACTCTGCTGTCAGCAGCTGCACAACATAAACTATAACATAAAATCTGTTCATTACAGGAAACCTGAACTCCCTGCTAGACCAGGACTTAGATTTATTTCTCTGCTGTTTTGCTTCTCTCTGTTGCTCTACTTGATTTAATTGTCACATATTATATTCAAATATTGAGGCAGCAAATAACACTTTTTGATGAATTTTCATCATTTTCATTAAATTTTGCAATTTCCCAGTGCCTAATGTGATGTTTTTGTTTGTTCTTTGTTGCCTGGCCAGCAGCCGAGAACAAAAAAATATTCAGTTTAAAGTGAGATAAAAAGAGAGAAACAGAAAAACATTGTCACATTTTGAATCTTGAACATTACATTTGATTTTTCTTTTCAGCTCTATCACAAACAACTTTTAATAATGTCAACATCTCTCATTCCTCCCGCTCGGTCATAAACTAAGTCCTTCTTTCCCTACAAATGCTGACAAACTCAAAGGTAACACTCTGCAGCTATCCCTAGAGCATTTCAGCGTCTTTAAACTCATTGTTTTGGTTCTCGCTGCTCTCTTAGTGTTGTTTTCGGCCGCAGCAGGCAGCTGATTTCAGCAGAAAAAGCTCTTGAAAAGTCACCTGCTCAGCACCAAACAGCAGACAGACATGGTTAGCGACTAGCTTGCGAACACATTGGAGCATTCAGCATCTAAAGAGTCCGATATTTTTCTCAGCAGATGGTGGAGACCAAAAAAGAAGTATAAATATTAGACTTACATTCATCAGGTAGAGAGAAACACGACTGCAAATGAATGACAATGTTGCTACGACACCGGTGGATGTGTAATTTGCTTTATGAATTTAAAACCTGAGAGTGTGTCAGATGTGTTTACAGCTTGTTTTTGCTGCTCCCAAGTGGGAAAAAATCAATTAACTGATTTGTTTTTGTGTTATCACAGTATCTCACACAGTATTCAGAGCCTTCGGGCTGGTGTTTGATAGCGACCTTCACTTTTAAAGGAATAATACAGTAAAGAGTACTGTAATGATTCCTACAGTTGGGAAACATCCAGACATTTTATCCATTAACAAAGAGGAGGATCTATGCTTTAATCTCATCTCATTTCACCCTCTTTTGTTCCTGCACAAAAAATACAGAAGCCAGGATTTTAACTGCTGCCAAGAGAAGAGACCGTAATAACCCAATTTTACCCCCTCTGCTCTGTTTACTGGTTATGTTTAATGCTTAATTGATTTTAGCATTTTTTACTGATCACATTTAAGGCTCTGCTAAATCTTCCTTCCCCCTCAGCTACACTGGAGGTCTCTGATCTGAGAATTGAGAAACCAACTCTGTCACTCAACTCTCAACTCTAAAGGTCGATGAGTTTTTCAGTTTTGCCTTCAAAACTTTAAAATATTTCTGAAAATATACTCTTTTTTTTGTACCTCCTCACTTATTTTTGCATAACAGAAAATACTGTACACTGTGAAAACATGTTTTTTTTTTTTTTATAGCAGAATTACTTGACACACAAAGGGAATATTTTTAATGACAGCTTCCAATAGTCGTACATAAAAATTCAGAACAACAGCAATGATGAATTTTTGAACAAACCTCCACATTTCTCACATCATATAAAACTTGTCACAGTGACATGAGTGCTGATATGTCAGCATCAGTGTGTGGTATTTTTGGGTGTTTTTCCCCTTAAAAAAAGAACACTGTTTTGTTTGAAGAATCTGAAATGTGTGACATCTCAAACGAGCACAGTAAGAATAGTGGTTTCTTTACCAACTTAAAGTATGCAGTGCGGTTTACTGCCCTGTCTTTGTTCGTTTGTGGTCAATGTCACCTTTGAACACTTGTTCTTCACTGAGTCCTGTCCAAATATTGTGTTTCAGACACAGACATGTATTGATGCATGACTCCATTGAAATTATTTTACATGGCTACCTAGCTCGCTTTTATATTTTCCACTTTGAGTCTTGCACTCTTCTCAGCGCACATAGTTTCTGCTGTTTGAATCTGTTTTCTCATATTTCTTTTCCTTTTAACCTCCACATTTAAGGTGTTTTACCGTTCTTGTTTTTTGATTTTTATAAACTCAGCTGAGACGTAGGTGCAGTATATCAACTAATTATTTTTTTATATGGATCAATTCATCATTTAGACTATAAAATGTCAGAAAATTGTGACAAATAGCCACTCACATTCCCCAGAGCCCAAAGTGCCATCTTCAAATTGCAGTCTGATTAAAAACATATTTCATTTCAGTGGTGGAAAGTAGCCAAGTACTGTTCTTAATTTAGAGGTACTTGTACTTTATTTGAGTAATTCCATGTTGTGGTACATTATGCTTCTACTCTGCTATATTTCAGATTCGTATTTATGTTACTTTATTCTCCACTGTACGACTCCTACACTGTGGCATTGTTACATTTTCTCACTGTAAGTAAAAAACGTCTGCTTCTGTTCCATTTAAAAGAGTTGAAAAACACTCTGCTGATGCAAATCTTTTTGTTCAGCTCAAAGATTTGTAGTTTGTTCGTTAGCTAAGCGGTCACATCACTGATCAGACCCACTTCAGTACACACACAACAGTAAGTGACCTCATCACTGTTCATGTGGCTGCAATGTTCAGGCCTGATTCCAGCTATCTTCAGCTCAGTTGTACGTCCAGTCTGTTGCTATGTTCAGCTCAGTACAAAACGAGCTCGTAAAAGCACTGTACATAAAGGTTAATAGCGCAGAGTTATCAAATTATGATTATTTCTGTGGCTTTCGCTGTTTTAATAGGCCTTTAACGAGGAAGTAACGTACTGTGAATCACAGCTGGGCTGACAGCGCTGCGCTCAGTCACAAGGAAGTGGCGCTCCACTGCTGAAAACCACTGATTCATTCAGTGACATTGTTGATTTAGTTCACTTTAAAGATTTGTTGTGAAGGATTTGTTCGTAGATCTACTACACGCCTCCAATTTACAACAATATAAAACAGAGAAAAGGAGCGTTTGCGAACCTGGAACCAGAAACTGAGTTTGACAAATGTCTTCCTTCACGATTAAGTTCTAGTCCAACATAGTTAACGATTCATTTTCTGTCGATCAGCTAACCGACTTATCGACTCTTAACCCAGGTTCACTAGTGGTTCTCTCCTCTTTTGTCCTGATGTAACCCAGACATCTGAGACCAGCATTAGTATGCGTTTGTCTCCAGTACTGCATTGCATATCATAAGAGTCTCAGAGTCTTTTGCATCATTTCTTTCTCATAGAATATACTTTGAAGTTCTCTCCCAAAGCTGTGATGCTGCTAGTGTGTGCTATGATGAATGATTTAGACATCTGTCTGTTAAACGTGGCTCTTTCTGCTAGACAAGGTGGGTGTGAGCCTGTAGGCATACTGTAGCTGTCGCTGCGTCTGGGGTAATGAGGTGAGATGGGTTGTAGCCAAGTGCTCATCCGTGCAAAACAAAGCCATATGTTTGTCTAAAGGTGCCTCCTTTTGGACTGTTTGGGATGTCATTGTTGTCGGGGCGGCGTGTTGTGTGTGTGTTTGTCTCTCTTGGCTCCCGTGCTTCATCAAGCTCACACCGTGTGTAGCAAACGATAAATAAATGGCAGTCGGCAGCCGCTCTGCTTCAGGCAGTGGCCCCGGTCCTTTAATCTTAGCCAGCCTCTCCTCCTCGTTTTTTTTTGTTTTTTTTTTTTCTCGTCTCTGACTAACCACCCTTGACAGGGGAAGTGCAGAGAGGTAGGCTGCCTGTCGGCTGCGGGGCAAATTTAAACAAACGAGAGAAATAAAAGAAGGAACGGGAGACAAAAAAGGGAAACTGACAGCTTTGGTACAGGAAAATAATTACAGGCTGGAGTGAAATTAGCACAGGCGAATGGAGGGGAAGAATAGAGAGCAGTGGAGAGAGCGCCAAAAAGAAGAAAGAAACTAGGAGAGCGGCTCGTGCACCTTTCTTTCGGGAGCAGGTTATGAGAGTCGGTGGAAGCAGAGGGAAAATGCTGAGCACTGTATCTAGAGCTTAACAGGTGTAACAAATTCTAGGAGGTAGTCATTTGCAGAGGCTGCCTATGCAGTCACTGCTTTTAGTATAATAGAAATATGAGAAGTTGCCCAACAGGGAGTGCATCCAGAATATGCGTGTGTTTGAAATGTAGAGTGTGCAGGGAGGAGGAGATGAAAGAAAAAGGGTAGGGTTGGATGCTGTCTACTACTCTGGTTATCCTTCTGTGGTTTTTCCTTAAAAGTCTCTCTGAACCAGAGAGAAATCCCCCACTGAAACTTTAACTGAATTTCTCTTTTGTGGCTGATGTGTACATTAGTCTTAATAGATCCCGTGAATATAGCCTGTAAATCAAGCATAACGCAGTGAGAATATGTGGTTGCATTTTGACAAATGGCTTCAATTTAAATTAACAGGACCATTAAAGCTCAAAGGAGAGGCCAACGGGTGCATTCATAGCCGCTGTGAGCTTCTGAAAGACATCACACACATGCACTTAATACAACTCTTGACATGCACACGCCATCACATCAAGACTTCCCTCTCTTTCAGCATTAAAGGCAGACAACACGACAGCACACTCAAGGATTACTGCGAGAGGATCTGAGCTGATGGGGCCGCTGGCATAATTGTGATAAATGACGGCCTTTTGTCAGTGTGACGCTCCATGAAGCAAAGAGCGGACGTTTTATAGCTTGAATATGCGGTAGGGCTTCCATTTACTTCACCAGTTTCCAGTGTAAGAAAAACATAAAAACACAGCAATTTTCTGTGACTGCAGTTGATTGACTTCAATATAATGGAGGTTTTGAGAGTCTAAAGCAGTTATTTGTCCCTAAGGCCTCCTGGCCTTGAATAATCTGGCCTGACTCTTCCTGTTTTTTCCCTATATGTGGGTGACAGGCTGCCAATAACGCTCCTACATAATAGCCATTGAAGTGTCAACACTAGGCGAGTATGAAACACTTTATTAGTTTGCAGTCTGTCCTGGAGGTGTAGCTGACAACGGCTGTGGAATAACTTCACAGTATACACATGGTAATATGTCAAGTCCTGCATGGTACACATAATGTGTCCGCCTCATGACGCCTCTGAGGCTCGTAAGCTCCACGAGGAAACAAGGCACTTGACTGTACTGTACATCCTCTACACCTGCCGCCCTGACCCATAATCCCACGATGCCACAGTTTAACAGATGATTGAATGAAAAGCTCCATCCATAATTCAAGTGGAATTAAAAAGTTTAACTCTTTCATCTGAAGCGAAAAAATGGATTTGAGTTTGGGTTGGACGAGCAAGCCAGACAGTTGTTTTTTTTTTTCGACTTCTTTTTTGAAAATGGCTAACAGAGACTTTTGAGACGTGCACAGACGACAGAAGACAGCGAAACATGAATTTTAAATGTGTTCTGAAACTGTAAAGGGATTACTCATTCTGTCTTTGTAAACAATGTACTAAAATAGACCTGTACTGTAGTTTGTGTTCTAGGATTAAGAGGATATTGCCCATCTGTAAGGCCTACCTCTGAAAGATTTTATTTATGGTCTTTCATAAATAGCTGGCATCTTGTGTTATGCACATTTTGCTGTGCTAAATCTGCTACTGGACGGTTTTAACATCAACAGCAAAAGTGGTTCTGAAAAATATGTCAAGCTTACAGTATGACTGTCTAAAATCATCTCTAGCTGATGTTAAAATTTTGCATTTAAATCAAGTAAAAGACAAAAAGAAACACAGTTTGGCAGGGATGGTCGAGCACGAGGCCCCATGAGTCTGCAGGTTTTCACTCCAACCAAACACCACAGTGAGTGATTTCACTGATTAATATTTCTTGCCAGACAACTAATAAGTAATATCAGCTGTTGTTTTCCCCTTTTGGTTTTGAATGAAAATCTCTCACCGTGACACTTGGTGCAGGGATCCCTCGAGGGGTTTGCAATAATAAATCTGGAAGGTCAGGACATAAAGAGATAGGATATGAGGAGAAAACATCCACTACACATATTATGTTTTCCTGGCTCTTCTCTAACCTTTTTTTATTGTGAAAAAGTGGATCGCTTTGCCTCTTTAGGCCTCTGAAACCCATTGAATAAGAAAAATCTAAGAGCTTCAATTTGGGATCGTGAGTAGACTTTGATTTAAAGGGCCAAAAGCCAAAAAGGTTTGGACTCAGTGGGTTAGACTCTACATTGAAATACTGGAGCACTGTGGTCGAGTGAATTTTAGTGGTTGAATCATGTCTCTGTGGTATTGAAGGGAAAAATAAATCATCACTCCTCTGTAGTACACGTTTCTCTGTGAAGATTCGCTGTAAAGTGACGGAGAAGGTCACGTAGATCTGTATTTTGGCATCTAATGGCAGACGAGTGTTGATCAAATTCTTCCCACAAACCACATGAACTCAACTCAAAGTAAACCACAGACGGTTGTTCCTCACCTGCAAACAGAGACTGTACATGAAGTAGCAAAATGTCAGAAGAAAACGGGAAAGAAAACCTCAAAGTACAACGCAACAAATTCAACACATCTTGAGATTAAAGAAGGGAATTAACCACTACTAGACTTCAGCATACATTTCTGGGGTATTCTTTACAGTCTGATAAATGTGTTCACAGTGTTCAATTTAAAAATACACTCCCACAAATCACAATAATGCATTTTGAATTATTCTTAGCACAACAAAATGTGCAGAAAGCCAAGCTTGCCAAATGCATTTCCACAGTTTTGCATTTTACCCATCACCGATGTACTGAAAGTTATCTGTTTGGATGTGATACTGGCTTGGCAGAGTTTTTGGTGTGGGTACTTGCTTTTGTGCATGCGTGCATGTTCAGAGTGACTCTCTAGAGTTCATGTGAGATGAAAGAGGGCCCTAAGGGCGTCTCTGTGGGCTCCAGGCTGACGTGGGAGAGAGTGTGGCTCTGGGAGCGAGACAGTGTGTGATAATGAGAGGGAGGGACTTTCCCCTGGGCCTGGCCTTCTCCCTGCCCTGAACTCTGGCTTGGCAGGGTCGAATCTCCTGGTTCTGCTCCAGCCACAGTCCCAGCTCCTGCAGCAGCGCGCTCCTGCTTGTGTCTCTCCCAGGCTGAGCTCAGTTTCACAGCCAGAGCCAGCAGGTTCTTCCCCAGGAACACTGTGGACACACGAGAGTCCCTGTACCACAGCATGCCTGTACCCCTCAGGGCCAGTGTGAAGATGTTGATGGTGACCAAGCTGAGCCAAGGGTACAGAGCCTCCTTACGGGGCCCCCTTTGTCCTGGCAGGCCGGTGGCCCCCAGCTCTGTGAGGGCCACACACGGCAGCAGCAACAGGAGAGCGTAGCAGTAAAAGAAGACCAGGCCCTCAGCCCAGATGGGCAGCCTCTGCTCAACAACCCCTCCAGTCCCTGCTGCAGCCCCCCCTTGGGCTTCCCAGAGCCCCGCCTGCAGGTCCAGAACATCCAGCAGGTCCACCACCACCCACAAGAGCCGACCCCGCACCTCCTGCTTCCTGCGCTGCGGGGTCATGTGGTCAGCTCCCGTTAGGATAAGAAACAGGGAGGGTAAGCAGATGGACAGCAGCAGCGTCAGAGTCTTCCTGGCAAGCGGGTCAGGCGGCCGGCGCTCCTGCCTGTAGTTATGACAGACGAAGAAGAGCTTGAGCTGGAGCAGAGACAGGAACAGGAACCAGAGGGCGTTGGCAAAACCACGACGTGGCGATCGCGCCTCTGACACCACGCCGGCTGACACGAAGCGCAGCGCGAGCAGAAAGCCCACGTCACCTAGCAACACTGCCACATACTGCCACACACTAGGTCCTGGAAGGCCACGAGCTCCCAGCATGCTCTGCTCCAGCAGGTAGAGGTCCACCACTGCCATCGTGCTCACCGTGACCAGGGTTGATACGCACACCTGGGGCGTGGGCACCATGCCTGAAAGAGACACACACACATATACAGTGACTAAATAGTTACATCGACACAATTCAAACTCTGCTCACATTGCAGTACTCAGTGCCATCTGTCCTCGGTACAGCTGACAAATATTCAGAATAAAAACATGCCTCTGTTTTATCCAGCATTAATTCAAACTAAATGTAAAATAGTTTATGCTTGTTGCTATGGTTTAAGAAGACATTGGATGCCTAGTAAGCAGTGATCGCCCTTCATCTTTGGACAGAGCTACCCTGGCTGCTCAAGCTGAGAAGCCTGTTAAATTGTGGCTGTTTTTTTCTCCTTTTTTTTTTTTTTAACTCTGCAGCTCTTTGATTTAAATAGTCTTTTTTTAACCATAAAGGTCCTAACATTGCTTCTTTTTGATTCTCAGATTTCCCCACGTTCTCTGCTGTTACTTTGTCCTGTTTGTTTCTGTTCTTTTTTTGCACACATCTTATTCATTATTAATTAATTGTGTTCAGGCGCAGCTAGGTGCCCTGTCAAAGCCTTTTATTTGCCTCTATAGTCTGCCATGTTTATTCTCACACTGTGCTGCAGTCTTTAATCATCGCAAATTCCCCTCTAATTTCAGATGAATATTGATAACTCGCTATTTGTTTAGAGATGCGTATGACTTGTGTATTTGTGTACAAACTGTGTATGTCTGCCCGAGCGCACGCAGGCAATGCTAATTTGGCTGAATATGTTTGTTCATTTTTTTCTGTGTTGCAGCTCATATCTCAGCCACGGATCGTATAAACCTCAGTATTGACGTCGCATGAGAAATGATCATTGACTTTACAGTGTAATCAAACTGACGTCTCTTTATCGTACTTAGCTGTAAAGCACAGCACCGACCGGTGGACTGTCTGTTATCTTCTCAGCACCACTCGGTTGGTGTCAACCCCTCAACTGGATCGATGACATTATAATATAAAATCATTACCAGCTCAGATGTATCGTAATGGCAACAGTTGAGCATGATCGAGCGAGAGATTGTCAGCATGATTGCGGCCTCTGAGAAAAGTCTGCCGGTGGAAAGTGTGTATTGATATCTTTCCGATGGAAGACGCATCACTTCCCTCACTGTAAGACTAACAGGAGCTCTGCCATCTCCTCTGTGCTGTTTGAATCATTGAAGAGGGCTGAGGAACTCCACTGGGTAAAAAAAAAAAAAAAAGGGGGTTTTGAGATTGTCTATGCGTGTGTGGAGAAGCAGAATGAGCACACGACTGCAAGTGAAAGATTAATAGGCCTTTTGGCTGTCTACATGCCTAATAAAGTGTTACTGCATGATGGTAATAGTTCATAAATAAGCTCAGGGGGAGAAGGGGTGAGAGTGATGAAGAGGAAAAGACTCAAATGCAGATACAAAGTGACTTCCTCCCACTTATATGAAGATATGCATTTCATGTGGCAGCGTGGTCTGGATGAATCCAAATGTATTCATCACCCGGGGTAGTGAAACATCACAGACATTAGGGTTTGTTCTGAAGCCGATGAATCTAAGAGATGAGGAAAGGAACGATCCCAACTGATTAATCCGCTCGGAGGTATGGTGGGAGGACAGGCGTGGATCATGCCGGCATTCGTAATATCTGATTGTCTATGAAGCCTTTTGTCTCACCACACACTGCAACTTGATTATCACCCCACCCCCCCCAAAAAATTGAATGAATTTCACCAAGCCGCAGATTGGAGAGGATATTGGAATTCAAATTTGTTTTTTTTCTTTCTCTGGGAACAAGCCCACTCTGCAGGGGAGGTGAGGGGGAGATGGAGAAGTATACAGCCACTGTTGCAGCTGGCTTTTTCCTCGAGGTCGCGCCTCTTAAGTTATTCCACCTGCGCCTTAAGTTTCACCCTGGAAATCTCCCTGTCAGCCTGTGTTTGTGTTTTGACTCCCTGTCAGCGCCGTGTAATTTATTCTGTCCTGAGTGAGGGACCGAGATGACATCCTGTGTGTCCACTCAGCTCATCAATAATGACCAAATTCATCATTCCCCTGTCTGGGAAGTGACACTGTTGACAAGGTGAGGTAACCTATTTCACTGTAAGCATGAGTAATGGCATGTAATAGTGCAGGTGAAAGATTAGTTCATTTGTTGCTGTTTTTTCTTCTTCCCTTTTTCTCTAAAAATCCATTTCCAGCCCAATTTGTCCTCCACTTTTTATATTTTAGCTTATCTCATGTGACACTAGTGCACATGGCTCTCCCTCCATCTGCACCGGTGTCTTAAGTAATCATCCAAAAAAGCTCTCCAGTTCTTTGCGACACACACTCACACTGACAGAGATAAAGCAAAGGGGTGGCGTTTGCCACTTGCGCTTGTTTTCTATTAATGTTGGGTGATTTCCAGGTGGACAGAAATCCATGTAGAGCAAAGATTAATTTGTCTACACCCACGGCTTATCTCCATAAACACGCCTCATAGAGCTCCAAATTACATCAAACGCAAGAATCCCTCGTAAGTTATCACAGGTGCCACTTGAGCACCAAGGGCATCAGGACAACATCTATGCCATTATGTGCAAACTAATTAATTAATAGAGAGCCAGGCAGTGTGCAATCTCTGATAATGCCCTGCTGAACATCTCCCCTCCCCAGACTTTACATCCACATGACTGAAACATCTGTTGATTTGTCAGGTAGCAGCCAGAGTGTTGCCTGAGGGGCTTGTTTTTTGTTTTGTTTTTTTGTTTTGTTTTTTTACTTAGTTATCACATTTCTTGAGAAAATTGTGGTTATCATTTGCAGCCCCAGCATGCAACGCTGTTTATACGACGTCTTGCATCCTCGGGCAATTTAACAATCTCTATTAAAACGCTTCCCTGCAACACCTGTTTCATAACTGCCCTATTAATAGCAGGTATTGTGGATTTATCCGTGCATGGCTGGTAGTAAAGTGAAGCTTTAGTTACCCAAACCATTCGTCTTGCACTTGGGCTCGATCCTCCTGGCTTGATTTACACCAAGTAATGTGTGTTTTCTCTCTCTCCCCCACAAGTAGAAGCGCTGTCGGTGACCAATAAAGTCTCTTTTATTGGCGTTGATGAGCCGGGCTCCGTGATAAAGTCTTATTCTCTTAGTCCGGGTGTTTGTACACAGTCAGGCTCCAGGGGAAGGCTCATGTCGAGGCTGCAAGAGGGGAAAGTCACCGCCACAGCCACACCGAGCAGAGACGAGTTTGTGGGAACAAAAAAAAAAAAAAAAAAAAAAGCACCACACTTATCAAGATTTCCCCCCCTCTTCCTCCGTGCAAATCTGGCGTGGCCGATATTTCCAAAAAGGCTCCGCGGTTTATTGCAGAGGCTCGGATCTGGTTCTGGATCTGTCACCTCCCCGCAGTGTCGGCTTCTGCTGTTGTCGGGTTTATCTTTTGACACAGCAGCGGGGGTAGAGAGCCGTGCAAGACGGGGCTGCTGATGCTGATGCTGCTGGAGCTGCTGCTGCTGCTGCTGCTGGTGCTCGGTCGGGCTCCGGCTGTGCGGAGCAGCCGGGGGAAGTCGGTCAGAAGTGGAGCGGCTGCATACGAGGCGACGCGGAATCGTTAAAGTGGAGCCCGCAGACCGATCCAACCGAGAAGATGGCTCATGAGAGAGAGCAGGCAGAGCGGTGCAACACGGGAGAGGAGGACGGACGGACGGACGGAGGGAGAAACTCACTCACGCTGTCCGAGTTTTTGGTCGTGGTGTTAATTTGTAAGCATGTTACGTGCTCGAGTCCAGACCTCCCACCCCTCCTCAGTTTCTCCTCCTCTCCTCCACCATCAGCTGTGGAAGTTGAGCTGGAGGATGCTATGAATACTTGAAAGCACCCCAGTTACAGTAAACTCATTGGTTATGGTAATCGTGATGATGCCACTTGCAGAAGATTAGTTGCATTGTTTGGGAGCAGGCTGGTACCTTATTTACCCTTTCTGGCTTGAAATGAGAGCGGAGGAAGTAGAGCGAAAGATGCTTGTAGCCTGTAGACACATTTAGAGCTCAGAAGGCAGATGTTACAACTTTAATTAGTCCTCCTTCTGTCTACTTACTGTCTTAGTCACACAAGGAAATCATTCCTCTGTTGTAGATTAACTCATTACAGCAGCTTACTGCATACTTAAACAGAAGGATTGGGATTTTTCTTTGGCAGATCTGGAAGAAAAATGAATCTTTTTGGAAACAGTTGTAAAAGAAGGCTGGCCGCTTTCCTTGTTCAAGAATTTCATTTTGTTGCCTTTGTCAAACGCAGATGAGATTTGTTTTGTGTCACCTTCTTCTTCAAGGTCCCACTCCTTCAAGTGTGTCTGTAGGCATGCCAGTCTGCACCTTCCACAAAGGTGAAAGTCCTCCACTCCCACTCTTTCTGTGACTCTGTGAGTGTGGCGGGTTCATTTTTAGAGTGAGAGGTTTAATCAGACTGGTGAGAAAGGGGATGGAGAGTCATCTTTCTTGTCAGATTCAGCTTTGCGCTCCGCTGGCTTCCAAGAGAAGAGATTTTCCATTTTCCCCACTTGCATGGGGTAGTATTTGTTCATCACTTCTCTTCTTCTTTCCACTGTCTCTTTGTCACCCATCTCCTCTTGTTTATCCTGTTCTTCCCTCCATCCTGCTACTATCCTCCTTTTTTTCCCTTTTTTTTTGTTTCCCTGTGGGTGTGGTTGAAGGTCATTCTGTACACTGGCTCACTTTCAGAGAGGAGAGAGAGTAAGGAGCGAGGCAGGAAAAAGGACAACGGAGAACAGTGAGAATAGCAGAGGAGGGCGAGGGGCAGCCAGGCGGACAGACTGTCCACAGTAGTGTGCAGTCATCACTTTCGCTTCAGACATGATTGGGGAAGTTTGGAAGGACACATGGGGTTACAGACCGTCCATGAATGCTAAAAACATCAACACTGAGCAGTGCTCCACATCAGACTTGAGGCTGACCTCCACAAGCATGGCAAACACGGAGGACTCAATCCCTCACCTCCTCGCTCTTGGCTCTTACCCTGGGTGTCAACTCAAGAGTGTGAGGCTTGAATTAAGAGTACTCCACTGACTTAGCTTTGCAGTCCTCTAACATTATCACACTTGTGATGGATAGAGACCAAAAAAAGAGGCTCAAAATCAATGCAGCAGAACCAGAGATCCCTCCTTGCCAAAACATGGCACCTAGATCATCCACAATGCAACTCAACCACAGACAATACAGTCTGAGATTTGGGTGTATAATGCTAGTAGGTGCTAATGTAAGCTAAGGTTTTGTTCTAGCTCCACACCTCCAGATTTTTATTCCATTTTCAAACACGTCGTCTTGTAGACTCAAGTGACATCTCTTGAGGCAATTTCAGATATTGTGCAGCTCCGTTTGAAACCACAAAAGGCTTCACATAACTTCTCTCACCACATATGCATGAGCTGTAAACAGATCTTGATGTGCAAAATCGGAGGAGTTCCCTTTTTTTTAAAAAAAAAAAAAAAAAAAAAAAAAACACCTTTTAGTCTACAAAATTCACTGTTATGTGTCTGGATAAACGCAAACACAAACCCTGTTAGAACATTGCTATCATTCGTTGTTGAAGTCTTGACTTTATTCCAGTGCCTGACTCTCTCTTTCTTTGTGTGTCTCTCCTCCACTTGTCAGCGTATCTTGTGATTGTTCAGTCATCTCCAGCGTGGAGCCTCAGCTGCCTGCAGTTCGGGCGCCTGTGTTTCTGCTGCAGCCTCCACACGTGATTAATCATGTGAAGTGGCAAAAAGCACAACACTGTCAAGACTGTGAGGGAGACCTAATGGAGTTGAAAATGGGATGTTTTGTCATGATGCAATCCATTTTGTTCCACCTTTCGCCCGCTCGCTCGCTTTCGCCATGCCCTCAAAGGGCACATTTTTCTTCTGGTGCCAGGTACCAAATGTGAAGGCTGTGTGTCTATTTTAAGCAAACACCAAGACAACAAAACCACCGCTGAGAAGTTTTGGCTTGTTTTGGTCGTTATAAAGACGAGTCCCTGAATTTGGTTCGCTCCGTCAGTTCTGCACTCATGCCAGTTTTGAGCAGTGCTCCTCGACTCTTTTACTGTATATTGGCCTCGGCACAGTTCACTGGAGACAGGGGGTGAAAATCATTTTCATTTTCCACTTTTAAGACTAATCCACTGATTCCAGGGTGGAAAATCAAGTAAAATGCATGTCCAGCGTGCACTCAATTTATTTTTTTGCTGTTCGCTGTGAGTGTCTGTTCAGACCAAACTGACCTGCTGCTCTCACTCTCAGTTACCCCGTCTGCAGCTGGGGGTCCACAACATGAAGCCTAATCACCTGTATGACGCTACAGTGAGGCTGAATGTGATAAAATGCCAACAGCAGAGCAGATTAAATGAACAAGGTAATGAAGGTAATGAATGAGAGTGTTTCACACTGAAGAGTTTAATTAACCTCACCTCCCACCAGCCTCTCTCCACTGTAACACCTTCACCACCGTATCGCAGACCTCCTCTGTGTCGACCGCCCGGGGCAATTCATCGAGTGGCCTTGTGTGCCAAGGGCAATTAATCCCTCCTCCTGCCCCAAGGCCTTATCATGCGTCTGTGTCCTTTATCTCCGTGTTTGCCACGCTTCCATAAGCACAATACATCTCTTGACCTACTCTCCCTCTCCTTCTCATCTACCTCCATCTCTTCCGCTCTCCCTCCTCCTCCTCTTTCTTCCTCTCCCGGTTTTCTTGGATGCAGAGGCACCTGCGACCACATACAGTGAACAGTTCCTCACCGTCAGCAGTCCCTGGCAGCTTAATATGCACACATACCCAGTCTTGAACTGATAGTCTTGTCAGATTAAAATGAGGCTGAAGTATTCATACATAAACATACAAGCACACACACACTCACCCATATTCATGAGGACCTCCTGCGGCCTTCGGTTTACTTCACTCCCGTCCTTCACCTCGGTCAAACAAACATCCTCTCGTTGTTCAAATATTGACCACAATCACTGGCCACATTCTGACAACTTTAATATACCTCAGCTGTCTTTCTCTTTCCCCATTCCTGTCTCTCCTCCCATGTGTCCACACACACACCATCCTGCCACACCAGTGCTACATCTTGTTAAAAAGAGTTAGTGAAGCTGAAAGGCCAATCACATTAACACGGAGGGAGTGTCAAAAAAGAAAACTGCAGAGAATATGGCGGAAGGGTCAAATCAAATGGACACTTTTAGATTTTAATTGCAAATGCCTAATTGCTCCCATAATTATGAGTAATAAGACTTTGCTGCGCTGATCGTGAATGGATCACATAGCAATTACTCATGACTGTCGCTTTCTGGATTTGACGACGAGAAATATCTTCGTAGATTAGCGTTTAATCCCGGTGCCCAAGATCTCAGAAGTCTTTGAAGATGTGCGGCTAAATGTCCTCGTCCAGAGCCCGGCATGGAAGGCCCCGCCTGGGGTGATGGGCTGCAGCCATTTTATACTGGAGAGCACCCGGCTCTAATCAGTCATGGTGGAAGAGAGAGAGAGAGAGAGGATTTATCCAGCAGCTCGGACTCGAGGATGATTAGATGCTCAGATGCAGTGAGCGGGGTTAGCGATTTGGCCAGGGCATGAATGTTACTGTTCCAGTTCTCTCCCCCTCTCTCTGATAAATGTCATGTGAAGTTGGATGGAGGCAACCTTGAAACTTGCTTTCATAGCACACACAAGCCCTCTGCTAGATTTAAAGACTGTGATTGCGATTACCAACATGGTTCAATTTGCGGTAATTACTGCAGTTACACTATTAAATAGCCTGGAGCTAAAATAAAACTTCCTCACACTGTCATTTTCAGATGCTTGGACTCTTATAGAACATCTTAATTAAAATATGATTACCTGTCTCTGGTGCATACTTAATTGTGTGCAGAATTCAAGCCATATTGTCTGCTATCCCCAAGTGGGTCGTGTCTCTCGTCCTCAGGCCATCTTTTTTTTCTTTACTCTCTTTGGCCCTTTTTTCATATTTGTTAAAGCCCTTTTTCAGGACTGACTGGTCTGGTCAGGGAGGCCATGGGAAGTCTTTGCTTCTGTCTATCTTTAGAACAGTCGCTCCTCTGTCTGCATAATGTCTCGCCGTCCGTGCTTAAGCACATTTCAGAAGCATCAGGCATTATCTCTGGCTGGTCGGGGAGGCCCTTTCATGGCATTGTGTGGCATGAAAGGGCCATCTGAGTCGGTAGGAGAGATCATTATCCGACATGCGCTGAACAGAAGGAAAGGAACCGGAGCTGAATGTGTGAGGCAGAGCCCAAGGGTTTGCTTTGACTCCTACCCAACATCACAGCCTTTATACTAATCCATATTTAATTAGACTTTTCTTCATTGTTCCCTCCCTACTTGTTTACTCTTCCTATTTTTTTTTATGGGATGTGGAGGGAGGGAAGGGCATGGATAGAAGGTAGTGAAGTTGACATGGGATTACTATTAATAAGCATGGGTGGGGAGCGAAGAGAACGTAGAGCCTAGTGAGGGCTCTGGGGACGTAGCTGTGTTTCATTTCATTAATTGGATATTGTAATTCAAATAGCACCCATCAGCTCTGAAACAATAACCTGCCTCGACTCATGTGACGTGTTGAAATTTCAATTTGTTGTTAATGTCGGCAGATGCATAGGAACGCCAGCGAGTAATGAGTAGTGTTCTGGACTTTAATGAAGTGGTGGTTTTGTGTAGATGGAGCGACTGATCAACATTCATCAGGTGCTTCCGAAACCTTTAGTGGAAATGATGTTCAAAGAGCTTTCTGCTCCGTTAAGTTCAAATAAATGTCTTCCTCGTCCTGTCATTGGCGAATGTCTCAGGATGACTGACTTTTCATCAGATCCATTATTAGAATCTGAAAACTGTGCTCCGCTCAGTCGTGGAGCAATAGAAACTCGCGAGTCCATTAAACTGTATAAAAACCCTTTTATTTTCCTTCCTCTCATTTCTGAAATGAACATTTCAATCAGTGTGTTGCCTTTGGGAAGGATGGCGGGTGAAGGTCAGTATAAATTTCAGCAGTAATAATTAGATTCTTTATTAGTCTTTGCCACTGAATTCAGCTCCAAAGAGGAATGGTGCAAAGGAGCAGCATTGGCCGGGTGTTGACTTAATGTCACCCATCCATTTTGCTTTCGCTCTGGTTGGCCTTGCAGGAGCTGGAAAATGGGAGGCTCATTTATCACCAGGTTTCTCTGGCTCTGGGCACCAACATGCATTCAGTCATAGCTCGAGTGACAGACACACACACAAATAAACAAACACTCTTGTCTGGAAACAACAGAGTGCTACACACACACACACACACAAGATGCATCACACTGTGAATATAACAAGAATAACTATGAAGTGGAAAAATGCCTCAAATGTTTTTGTACATGAACACTTATACTCGTCACATATCTACCGTGACACGCCTGTTCTCTCGACCATTCATGTGTGAAAATTTAGTCCGACCTCTCTGAGGTTTTGTGATTGACTGACTGACAACGCTCCACACAATTGTATTCTGGCAGCACAGCAGTGTGACACGAGTGACGTTTGAATGTTTGTGAGCTCAGACATCTCATACATTTTAAAACGACCCTTCAACATTTTTCCATGTTTATTTCCCTCTTTTCCCAAACAGAGAGGAATCCCCATCGGACAGTTCTGCAAGGACTTCAATGAGAAGACCAAGGAGCTGAAGGAGGGCATTCCTCTCCCGATCAAGATCCACGTGAAGGTTCGTCTGTGATGCTCATTGTGGGTCTCTCTGACTCATTCCTCCATCTTTACACTTACAACTCCTCCCTCTGATTGTGGTTAATTCAACTAGCTGAATAACATTACCAGTGCACTTCCATTATTCATACTCTACCACCGAAGTAAGCCTTTTCCATTTGCATTCATTAATGAAGCAATACCCAGAGGATCTTGGAGTCAAGAAGCATTAAGTGCATGCAAGAAACGTGAATTGTTCAGAAAAGGAGCGTTATGAGGATCAGCGTTTACTTTACACAACCACATTTTGTTTGACTCCTCGCAAAGCTTCTCTGACCTCTTCTGGGTGTTGTTTCGAATCAGGAGTCGCATCCTTTCTGCTGAATGAATGTGTGCGTTGTAATGAGGTTTGTGATGTAAGACGGGGAAGCCTAATCCTTTAAAAAGCATGAATTCATCTTGACATGCAATATCCAGCAACAGCTCTGCCGTCACATCTGGGCCTCGCTGCTGACCGTCATTGCCATCTGCTGGTGGTGTTTAGTGTTGCGCATGTTGTGTTTACATGGTACTGTGTATGCTGTGTGGAGTGTGTAACTCTGTAATGTTTAATGCAACATGTTTCAGTCTCTGAGATGAATGTTTCTCAGCCCGCTGTTCACCTCAGGCTTGTCAGTAGTTTGGAGCACATCTCACAGTGCTTTTCATCTTAATTTAGAGGAACAGTTTGGAAATCTGCACATTCGCTGTCTTGTACAGAGTTGGATGAAAAGATCTGTAGTCCGTACCACTCTCATGTCTGTGTGTTAAGTAAGCCACTAGAGCCAGGAGGCAATTAGCTTAGCATAAAGTCTGGAAACGGGGAAATAGCTAGCCTGTTTCTGTCTAAAGTTTAAAATAATCCGGCTACCAGCACTAATTAACAGTATGTACCTCATTTGTTTAATCCATACAGGAACTACAGCTATGCTCGCAGCTCTGTACTTCTGCAGTCGGCTAAATGCTAACGTCAGCAAATAGCGTTAAATATAAAGTATAACTGAGGGCGTCGAGAGTGCCATTGATTTTGTAGATCTTTTGATCATAAACTTGAATTTTGACCTGAAGATGGCACTAAATGAAAAGTCAGGGGATCATTAAAATTATTACAGTTCATCCTGAAGGGAACTTCAACATGTTCGCCCATTAATAATTGAGATATTTCCTTCTGGACCAACAAACCCGCCGACAGACACGCTGACATTGTCATCCATTAAAATGAGTTGTGGTTTTACAGAAGGTCACTGCAGGAGGTCAGCGTCTCAGTGCTCGTGTCTTGTTGTCACACAGGTTAGAAGACAAAAATGTATGTTTGTGTACGCTTGAAGCAAACAACTTACAGCCAATTAGTTTTAGAGCTTCAGGCAGATTTGGTTAACATTTGGACTAAGCTGGCTAGCTGTTTCCCTCCGTTTCCAGTCTTTGTGCTAAGCTAATCACATCTCCTCCTTGCACTATTCCTTTCAACATTCGCAGGTTTTATCTGTTTCTACTTCATTACTCCACTCTTTTTTTTTGTTTTTGTATATTTCTCTTTTTCATTTTGCCTGTCATAAAACTGGGTGCAGTAAATGCTCGTGTTTCAGCTTATAAAAATGGAGGAGGAGGAAACAACAGCGACTCATTGGACCTTTGCAGCCGATAGCTTTTCCATAGATAAAAGAAGAATTCTGTTCCCTCTGTCGAAAGGTCACTACGGTTAGATGACATGACTCAGATGACAAATCACCTGCTCTGTGGTATCTTCTCAGCTCAGCCTACACTTTATTGCCTCGTGTTTGTTTTTGTTTGTTTTTTTTAATCTATGTGACAGAAAATCTAAAGTAAACTTTCTTCAGATGATTTATTGATAGGCTTGATTTTAATAAATAAAGGTTTTAGGCCAGAGAATAAATCTGAATTAAAGAAAAGGGTCAAAACAAGCTGAGGGAATGAAAAGATTTTTATTTTGGTCCTGAGGGTACAATGGAAAAGGCTGGAGAGCAGATGTGGAACGACACACAATTAAAGACGCAGAGGGTGGACAAAATAATAGAAACCCCTTTATGCAAACAACGTTGGTTACTTCACTGTTCAGTGATTTTGTTTACATTAAACTGCACAAATTACAATTATCTGCAGATAATGCTCTGCAGAGCTTTTTAGCCTCTTGCAGCTCATTGTTTTGATTTTACACTTTTACTGTCATGGTTCATCAGCATCGTTTCCAGCTGCAGCAGCAGTTACAAAACACCATACACTTCCTGTTTCAGCACTAAACAGCATACAGACAAAGTCAGCAACAAGCTGGGCAGCTCAGGAGGTAGAGCGGGTCGTCCACTAATCATATGATCGGTGGTTCGATCCCCGGCTCGCCCAAGTGTCCCAGGGCTCCCAAACTGGTGTGAATTAAGTCCCCAAACAGATGAGCAGTTGGCACCTTGCATGGCAGCCAATGCCATGAATGGATGAATGGATGAATGAGATATGTGGTGTAAAAGCGCCGTAAGTGGTCCGAAAACTAGAAAGGTGCTATATATACGTATATGGTGAACATTGTGGAGCATTTAGAAACTAAAGTGTCAGATATTACCCTGTTGAGTTGGTGGATAGAGAGTATAATAAGTAAAAAAATAAAAAATAAAGATACTGTTGCTCCGTGTCTACTGGATTTGTAAAAAGTCAACTGTTTGCTAACACGAGCACCATCAACCATCAACTTTATGTCAGTGTCATGTTTACAGCTTGTTGTGCTGATTAAAGATCAGTCAATGCAGGTTTAGATTCTCATATTAACATGAATATTCACAGTAAAATATATTTGTAATTTAATAAAAATACCTTTTTTGTTTCAGTTACAGTAACTATCACTTTGAACACAGTAAGCAATTAGGCTGTGTGTGAAAATATTAATGAATGGTACTCTTGATTAACGGGTATCAAAAATACTGGAGATGATGAGAGGGAATGATTTCCCCCCAAACTGTTCAATTGAAGACCCTGAGGACGACTGGTAAGTGGTCGATAGGCATTTATCTTAGCTTTAATCATGCAGCTTTGAGAATAAAGGCTTCTTTTTTTTTTAATGAAGGAATGTGCCTTGAATTTTGAGGGTTAATTTGGTCTCATGAACAGAAGGTCCAAACTAAAGTGTTCAACTTTCAATTAGAAATCAAAATTAGCCACAAAGCAGCAGAAAATACTCAGTAAAATAAACTCTACTTAAAATAAGTTTTGTTAGAACATAATTAATTTGATTTCAGTGATTATCAAGAGTCATAAACTGATATACAGTATTTTTGATCAGGGCAGTCACCACAGATTTTACCACATTCAGTTTTATTTCTGGGAGTAATGGGCTTTAATCACCTCAGGAGAAGTTAACATCCAACAATTACACACATTAAGTTACACATGGTGGATATAAAAGCTGATCCTAATACTTTTTGCTTTTTCTGTGTAAAACATACATGAATCCATTCATTAGAGATCCAAACAGATGAATAGTATTTTTATATTCCTGGCAGTGTGGTGACAGCCTTTAAACCATCATGTTGAAAGGTATAACAGCAGGCAGCCCGCCTGTCATGCTTTCTCTGCATGGTGAAGAGGTGTGGTGAGAGTGATACTCGACATTTAAAGAGTTTGAGCATGAGAGCAAAAGTGTCAGGAAACATTAAGCATTGTGTGTCTGCTCTAATGTAAACTGCCATCGTTAGCATGCCCGCCTAACTAGCTTACTACCTAAAGTAGTAGCCTGAGCCAGCTTTACGTCCAGGACCGAGGAGCTTTTCGTGACATTATTTGGGGGTTACAGGATACTTAAAGACACAGTTTTGTTCATGGCTGACTGTATTATATTTTTAGACTGTGTGGAAGCTCTGTAATGTTCTTTAATTTCAGTAAGTTTAGCAACCTCAGCCAACTTTACCTCACAGAGTGAGGGTGAAAGACTAAAACTAGCTTTACACAGCAATGCAAGAATAACATACATGTCCTCTACATGGATCATTAACTGGTGTGGATGATGGCCTTTCACTTTACCTTCAGTCTTTGAGCCTGTTATCATGGAGCCATCAAGTCCATCTTTGAAAACACTTCTCTGGGTGACCTTTTAAAGTTTCACAGTCTTGTAAAATGAGTTTTAAACTCATAGAGTTAGGTAACTTTAGCTTTATTAACCAGCTGCAGCAGCTGAACTGGTTGTCACAGTCACTTGAGCTCGGCGGGTAGAAATTTTTGAGCATGCTTTTGTCTGCCACTGTCTGAAATCAGGACCCATTGTTCAAAAGATAACTATGAATTTCAGTGGTAAACCTGTCACCGTTACCATTGCAAACTGTGCATACAGACTGTGTGAGAACTGAAAGTTTGACAGTTGTCGCAGCAAAAATGGAGAGTGGGGCTTACCGAACAATTAAATGAATTAATAAAAATGTAGATTTTTGGTGTCTAACATGCATTTCTTCTTTAAGGTGGTGGTGCTGCACTACAGTCTGTTTCTGGTTAAGATTATTATTCCAGGAAAATGTTCACATTAGCAGTGCTGCAGTATACCTCAATATATAATAAAAGCTGAAGCTGAATGTGACTCATAGCAATATAATACTGCTAATATAATTTTCTCAAATTTTCTTGCAATAAAATTGTTAGTGTATTCTCTTGGCCACCCTTAATCGTGTTGTGAAAATCTGATATTGAGACAGCCGTAGTTCACTAATGAAACTTGAAGCTGATTGGACTAATCAGAAGACCGGTGGTTTGATCCCCGGCTCCTCTAGTCTGCATGTTGAAGTGTCCTTGGGCAAGATACTGAACACAAAATGCTCCCGAAGGCTGCGCCATCGGCGTGTGAATGTGATTAGCTCCCAGACTTATGAGCAGTTGGCACCTTGCATGGCTGCCAATGCCATCAGTGTATGAATGTGATGTGTAAAAGTGCCTCGAGTTGTCAGACTATATAAGTAAATCCATATACAGTATATACAGTATATACAGTATATTGTTTTTCTCAAATGTTCTATAAATATTGTGATAAAATTGTTACAGTGACCTCTTTTGGCCACCAGAGAATCTGTTATCGTGACAGCCGTAGTTTGTGTGCTCACCTTTGACCACAGGTTTTAATTTTAATGTGTCTGTCTCCTCAGCCTGACAGAACTTATGACCTGAAGATCGGTCAGCCCACTGTGTCTTACTTCCTCAAGCAAGCAGCGGGCATCGCGAAAGGGGCCGGAAAGACAGGTGAGCTGTGTACTGATCAATTGATCACTCCAGTTTTCACCCGCTGAGTCCATCCTGTAACGGACACACGTCTCTCCCTGGACTCGATTTTGAGCATCGCTGTGATTGATGTTAAATTCATGACATGTGGAGGAAGTGCAGCAGAGGAAGGCAGTGGCAAAGGTGGTGTGTTAAGAAAAGAGAATTATGGATATCCACCTTTTATGCTCCAAGCTATCTCCAGCCTTGTTTCAGCTGTTGACTCCTAATACCACCTCTGCACTTCTCCAACACTCACACATACCCTCACTTTGTACGTTTATTGAATTTTTCCTCCTTCTTTATTTTCTCTCTCAATCCCTTTTGTGTGTGTGTGAAGGCCACGAGGTAGCAGGGATGGTGTCGGTGAGGGCAGTATATGAGATCGCCCAGGTGAAAATCCAGGATGACTGCTTCAAAACCAGAAACACTTCCCTTGAGAATGTCGTCAAAACCATCATTGGCTCAGCCCGCTCGCTGGGCATCAAGATTGTCAACGAGTAAGTCTACAAGTATATATATATATATACATACATACATACATACATACATACATACATACATACATATATACACACACACACACACACACACACACACACACACACACACATATATATATATATACATATATATGTATATACATATATATATATACACATACATACATACATACATACATACATATATATATATAGTTTTTTAAATGAAGACGAACATAAAGCTTCACATATTCCTGCAAAGACGGAGCAAGGGAATGATCCTGGTGTCATCTGTAGATCTGTCATCATCATCTAAAGGTCAGATAAGATATAAGCACTGACCGTATAGAGAATCGACAGTGTATCCGTGACGTCACCCACAGGAGCCTTTTTGAAGCTCAAAATATGCAAGTCTGGCTGCCGCCATGTTGGCGGTCCTGCCTCTTCTTCCTCCCGGCTAATCTAAAAATCAACAAAGACGTGGATCACATTGGTTGAGCTGAGGCGGGCTGAATGTTGCCTGGAAGCTCTAATAAGCCATCTGTAACGGCACCTATCTGTCAAAAAAAGTGGCCACGCTGTTAATTATGCATAACTTTAAGCCTTAATATAATTTGAACAGGTGAGTTGTTTAAAAATTCACCCTCAGTACAGTTGTCATGAACGGGGAAATTAGCTAGAGTGACCAAACCTGTTTTTTGTAAACATCTTTATTTCTGCTGTGAAGTTGGACATTTTAACATGGGGACTAATGGAGACTGACTTGTTCTGTAGCCAGCCTCAAGTGGACGTTCAAGGAACTGCAGTTTTTGGCACTTCCACATAGGCTTCATTTCACAGCCACAGAGGGCGCAGCTTAGATAATAGTGACCACAGTAGCTTCAGTACATCATCGAATGCAATTCAATAAAATGGTCGAAGTCAAAGGTTGGATGTCTTCATCACGTTTTTATCTGTTTATGCTCCAAATCATCTCCCGAGTTCTTTAAAGGGATCTTAATATAGCTTCAGATCCACTCGAGTAGCAATATGACACACAGACCTCGAGACCACTTACAATTCAACAGGACCCTTCCTCCTTAGGAGGAAACAAGTGGACCCATGAGACCCGCAAGAACCGCTAGTCCTTTAATATTATTTTTTCAGTACAGAGTCCTATTTAATATCTATATTTGTTACATTTATGTAAATTTTCCCCCTTTGTAATACAGCTGCACAGTGCACAGAGCTTCACAGTGCATATTTAGGTTACAGTTAGCAATTAGGTTAAAAAAAAATGTAGGTATATGAGAGCAGAAGCAGTCTGTGGTCCATGTAATACAGACTTTAAAGCTTAAGTAGGGGGTGTGTGTTCAGGGCTAAAAAGGTGGTTGGTATGAGGTAGGAGTGGGACCTTGTGTAGGTGTGTAGGTACGTACGTGCACGCACGCTTGCATACAGTTATGCATTAATCTTTTCAATTCCAATGCAGTCCTTTACAATACTATAAAATTTCAGACACTGTAAACTGTAAATACATCAGAAAGTAGTGATTTACAAACCCTTTTTGGATCTATATTTGTGTACACAGTACAAAGATAATATAATATAATATAAGATAATATAAGATATGTACTTTTCAAACTGAAACACTTTATTGTTTTTTGTAAATATAACTCTGAGTTTGATGGATTCTGTATTTATTTACAATTTAAACAGCATCCTAACTTTTTTTAGAATCAGAGCTGTAAAACTTCACATCATTACACAGCATCAACTTCTCCTGCACTAACAACGTATTTTATATGATCAGGCATTATTCAGTATGTATCTATGATTTATTTTGTGTTTGGTACTAGTTTAGTTTTTGTTTTTGCTGAATGATAAATTATGATTTGTCTACGATTGCCACTCAGCCTAATAAGACGCTCTAAATATTCATCTGTCTGTCTGTCTGTGGTTGAGGTTTTTAGTTTGTGGTGCAGAAGTAACAAATTCATACCGTGTTCTAGAGTGCACTTATTATTTTGCAGCCCAACTCTCCCACAAAATAACATGAATAATAACAAGGACCCCAGACTGTAACCACGAATTACAGTCTCAAAAATTGAATCAACAGCTCTCTCTTGGCATCCTGCTGCCCCGCGTGGTTTTGAGATGCCTCCTGTGTCATAACAATAGTCCTGGCTTCATTCCAGGCGGTGACCTTCGTCGCATGTCACCCCCACATGTCTCCTTTGTTTGTAACTAAACTGTAAATCATCCAATGAAGACAAAAATCCACTCAAAAAACTTAAAAAATAAAGGCATGAATGGCACAAAGTCCTGATTCAATTAGCCTTGATGCTTTTAATGTACTGTTTGACCTACCACAGTGCAATGAACAGAGACAATGGAGCTGCAAACAGCTGCGGAAAAATAAAACTAAATATTATTGGTGCTATGAACATCTATGTATTTATGAACACTCTGTAAGCAGAAACATAATCCTAATAAGTCTAATAATGACATGTTGAATAATGTCCTGTTTGTATAAAACAGTTCAGTATTTTGACTTTTCTGTATACAAACTCCAAAAACAATACAGTAAGACACAGTATGTCGTATATACTGTATACAGTCAGGGTGTAGGATGGATTTCAGGCACAAAGCTTGAATCCTTTAAGCTTCACAAAATTTGTACATCTAGCTTTCCATATGAATACTTTAGACATCCCCTCCACTCACTTGCCCGTATGGGGCTTTGCATCTTAACACTCACTTGTGTTAATCTCATACTTTCAGATATTTATCATTTATCACGTGCACAGCATAACAATTATTTTGTTATACTTCAGTATTCTTCCACAGTCACACTGCTTCCACCTGCCGCATCTATTTCCACGTCAGTTAATGATATTGTACTTTCCCCACAATCCCTTTCTCCCCTTTACTGAAAACTTAACATGTCTTGCGGCTGCTGAGCATTATGATTTATTGAGAGTACTGTCAGTGGAGAAATTGGTATCTCTGCCTCTTTTGCAATGGATTTCTCCCCGGATGGCTGTTAAACACTGCTGCACTGTGGCAAGTCCAGAAAGAAGACATCGCTCTTTGGTTCTGGAGGACTGACGCCATGAGCAAAGTTAATGTTGCAGATAGCAGAAGGATTTTTCTGGCAACAAGTAGAAAATTCTGCTATTAAAGATCCCAATCTCCACTGGAAACATCTTGACATGTTGTTTGTCATCCACATTTTTCCAGTTTTATTACATTTTAAATCAACAAACTACAAACTTGTGTAGAATGCACGGGACGGTTAAATTTGATTTCCCTGTAACAGTAAGTCAGAGTTTGGAGTAACTGAATATAATTTTGTCCTCTCTCTTTCTCCCTCCTCCTCTTCAGTCTGTCAGCTGATGAGTACAAAATCTTCTTGGAGCAGAGAGAGGAGAAGTTAAAAGCTGATGCAGCAGCAGCAGCTGCAGCTGATGCTTTGTCGGGCAAAAAGAAATGAAGACCTGCAACCTCCGATATGAACCCCCTCCATTCCTGTTTTTATTGACTCGACTGCATTCATATTCACTGTTAATGTTGTGTGTGTACAATCTTAATAAACAGCTGTTATGTGACTTTTTCTTTCTTTTGTCTTTATTCACATCAAGACGTTTCTTTTGAGTAAATACTTTGGTTTGAGTGTTTTAGGATGATTTAAGAGCGTTTACTTCACTTACATTTTGGCAACAAAGTCCTGAGAAATATTTATGGCCCTGAGCATTTTTATTTCTTCTGAGCCGAGCCGAGCTAATCAAACTGTAATTGCTCATGCAGTCATTGTACATGCAGTCTCTTTGATGTTGTAATGTATTATTAACACACTTCTGCAAGCGCTTTGGCTTTTTGTCAAGTTGTGCAGACGGTGTCTTGCACACTTGACACACTTTTCGTCAGTCTGTGATCTAAAAGGTTCATCATTTGAATTATTGCAAAAATCACACTGACTCATGGCGGTCCGATAACTCACTATTATTGTTTATTGACATGTATATACTGTATATATTTAAGAACAAACACAGATCGATAAGAAACGTGTCTTGAAGTTACGTTTGGTTTCATGTAATACCTAGGAATTAAACTAAGTCCAAAATTATTGCCAATTAGTTGTCAATAATTTTTAGTTCCATTTAAGTCATTTATCAAACAGAAATACCAACAGTTGGTTGGTTACAGCTTCTAAAATATTTTTCAGGTTAACATCATTGTACATTTTTGCTTTTTGACTGTTGGTTCTGACAAAACGAGTAATTTAAAAACATTACCTTGGACCTTGGATCTTTTGTCGGGCATGTTTCATTGTTTTGTGATATTTTAGATAAATATAAATTCTTTGAATAATGAAAAAAATAACTGACTGATCAACAATGAAATCAGTTATGCAGCCCTACATGAAAGTCCTTACTGCAGCAGCACAGGTTCATTTCCAACCTGCGACCCTTTGCTGAATGTCAGTCCCTCTGTCTCTCCTGTTTCTTGTCATTCTGCAGCTGCTCCTATTTAAAAAATATATATATATATATATTTCTTCTTATTAAAGGTCAGGTCGAGGTGTTTTCAAACCTGTCTTGAAACAATGCTCACAGTGACACATGTACATTCAGCAGTTTGTTCCTTCATATCTATAAACAGATATGTGCATATGAATACAGAATCTGTCAGCAAGAGACAAGATTTTGCCACCAGATGGTTTCCGTTTGTAGTCCGAGTAGTATTGACCAATCAGGTTTGAGCAGGCTTTGGTTGCATGCAGGTAAACAGTGCGTGTTGGAAAGCGAGAGAGCAAAAGAGACGGAAGTATCGGCTGCGAGGTAATCCCCGAACAGACAGGGCATCATCTGATGACATTTAGCTTTTTATTAACTTCTTTATTTAAATTGATCTACATTCATATCATGTCTGTTCATAGAGATGAGCTGAGGTGTGTCTTTCTCATCGTTGCCAATCGGACTGCAGATGATGTTTTCTGGGTTTCTGCTGGCTACACCAGGAGCCACAACACGTTGGCTTGTTGCCCCCAGAAGCTAGATCATCATCAGGGTAAGAGATAGAGGTTAAAATCAGCTGTCCTCTTTCTGTGTAAACTTGTAAAATTTAGCTAAAATCTTCAACTAACAGTGTAGGCCAGCTGTGGTTCAGGAAGTTGAGAAGTTTGTCTATTATTCACAAAGTCGATGCATCAATCCGCAGCACCTCCTGTCCTGTCGAAGAGTCCTCGGGAATCCCAATTTCCTACAAATGGTCATGGTGACTGGCAGCCATCAGCGTGTGAATGAGCAGCAAAAGTTTTAAATGTCCACCTGTGTGTTACTATTCCTCCACCACAGCTCAGGGAAACACAACGAGGGAATGATGCCTTCAAAGCCACCACAGACAGAAGGGAACAATTTCGGCCAGGAGTGTGCACATGAACATGTGAGTATTGTTTAAAAAATGTGAAGCTGTCCTTTAATATTCTTGTAATGATCTCAAACATGTCACCCAGCACTACATGGACTGCATTTTTAAGCTTTGAATCGTGTCATCTTTATTACACCTGTCCAGCGAACATGAAATCTAAACGTCCTTACACCTGCCCTCTTCATAACCTTTTCAAAACATGGCTCCTCGCATGATATATATTTATATACACTATCCTCCTCTCTGGTGCAGTACTTGTCTTTGCCAGGAGATAGCAGCAGTCAGCTGTGCAGCACTTCCTCCTCTGCTCATCTTCACTCCATCGCAGACACTGCAGCAGCCAGCGATGGAACAAAATGTTCGCCAGTATGAAAACCAGTATAATGTTTCTGGCTTTGCCTCATTACATATAATAGATTCTGTATTATCTATGATGTGGCACAGGTGATGAGATCCAGCAGGAGAGATATTATATTTAGGCCTGACTACATGAAACCCATCCTCTATCAGATTTTACAGATAATTTGTGATCCGTGTTGTTTTTTTGTGTTCGTGTGGTTTTGATTACGTTCACCTCTCTATCCTGTGGCGACAGAGCATCAGTGTGTCCCACATCCCTCTTTACTGTACCTCTAATTTTAGCCTCCCCTCACTCTTTCTTTGTCTCCCCCCTCTCTCCAGCCCCTCCCCTCTCTGATCCTTCTGAATGGAGGCTGAGAATAGACGAGAGAGGCTGTTTCAGTCAGAGCTCTTGAGCAGGAATGCCTATATATGGAGTCTTACACCACGTCAAGGGCTGATGGAGTCGCAGGTACGCCAAGCGAATGTGGGCTACTGTGATTTGTAAAGAGGGGTGGTGGTGGTGGTGGTCGGGGGGAGGGGGGGGTTCATATGCCTACTATTATGCGTGTGCGTGCATCATCATAAGTGGGAGGCCAACTGTGTGTGCACATGCGCACGTAAAAAACCTCGATGCCAAGAGTGTGCGTCAGTCTGAGTCAGATAGTGTCTCATTCTGTCTCGTCATGTGTGTGCGTCAGTGCTGTTGCTGAGCGAAACTCGCTCCAGGGGAAGAAATGGAGGAGAGTGTATGGGAGGGAGAGGAAAAGAGGCAGGGATGGTGGGATGATGGTGGTGATGATGATGATGATGATGATGATGGTGAGGCTGAAGGGGAGGAACGAGGGGCTTGACTATGACGACACAAATGCATCAGTCGCATTAAGTGCACTTTAATATAAATGCATTTGTATGACAACCAAATACACTTATAAGCAACACAATAGAACACTGGTCCACAATGTCCATTCTGCAGTAAGTAAGATGTTTAGAATATATTCCATCTTGGCAATAAAAATCTCTTTCTTATATGTACAGACCAAGAACAGTTTCATACAAATGTACAAATGTGTACAACCTTTCTGAAAAGAACATATGCCTATATCCACAGACATAATGCATATGCATTAACATCTTTTTCAAATATCACACATACAATATGGTAATTTTACACGTGTATATTAACTTAGCCTTTAATAGCTAGAACGTAGGAATCAATCCTTTACTTGACCGTAGACAACTCTACGTGAGCATGTCGACACCATGGGAATAGTACCATTCTCAACCCGTGTCGCTTGGTAACTGAATAGAAATAGCACCCCATCCCTATTTTCATTTTTTAAAACAAAACTTTTGTATTGTAACCCCTCTCAAAAAAGAAGAATCGCTCATTCACATAGTCAATTGTGCCTCGCTATACACCGCACTCCAGTGGAGCAACGATGTAAAATGTCCATGTTGAATGGACATGATAAAGAGTTCAGAGTTCAGCAGGTCAGGGCCGTTTCAGGCACGCAGGAGTCGCTATAAGCTGCCAGCATTGCAAATATTGATGCTGCAACAATATCCAGGCGACTGCCCTCAGGCCAGGAGGGACCTGAAGAGCCCACATTCAGAGTCTAATGTACAGTACAACGAGCAGTGGATTTGTGGCATGATCAGAGCTCCGGCAAACTTCCAGACAATTTCTTGTTTGGTTGTTTTTCATCTCGTAAAAACAATGGACGCCTTCGACATTCTTGAGATCTTCACATGCCAGGATCTCTTCACGTTTTCTTTTTTTTCTTTTTCTTTGTTGTTGTTGTTGTTGTTGTTTGCACATCACATTGATACACAAGATTTTAGATGGAGAGATAAATATGAAATGTTAAAGGTTTGAAGCCGCAAACTCAAAGCTCAAAGTATCTCAGGTTTAAAGTTGATTACTGTTTATGTGTTTTGATGTTGCCTTTTTAAGGCTGTGAGAAAGAGTGCTATCAAATCAGAGCTGTACTGACTCTGAAGACTGGATAGAAGAGTTCTTTGTAAGACATCTTTATTAATTTGATGTACCGATAGCGGTCATCTTAAGGTAGAAAAAATTGTAAACATTTGACTTCCAATACATTTGAGGTTTGGGTTTGCGTTGCTGCATGTCAGGCAAAAGTGCTATAATTCATCTCCCTATTGAAGTAGCAAGAAATGATTTTTTTTTCTTTTGTTCACAACAGATTTTTCACTACGAGTGAATACAAATGCGCGTCTGGAAGTTAAACAGCGCTTACAAGTTCAGAGAGGTTTCTCTGTCTGATCATATCTGAAGCTCATGTTACAGAGAAGCTGAAAGACACCGCATGGACTCAAAACCCAGTCAGTTATGGGTCCATGTGGTTGCACCATCATGTAAATGTTGCACCAGTTTTGTAGTAGTATACAGATTAATGACTGAACAAAAATATAAAGCCAATCTTTGTTCTTAGGAGACATGTAGGAGTTAAAGTCCTTAAGTTGTATATACATTATGTATATTTATACACTTAATTATTTTTTACTTTTCAGTAAAAGGGGCTCCACAAAATATGACAATATGCCATACTTAATGAAGTAAGTCACAGACTTATTTTAGAACGGAGGAACACTTCCACTCCCATCTGAAAGACAAAAAAGAAAAGAGACAAAGAGGAAGTTAGTCGTGTATTTTCAGAAATGTGTTTTATGTCATTTAAGAAGTCAAACAAAGAGAGAGAGCGAGAGGAGAGGCTCTTACCTTTCTGGAAGCACTGTGGCGATGGATGACATTGGAGTTGATACAACTCAGGTTGTTGCCCTAAGCCAGGGGCGATCGAGGCACCTGCCCCAAACATGGGTTCCAGGACGGCCAGTTCCTCCAGGAGGGACTGAGTGCAAGACACAGCGGGCGTGGGCGAGACGATGGGCGTGGAGGTGGCGGGGCTGGGGGAGGCAGTGAGAATGAGGGGAGGGGAAGCTGGGATGGAGGAGCAAGAGGACACAGGAGATGACACCACCTCAATCTCCATTGCTTCCTCCGCTAGCCCCTCCCCTTCCGCCTTCGCCCCGGCCTCAGCAGCCACAGTCGCCCCGCACCCAGCCATGGAGTTACATTGCGCCGATTGGACGCTACAGAAGTGGCCCACTCCCTCAAACTGGGAGGGTTGGCGCCAGCATACTGGGGTTTGAGGAGAGGTTGGGCTGGAGGGATTGGGCACAGGGGAGGTGGAGGGGGAAGGAGAGGGGGAGGAGAGGCTGGTGGACTGCTGAGGAAGGAAGTCGTCTTGGAGGAGGGTTTCTAGGATGCTCTCTTCAAACAGAGAATCATCATCGTCGAGGAAGATGGGAAAGTCCAGACCTCTCCATGCTTTGATGGGATAAAACTCCCTAAGCATGTGGACTGAATCAACATCAGCAGTTTCCATTGTGGGAGACAGGAAGGGGGAGGGAGGGGAGGATGAGGGTGACATGGAGGGGGGAGAGAGTTTGGACAGGAGTGGATCCAGGTAGAATCCCTCTGCCAGAGAGCTGATATGCTGAGCTAAGAGGGAGATTTCTGCCCTCTCCTTCTCCCTCTCTCTCTCTAAGGAGAAGAAGGAGAGGCAGGGCTGTTTACCGGGTGATGCCTCAGGGGTGAGGAGGCCTTCGGGAGGACACTGGAGGGGCCCCAGTGGTACATCTACATACAGTGGACCCCGAACCTCGGGCAGGGTCATCACTGTGCAGTCACCATCTCCGGGGCTGTCAGGTGTAGGGGGCAATTTCTCATAAAGGGAGCCACTGCAGGGGTCGACGGAGAAGAGGAAGTCAGTGGATGGAGTAGGGAGTGCGAGGGGGAGCTTGGTAGACAGGGTGGTGGGGGGAGAGGGGCTGGTGGCAGTAGTTGGTGGGGCTGAGGAGGAAGTTGAAGGGGCCAGTGAGGTGGTGGCAGTGGTTGTTGTAGCAGAGGGGGGAGGGGTGGTGGTGCCAGTGGGGTCAAAGCTGAAGAGGGGTTCACCGAATGGAAAGCTAGCCCCGCCGATCTGGGGTGTGTAGGGCGGTGTGCAGACAAACTCTTTGGTCTGCTGCTGAGCTTGTGAGGTGGGGACGGGGGGGAGAGGCAGGGGGAGAGCTGGCAGTGGAGGATCGAGCTGGAAGGAGGGTGGCAGGAGGATGTTCTGGGTTAAAAAGTCTAAGTCTGCTACTGTTTCAACAGTGACTGGAGTAGGGGAGGAGGCAGCTGAGGGGCTTTCAGTCGGATGCTGCTGAAAGAAGCTTTCTTCCTCCAGAGAGGAGATACTGGAGCGAGGGTCTCCCTCCAGCTGCATGGCCTCGGCAGCAGAGCTCCCTGGTTCATCAGAGGAGCCTACGCTGCAGCCAGCAGTGCTGAAGTCAAAGGACTGGCCAGACAGGCCACTGCTGCCTGGGGTGAAGACTTGGTCTGGGCTGGAGAGAGTCTCTGGAGACTGGAGGCTCAGACTCTCCTGCTGGGAGGCACCAGTACTCAGAACCAGGGTGAGCTGAGTGTGCTCTGAGCTGAGCTGCTGACGTACTGACCAGGCCTCAGACTCACTGCGAGAGAGAGGAGGAGAAACAGAAGGAGTTGGTTGGTGGTGTTTTTGCTTATTATAATCAGTTTTGTGTTGAAATTGATGAAGCAGTAAATACCTGATGATGTAGTTGTTGCTGCTGATGGGGATTTCTCCAGGCTGCAGTTGAAGCACCATGTAGAGCCAAACCCATGACTGGTCTTGAGCTTGAACACGCACCACCATTTCAGCTCTGCCCTCTCCTCCTTCTCTCACTGTTGAACAACAGTCACAGCACAAGTTGGCATCGCTTTGTAATCCTATTAATCATCATAGTGTTTTGTTTCTTTTTCACTGCGTGGATGTGCCTGTGGGCACAATGTGTGTGTAATTGTGTGGGCATGGATGGTTGTAACTGGTAGGTATGTGTGAAGAGTATACTTACATAGGCTGCGGTGCTGAGCGGAGGCATGTGACAGATCCTGTGGGTGGAGGAGGCTGTACCAGGAGCGAGAGCGTAAAGCTGTCACATCAAAGCCAAGATAGGCGCTCACACTGCAGGGGGAGAGTGGGTGGTGATACGTTAGGAGGATAATGTTTTAACTTCTCACATAAACAGACTCATATAACAGTTTTTATTAAAGCAACAGGTGGAGGTAAGGGTGTGTGCGCTCACCTGTCCTGGGCGGTCTGCAGCCTCATGTCCCGCTCATGCTGCGAGTGGAAGCAGGCCAGGAACAAGTTGGTGTCAGCCGGGGGAGGTGCGGAGGTTGACTCCCTCTCTGCCCCGGGGCCGGAGCGGGTCGGGTGGGGGTCCAGAGGGGAGCAAAAACACACCCAGACAGGGTTGGAGGTCCAGTAGGAGCCGGTGGCAGAAGAGGTGGAGGGGGGAGAGAGACAGCGAGCTCGGATCAGAACCAGCTTGTTCCCAGCACTCTGCCTCCGTACGGACTTGGAGGTGTTGAAACGACAGCGGAAGAGACGGTCTGTGAGAGGAGGAGATGAGAGGAGGATCAGTAGAAAATCAAGGGGAATAAAATAGATTCAGACGTTGATTTAATGTTTCACATTTTGTCTTACCCATCTCAAGTGATGTGGAGGTTGACAGGTTGGTCCTCATGATAAAGTGGTCTGAGGCGTCGATGATATCATACACGCTGTCCCCCTGTGCCACAAGATCCACCTGGAAACAGATCACAGAAATGTTATTCATGCAGCTCAGAGACGAGCTTATTAAACTCTGAACTAATCGGCTGTGTGTGGACTCACCATGGAGTGTCCGAGGTGCTCGGAGACGCTGTCTGACAGGTACAGCAGCTTCCCCTCCCCGGTCAGCAGCATCAAAAACCCCGGCAGCGCCTGCATCAACTCCGACAGTTCGTGGAAAGACAGAAACCCTGCGCTCTCCTCAAGACTAGCAGCAGTTCCCGCTCCTATAGACAAACACATTGATGGGAAAACAGTTACTAAAAGGAGCTGAACACAATGTGATCTCCGCATTGGGAGAATCAGTGGCCGCAGTGTGTTTCAGCACCACGGACAGCGGGGCGGCTGTTTGTGTGGAGCTGAAGCGGCTCAGCACCGCGGACTGCGATAAAATGAGACTTAATCTGTTTAATCAGCTTCAACATCGATTATTTCTGATCATATTAAGACACACACGTCCACAGTTTGTCCAGAAATTACATTTATATATAAGTCAATCGCCCGCGGTGCCACTAAAACACTTGTTGATTCCACTACTGTGAGCAATGTGTCTCTGCAGCATTCATCAACAGGTATTCATTCATCCTTACCTTGAGTGAAGAAGACGGATTTCCTGGTGTACATGCAGGCAAGTGACATGATGTGCAGGTATGAGAGCCGTGCTTTATCTGCATCGGATATGGGCAACAAGTCCTTCAGGTTCCGGATCTCGGCGTTGATCTGGTCCCGTCGAGCCTTGGATGCTCCTTTGGTTGAGCGGTACATTGTGGCCGGTTGTTGCGGTGAACTAATCTAAATTCCTCCAGATGTGAGTTGCTGTGAGCGGAGTGTTGTTGAACGCCGTGCCTCGGCTGAAGTCGGGGTCTCTGTCTCCGAGGTGTGTTAAGAGACAGGTTGTTGAAGTGGAAGAAGCTCTGAGGTGTGCTATTGGACTTTCATCTCAGCTATTTTGTTTGTTGTTGTTTGGTTTAAAAACCTTCTCCTGCCCTGTCTCCAGTCTGCTTTAGCTCCGCCACAGCGTCCAGCTCTGAAGGCTGGCCGGCTGCTGGATGTCTGTCCCCCCTCTCGGAGTGCAGGCTGTGTTAGCCGTCTCTCGCACAGAAGTCCGGAACCCGTAAATCTGGTTGAGGGACTCTGCTCGCAGGTCACTTATATAGCCTGGGACTCCGCCGGAGCAGGGGGGCTCCCAACGCACCAACACCGACGTAAAACGGAGGGAGGGGGGTGAAGAAGAAGGAGGGGGGCCGAGGGGGATAGATGTGTTTCATATCAGTGTTTGCAATGGTGAAACTCTCCCCCTCCCTCTCCCATGCCCTCTCCTTTCGGTGACTCTCTCTCGACGTCAGCTCTTCCCTCTACTCGGTGATGACGTCGGGCTGAAATCGGGAGCTCCGGCGACGCAAAAAGCCCGATTTGGACAAAACCGAGTAAGGGGCGGAGCAAGCGTAAAACGTAAACGGAGTCACCGGACTCCGGTGTATTGGTGGAGGAGGACGAGGAGGAGGAGGAGGAGGAGGGGGGTTGAAGGATGGAGGAGAGGAGAGGAGAGGGGGGGTTTGGTGGGAAGACTGGGATGCATACGAAAGAGGTCTCTGTGTTTATATGTCTGGCACCTGAGGTAGGCTACCCGTCATTGCCTGTTTGCCCCGGACCTGTCAGTAAACACGGCAGGTGCTTGTTAGAAAAACCATTCTGACCACATGTGACTGTCAGCACGTTAAACATGTGAGATTGACTGCACCGCAGAGCTCAAACACAATAAGATGCTCAGTCTCTGAGCTGCTGCTGCTGCTGGTGCTGGTACAGGAGGCGGACATGGATGCTGAGGCTGTTTTTCCACATCGCTCCATCTCCCTGCGCCGCCTTTTATGAATGGACATCGGACCGGAGCAGATGAAATCAGTAATGAATGCATAAAAATACGCAGAAATTGCCGATGAAATCCATGTTTTAAAGTCTGTTGGACACGGATGCTGCGCATGTTCCGTGTCTTCACTGCAATTTCATATTTTCTTGTTGCTCGGAGGCATTTTGTAAGCAGTTTCTCTGAATATATGCAATAAGAAACACACTGAAACACGATTTATTTTTACGATATCTATGTTTTTATGTTTAAAAGTTAGTCTAATTCTGATCCAATAACAGGCGAGAATAGACCGACTCTGGATTGAAGTTTTTTAACGCAAAACTAATCATAAAAAGCGCATGACCAACCTTCCACACTACACAGACAGCTGACCAGCTCGACTAGTAAGACACCAGTACAGCACCCTCAAACACCAGCAACCCTCATATGTAACTGTTTAACACTGTGTGTGTGTGTGTATGTGTGCGTCAGGGTTGTCTCTTTTGTTCTCGATCTGTTTAAAACTCACAAGGACGATTTTTGAAAGCTTAATGAAATGTACAATCATTTTTAATGAATGACATTCATGAATAAATAATTTTCCACAAACCAGCAGCCATCATTGCGCAACCTGCAAACCTGTCGCCAGGCTCACGTGAGGTAAAGCGGTTGCTGGATCTAAAAATAGATCCTCACAGGTGACCGACACAAGGACTGAGAGGCGCGCCCCCGCATCCCAGCTCCCATCGTCCTATTTATAGAGAGGAGATTTCACGTTTAGACCCCCCAAAAATAGATCTGTAGTACACACTCATGTTTCATCCGGACACATTATGAACATGTTTGTTGCATCCTTTTCATTTCTTTCTTTATTTTCGGGGTGTAGAGACAGGATTGGTTTGGGATGGTGGCTGCCTTGAAAACTCAATGTTCCGGCACATTTTCTCTTTGAGTAGCAGGACTTGATTTGCAGTCACAAGGTGATCCAACATCTCTTTTGACATATGCGTGTAAAATATTACTCATGCTGTTCAAACTTGCCTCCCTTTTGGTGGAATTACCGACCCCACAGTGTAAACCATCACATTTTAGGGTTAAGTCTCGGTTTATGGTTAAGTTTAAGGTTAGACATCAGTGTAAGTCAGTGTGCAATGTTGATTATACATTGACAAAATACTTCTAAAGGGCTACATCTGTTATCTACTTCTACTAGATGAATGAGGATAAATGTAGAGTCAACAGTTCAGGGCCCATTTGTTAAAAAATATTGATTTCTTTGGCCCACTGTTAACCTATTTTGATGTTTTTCAATCTGCAGTTGGTAACTCATCGATGAATCATCCTGCATCTTGTTGGGGACCTTCAGCTCTACTTGTTTCAGTCCCTCTGTGTGTGTCTGGTTTTTGTCTGTTTCCTCTTCTATAGTTGTATTTTCATCACTGCTTCCTGCTCAGTAAAGACCTAGAGTGTTACAAGATGATCAGAGAAGAATAAAGAGGTACAATACTGATTAATTTACTTTTCCAGTACAGTTTTAACTGTACTAGAAATGAGCGACATGCACATCACATGGGTGAGCAGCACCACTAGAGCAGTCTGTTGCTAAAGTGGAGACCGTACCGTGTCAACATGGTGACATCAGTTTTCCTTTTGGCTATTCTGGATACAGCGTCACGCTCATTCATTAGACCAGTTCATTCAGAGAAGTAGTGTGCAATCTTTTTTTAAACTGACCCTGAACGGACTAATGTTGAGTCATGCTCTTTGTTTCAGGTTCACTGTATAACCTTTCGCTCAGTTTGATGTGACCCTGTTGCATGAGTTTGGTGTCATCCAGATATAAATCCTCCTTTGTGACGTGATGAATGCAATTGGAGGGCACCGTTAAGGCGCCGCAGGTGAGTGCCCTAAGGTGCACAGTGAGTATAAATGCGAGAGATCATGAGTATATTTGTCGTGGTTTTGGGTTTCCTGTTTCTCCTCGTCTGTGTATCTTTACTTCCTGCCGTTGTTGTGTTTCCCGCCAGTTTTGATTGTCTGTTCCACCCTGATTAGTTTTCACCTGTGTCTTCTTGTCCAGCCTTGTGTATTTAGTCTGTGAGCTCTTTGGTTCAGCCCTGTGTTTGGTCCATGTGCTTTGGGATCTTTGCTTTTCTGGACTTTGCCTTTTCTTTTGGATTTTTTGACCCTTGCTTGCCTCACCAACCCTATAAGTTTTGTGATGTTAAATCAATTTTGGACTGCACAAACATTTGCTTTTGGGCCTTTCCCTGAGTTATCTTGCTCGGGACAGTTTTAAGTTTTTAAGTATCTGTTGAATTCAGTTAGAAATTAAATTAACACAGAAATGAGAACTGCTCTGCTTGAATAATTCAAGTCAAAACAAGAAAACAAAGTGATTATTTATGTAGGGCATGGAGTCAACTCAAATCTCCACCAGAGCTCAAACTATCCATTCTTCAATTAGCCAGTCAAAGGAAAATAAACAAGCAGCTGATAATCCATCAATTGTTTGAATCTTAATCTTTAGCAAAAATGCCAAATATTCTCTGGTTCCATCTCTTCATTTGTGAGGATTTGCTGCTTTACTTAAAGACTGTAAACTGAATTTCTTTCTAGGGGAGCCAATGCCGATAGATTGGCTGAGTGCTACTTCACAACGGCAGGTATCCAAAAACAGGTGTTCTTTGGATCCAAGGACAAGAGACCAAAAACAGAAAAGAGAGTGGTTAGGCGTTGCTTTGTGATCAATTAACTATAACTAAAAAAAAATACCAAGGTGCACTGCTTTACAAAAATGTAAAAAGCCTTTAATAGATGAGCTTAGCGCCTACGCGTTTCAACTTTTCTTCAGGGCATGTAAAAACAAACAGCAGCTCACAGATATACCAAGGCTGGTGTCAGCTGCCAAGCAATTTAAGCCACCCAAGTTTAAGTAAAAAATCTTTATGGTACAATACAGATGATTCCTCAGTATTAGTGCTAACCTTAAAGATCTAACATCCATCCATCCATCCATTATCTGTAACCGCTTGTCCTCATCAGGGTCACGGTGGGGCTGGAGCCTATCCCAGCTGACTTAGGGCGAGAGGCGGAGTACACCCTGGACAAGTCGCCCGCTCATCACAGGCCACATACTGTAGAGACAAACAACCATTCACACCTACAGACACTTTAGAATCAGATCTAACCTCTTGTTTTATAAATTTCTTCTAGCTGTTTATCTGAGAAAACAACATCACAGCTCTGGGAAATAGTGATGGACATTTTCACTATTTTCTCACATTTTATAGATAATAGAATAATCAACTAATTGAGAAACGATTGTCAGATTAAACATTAATTAAAATAAGTCAATCAGTTGCAGCCTTCATCTCCAGCCTAGTTTAAGTAAGCAGCTCCTTTTAGAGAAATGACAGATTGTTCTAATTTGTCTTTTAATCGCATCTAAAATGTGTTTGTGTTTTCTGATCATGAAAATATGATGCGTTCTCTTTCATCTCTTTCAACTAGACGTTGTCTTGTTCTGCCTGCTGAAGAACAGATCTCTCAGGTCGATGTAGTGAACATTGTGTTATTGTCCTGGTTAGGGTTGTGGTTAAACGTTGATATTGCAGTATATTCTTCAAAATACATATCAACTAACACTGATGCCTCCCTGTTTAAATGTTTTGATAGTTATTGGATACAGTAGTTCTGACATTTCACACAACCTGCACTTGTTTTTCATGTTTACTTTTCATCACAGAGTGCGTCTGTATTTGTCTCGTTTTCATTTTCCCATGTCGCTTTTGTTTTAAATTTCTTCTCTCACAGGTTTAAAAAACTATAGACACTTATGATGCAGCTGTGACAGTCTCCGTCCTTACATACAGTCTGATCTTAATAGGTCATTGTTACATTCATGCATGCACAGAGCCGGTAATGATTGAATGTTGCTACTCTAAAAAGGTTGTTTGTCATATCGACCCACACCACTTCTGCATCTCGGTCTTATTCAGTAAAGCACCAAGCTCTCATGTTCCTGATATTTTCCTCAGGGACGACCTCATACTGCATTATGGCATTTTTCCTTATAAAACCACCCATCACCAGTAGTTTGGCTGAAAGAAAGTGCTCAAAATCTTCACGTTTTGGTCTCTGCCACAAGGTAACAAATTGTTCTCCACAAGTTGTACTCTGTGTGATAACATCCACTGCATCTTGGTGTCATTAGCGATCACAAAATGTTCAGATTCTCCAACAAAACTTCTGCAGCATTCTTGTTTTTTATTGTAAAAAGAAAAAAAAAAAATCATTCAATTGAATGGAGACATATACGTTTGCTGCATCATTAACTAGCCTATAAGCGAGTCTGTGGCCTTGTCTCATATTGGCCATCATTAGAGTAACTAATGGACAACAATCTTTAAGTCCAAACATGATTACTTTCATCTCGTGTTTGACCTTGTAGGCTGTCATCATCCTCCACAAATTCATCTGACAGTGAATTATTCAGATACCTAAAGGACCATACCAGTGTTTGTACATGATTTCTTTAATTAATTTAACCACCTATTCATGATTACAGGCCATTTACTAAAGTTTTTCTCATTTATTAACCTTCAGACTCTCAATCATATGTGCTGGGTGTTGTTGTCTTCGCTCTCCCACTGTGTTGTCCTCAAATGGTGCTTCAGCTTTTAAATTATCATCTTGGAGAAGACATATTTTCCTAATGGACATTAAAGCTGCCAAAAAATTTGTTCATTTTTGGAGGAAATCTCCACACAATTAACAAAGCCCAATGGATTAACACTTACCTTGATATAATTAATTTGAGTCTTGGACACAAGGATTCATGGTGCCAAGGAGGAAGCCGCTCTAGCCTGGCAGTTTATTTGTTATAGTCATCATCTTTATCTGGGCGTTCATTTCTTTTTTTTTTTTTTTTTTTTTTTTTTGCTTTACTGATGAAGTTTGGTTCATTTTGTTCTGCAGATTTTAACATGAGATGCTCAGGATGGTGAACAGGGTGGGTGTCAACCATAATAAAGTGTTGTTAGTAATCATGCAGCAGAATTCTAGATGTACTAATTATAGATGTACTACAGCTTCTTGGCTTAAACAACAACATAGAGAATTATAATCAAGATGTGAGGTGATAAAATAACGCTGACAGGTGAAGTTATCATGGCACCTGTCAGTGAGGTGGATATAGCAAGTGCCTAACATTTTGTCCTCAAAGTTGATGTCTGAAAATGGGAAAGCGTGAGGATTTGAGTGACTCTTTCAGCAGGATAATGCACCCTGCTTCAGGAGTGGTTTGACAAACACAACAGTGAGTATGAATACCAGCTCACGTTCCCTAGTAGTGGGTGAACAATCCAATGCTTGGTGAATTCTGCTTCACAATGATGGAAGAGCCGTCATCGAAGGATCAATAAGTGATGTCGCAATGAACGCTTGGCCACCACAAGCCATCCTGCTTAAAACCCCAAAAGACAGACGGATTGTGAGGCCCCACCTTCGCAGTCTGTATTCATACTGGAGTTCAAGGTGTTGACTTGGTCCCCAGGTCTCAATACTATCAAGCATGTGCTGGACAAACATGTCGGAACCATGGAGGACCCTCCTCACAAGTTACAGATCTGCTGTTGATATACCACAGCACACCTTCAGAGGTCTAGTGGAGTCCATGGTTCAATGCGTCAGGGCTATTTTGGCTTCAAAAGGAGGACCTACACAATATTAGGCAGGTGGTTATAAGCATTAACAATAAATCACTCTCTCGCCTCCAACTAGGTTCAAGGTCGAGGCTGATGACACTTTCTCCATCAGGGCCCCTCGACTATGGAACAACCTGCCCGAGGAGATGACGCTGCTGATCCAGTGAACTTCTCTGTGAACTCATTTTTACAGACTCGCCTTTACAGCGTCGTCTTTTTATCTTCTTATCTGATTATGGTCTTTTTAATCATTTGTTTTGTCATCTTTTTATCCTTTTACCCTCAACCAGACCTGCCTTTGGGAGCTTTTCCCTTTTTAAGCTCCCATGTTATATACAGTATATGTATGCCTGTTAGTATTGTTTTTATTTCAAAGCTTTTGGACATCAAAGAATAGATTTTTTTTGTTTGTTTTTTTAATGTCTATTTCTGTGATGTTGATTTTGTTGTCTTTTACATTTTTACTTTTGTTGATCATAACTTGTTTGGCTTTCTGTTGGGTACTGTGCTCTGTAAAGCACCCTGTGCTATTTGTAGGTGCTATATAAATAAATATTATTATTATTATTATTATAGATCCTGCATATTTGGAAAGCAACTTTGAGCTGGAAGCCAAAGAACCTAAAGTGCTGTAAAATTTCAGACGTCTGGGTGTTATAATTTATTATTTTGGACAAATAACTTTAGTTTTGTTGTGTTTTAAATGCAGGCACTAATCTCTAAGACAATTATGTAAAATGGCCAGATTTTACAAAAATATAAAACTATAAATCAACACAAAACAGCATTCCTCTGCACTTTAACGCAACAAATAACCTGAGCGTTTCCAAGCTGATGAAGGTTTTCACGGTCTCTCTCAGTCCGCTGCACACGTGAATCTCATTTTCTCTGGGTTTTTAACTAAGCACACATCACTTTCTTCAAGATGCATTGTTTTCTGAGATGCCTTTAAAAGAAACAGCACTGGCAGACTTTCTCTGGGCAAAAATAGCACACATCTTTATGCAGGAGCTCCCAGAACAAAAACACTCAAAGTTGTTTGTTTTTTTCCACCCAGCAGTCTCAGAGGTACTTAAGCTGTCCCGGTGTCCCACACACTCTCTTGTCTCAAGCGCTGCCATTGTTGTGGTTGTCATGATAATCCCTGCCATTATGAGATGGGGTTGTGTTGGTATCATAGGTGGGTGGCAGAGAGGAACATGGCTGTGGAGAGGCGGATGGGTGAAGAGCGAAGGGTCGGAGGGATGAGTGCCTCGTCTCCCTGACAGCAAATGGACTCAAATGAATCCAATTAGGGTGCCGTCTTTGAGCCAGAAACTCATGTTTGTCTCAATATTCATGTGGAGGCTCATTTAGTCTTATAACCCTCTTTGCACTTTACTCATCCAGGCACATTAAGTCGGGCACTCGCTCACTCATTCATTCATTTTTTTCACTCAATAACTCCCTAACCACTCAATAACCATAACAATCACCTGGTATATTTTGAATGAGCCATTTCCAAAAGTAATTTACTAAGACATTTCAGACAGTGTGTAATTAGCTTGCCGAGCTAACAGTGAGTAATGGATGAAACTACAGCCACGCTAATGCTAACAGATCTGTGAGGCGGTGCTTTGGCACAGAGGTGCTTTGCTAACATGTCCACAGTGATAATCCCAACCTGCTGATATTATAGATGATATTAAAGGCAGCGTTGTAGTACCTCAAGATTAGTCTTGGCCTTAAGACCACTTTTTTGAAGGTCTCTGTCAGACTCTCAGATTCACAGCTCACTCAGTCATACACTTTTGCTCACATTTGTTCGTGCACTCACTCATTTTTTTACACTATCACTGACTCTCTCTGTCATCCATCCATTTATTTTATCACTCACTCGCATGTTAAAGCAACATTGCCTAACTTGTCTACCATCATTTCTTTCTCAAATCATTTTGGTGCTACACTAATGGGTAATCAGGTTAATGGTCTCTCTGTTATTCCCACTCTGGCCCGTACGTTTGTTTCTGCACTATGTAGCTTGGTGCTCCGGGTACGATCACTCGTAACATCAACTTTTTCTCTAACTTTGGTGAAACTGGATCATATTTTATGGAGAAAATGTTTCTAGTTTTCCCTCTTGATTTGGTTTCTTGATGAACAGTGAAGTAAACTGCTATGAACTATAGCTAATGTTAGCTCAGTTTGTTAGTGGGACCGCCCAGACTTTGAGCTCAGAGCACCGGGGTGGTGTTAGGTGTTAGGAAGAGGACGTTTTCAGGGAAATGCTGGGGTTGTCGTGCCAGAACCGGAGCTGAGCAAGCGAGCAATGTAACCGGGCTCAGCAGCCTCTATGGACATAATGACAGAGGTGAAGAAACCAAGGGGTTAGTCTGGCAAGAGCTTGGTGAAATAAAAGGCTGAAAGACGCCGAGCTGGGCTTTTTGCTGTTGGAATAGTAAGTAATATTAGCTGGCTGCTATGTCTTGTGTTGTTGCACCTACTTGATGTTTGGCTGTTAGCAAAGTTGACTCACTAGTTTTTGATCATAACAAATACATGTCCATATGTAGCACAGTGGTATTGCACTCTGTGGACGCTAAATCACAAAAATACATATTTCTGTTGTTGAATTACTCAAAAAAATTTCAATCACTCACTCATAACTTCTCCCGTTTACTAACATTTGTCACACAATCACTTATTTTCTCGGTTATCCATATATTCACACGTTCACTCTCACTCGTTCACCCACACATTACCTTGCTCAATGTCTCAAGTTCACTCTCTCAATCACATTTTACTCATTTAATCTCTCGCTGTCCCTCTCACTCAGTCACTTACTCAGTTATTCACACAATTACACACTCATTCACCAACACTTACTCTCTGTCACTATCCTCCACAAACACACACACACACACACTGAACAGATGTACAAAGCGCAGGAGTATTCTGGCTCTTTCTGTACACACACGCACACATTTTTCAGCAGCAGTGGCCAACAGGTGTGACTTTCACAGCTTCAGTCGTTGGCAGACTGAAACTGCGGATGAGGGACGAGCAGCATGTTCCTCCACAACCTTAGTCATCACATCACAGGGAACAGAGAGGATAGATCATCAGTCTGTGCAGCAGCTCCATCATAGCATGAAGGTTTGTTACAGATAAAATGTCAACACTTTCACAGATGATGAGATTGTGTTTATCTCAAATGTAAATCGAGGGGGCTATAAATAAATAAGTGAATTATTTTTGGACCTCTTCAGGGTGAAGAGTGCAGAAGATGAGGGCGTAAAAGAGGGCTGACTCGGGGGTAATTTCAGGGCAAACAAAAAAAGTGTGGTTCTCATGCCAGAGGTGAAAGATACTTGTCCTTTTTCCCTCCTAAGATTGTCTTTTCTTTTTTTTTTTTCTGTTTATTTTTACACCCAGAGAGTCAGGGTCTGCGCTCTGCTTCTTGAAAGGAAGGAGCTAATCTGTCGCCTAGCAACACCTCCCACTCCTGCATTGAAGCGCGAGCGAGCGAGAGGATGTGGAGTAAAGAGGAGAGTTGAGGAAAAAAAGACAGAAATGTAGGGACACGGAGAGTTCGCTGAAAGACGGACATTAGTGTGTAAAATCTGAAAGGACATTTATTGTCACATACATGTACAGCTCAGTACTGCGTACATATATCTACATTCTTGCATCTATGTGTGAATGTAGGCACAGTAAGTAAACAAATGTGTGTACACATCCACACAGCCTCAATCTGTTGTCGTTTAAAATGAAACACTAATGAGGGTTTGCGGGCTGCAAATTAGTTTCAGCTAGACGTTGTTTCACTCTGTGTAACGACGTTAATCTGGATTCATTAGAACCACTCGGTCACCAGGACCCCTGAATACAAGACTGATTTTTATGCATCTGTTGCTGTACTTCAAATGGGTGCAAATATCACATCAGAAAACAATATTAATGCAACAAAATCAAGTACAAGTTGATGTAGTTTTATATCAAAGAGATTTATAGTTCTGATGTCACTCTGCGGCAAGAAAAGAAGGTGTTAGCTTCTCCTTTACTCCTCGTCCTTTTGTTTGACTCTTGTTTCTATCATTCAATCTTTATTCCTCAAAGTGGACGATAGAGTAGGAAACGAGGGGAAAAGAGCGCAGGATTACATGCCACAATGATCCAGATCCTGTGGTACACATCTTAGACACCCAGGTCACCATAAAGACCCAGTAGTCTTTTTCCAGAACATCTTCGGGGAGACTAAGAAAGTTTTTAAATACCAGGTGGATCTCTGGATGCTCCTCTCACACTCTGGACATCTGGGTTAGGTGAATTTATAACTATAGTCAGTGGTCCCCAATAATCTTAACTTGTGACTGCTTTCTTTAAAAATGTATTTTAATTTATGAGTGAAAAAGTAAATACTTAGAAAACCATTAAAAAACATAACTTTGTACACCAACAGTTTGCAGGCTGCTTTCTTTTTTAATCATCTCGCTGCCCCTTAATTTTATCTTGTGACCACTTGTGAGGTTCCAATCCTGATCTCAGTGAGTCCTACCTCTTATCTGATGCATGTTGGGACCAGCTCCAGCCTCCTCGGACCCAATAACAGAATAAGTTGCATAGAAAATGTAAGATTCATTAGTTTGGACGTCGAATTGTGTCCACAAAGACTCATTTAAAACATTTAATGATTAAAAACATAACACTGAAGGCTGTGGTTGTAGACTAAATCAGTACAATTCACCCAATTTCACATATAAAGTGGAAGAACTGGATTAAATGTGTAATTATAACTTAAACATGTATGTTATCTGCCGCTGAGTTCACACACAAACACCTTCTGACTGCATGTCTCTGTCTGATTTGAAGCCTGTCAGCAGACACAAGCCTGTGAATATGAACTATACAAACACCCACACACACAGCTCCACCCACACTCCTGCTCCTCACCTCCTGCCTTTATCAATCACACCCTACCTCCTTCTCTCTGTGTGGCTTTGTGAGCCAGTAGCCTTGTACCTTTCTCTCTTTGCTTTTCAATATCCAGTTTATTTTTAGCAGCCAGGGCACAGAACAGGGGGCAGAAGTTTTTTCACTACAGCTCTTTAGTTGTGTTCAGAGTTCTCTGTCTCCCCAAGGTCCCTGGATTATACTTAGACTCGCGGGAGAACATGAGGACAATAACTCGGTAAATAGCCGAGATATTTCTATTGAGGATGCAGTTCACCGCGAGGGGCGTTGTATTGTATGAAACTGAACGTGTGTCTGTGCTCAAGGATAAGCTCAGAATACACTGAAGATGCTATTTTAAGGTAAAACATGCATCAGAAACCTGTGAGCGCTCTTGTTTTGTGTGTCTTTATCAAGTAATTTGTGCACACATGCAGAGACTTTTTCTCCCACAGTACAGTACTGTGACATACCAGCACAGACACTGACTCTTTCTCCCCACAGTAAGTTGGTTGCTGATGCGGGGTTGCCATGGTGACGTGATGTAGATGTGTTACATCATGAGAGACCTCCTAGCAGCAGATCTTTCATTGAGACTCCCTCTCTACCTTTTTCTCTCCGTATGTCTCGTTCCCCTCGATTAACTTTCAGCCTCTTTTTCAGACAAAAGGTCAGAAGACAAACCTGTGGACCTGACATGAGGGTACATTTTACATTTGAGTATTAGCTGAAGTGTTTATTCTAATGTACATCATCCAGACGTATGTTCAAGATGAGCAGATAGAGCGAGGTGTTGCATAACAATAGCAGAGAGTGGGTTGATGAGAGTGAGTGAGGGAGGAACAGATGTGCTGAATGGGCTTCATATCAACCAATCAACCACATTTGTACCTTGTTCTTTTCTTAGACCGGGTCCACTTGTCCTTGCTCAAAATACATCTCTATTGACCCGAACGTTTTCATACTGATGGAGTGACTCCCCTATCAAAACTGCCATTACAGTTTACTTCATTTTGTTCTCCCTTTCTATGTTGTCCACAGTCCCGAGCTATTTACTGATTCATTCATACGGGGCTGATTCATGAATGGATGGGGTCAATTACTTGCTCTTGTTGGCTTCATCTTTTCCCATTGAGGCCTGCTTTCTATCTATAGCGCTCCAAAAATACATTAAAACACAAACAAGACCTGTACGGTGTCAATTGGATAGTAAGGTTTGGAGGCATTGATAAATTTGTATGAGAAAGCTAATTGTTGTTTATTTTGGGCAGATGTGAGGAGTCCTGTGGGCTGAGTACATTTACTCTTGTAATCTTGTACATTGCCATTTGTTAACTCCAACTACATTTATCAGACAGCTGCACTTAAAGACAGAACAAATGATCAGGTTATTAAATATAACTCGATTAAACAGTTCTTGGGGCGGTGTTTAGCTCAGTTGGTAGAGCAGCCGCCCCATGTGCAAAGGCTCGGTCCTTGCTGCGGAAGCCCAGGGTTTGAATCTTTCCCGCATGTCATTCAAACTAAAATCACACATTTAATGAAGGATACAAAACACAGAAGTGACCATAAAGTATTTTTACACCAAATAGGGAAATATTTTATGTTTTATAAGACTAAACAGATATAAACAAGTTTGTGACTAAACAAACATAATTTTCACATAATCACAAAGAAATGTACAGTATATTATCCTACATAGTGATATTAATTATGTTTGAGACTTCAGAGAGGTCAAACTTTTAACAAAAGTTATAAAACACCAACAAGATATATCCTAATAGTCCCTGGTTTGCTCTGTTGGTAGAGTGTTCGCTCCATGTACAAAGGCTCAGTGACTCCATGACTCCAACCTGTGACCCCTCACTGCATATCATCCCCCCTCTCTGTCACCCCACCTTCCTCTCACTTCTTAGCTGTATTTATCAAATAAGTTCAAAAAAGCAAAAAAATATATACCTTTAGAAAATATATATAATATTTAAGATTTCAGAGGGGCAGTATTGTAAAAAGGTTTCTGTCAATTCGACTCACAAACAGAGTTTATGAATACCTATTCATCACTTTAAAATCATGTCTAACTCTCTAGAGTCGAGGTTGATTTGAACTTTCTATGCCCTCACAGAAGTGTTGTTTTTAGCACTTTTTAAACTGTCCTTCACCAACGTGCACATGCATTTCTCTCTTCATACTCAAAAAATACAAGAAAAATGATGCAGGCTCCTGTAAAAATGTTCAAATCTTTATCTTCAGAATATGATTACACAACGGTTCAGGTTGTTTCACCACAGCAGAATAAATGTGGTTTTCTCAGCTTATCTCTTTATGACTAAAATTATGTTTTTATAAATAAAATATACATTATATTTATCAGTGAATGTGCCACAGTTTAATATGTGAATAAGATGTTTTTTGAGCTGATAAAGAGAGGCCTGTTGTTGTACCAGTAATTTTACTTAAGGATCTGTATACCTGAAACTGTTGCTGCGGTCTGCCTGATGAATCCGCATTGAGCTGTTTTTTTGTTGTTGTTTTTCCATCTGAATTCAACAAAAACATCTCAGCAGCCCCGTACTTCACCTAAAAGTCACAGCACAAATATCTGTTTCACAATCAGTGTTTGTGTTTTGTGATTCACAACATTCCTCTCCAGCTTCTCCTCCCTGCCACTCGCTCACATACCTTTAAGTTTTTCATTTCTGTTATTTTTCTCAGGGCTGAATGTCTTTTCAGCATAGGTCCCTTTTGCCGCTATACACCCACACACCCATAGCAACACGTTGTCGTTTCTTGGTAACCACATTTACGCAATGAGTAAAGAAATTGAAGGTAGAGTAGGCATGGATAAGGTCTAGCTTAGAGCCTTATATAAATCTATCCAAGGCTCTCATGTAATCCAGTCTGTCAGTTAAAGCTTTGTTTGATTGAATGACAAAGATAGATAGAGATGCTCAAGTGCAGCTGAATCTCAACATATAGGGAACAGAGTACATGCTGTGTGTGCAGTCATCCTCACACACACCTGCACAGTCATATTTTTAATTACACTGTTGTTAATCACTGACATGTGATCCAATATCCTGTTTCGCAGCGATACCCTGCACTAAATTCACCAGGGTGTTGGTAGGAGATTACACTGACCCGAGGTAATGAACATGCCCAGCAGTTGAACCTGTAATTGGACCAGACTGATAAGCTAATTATTTCCAGAGCTAACAAGGAATGACTGCTGTTGTACTGCAGGGGGAGACAATTTAGAGAGCGTATCGCATGTGAGCTCCTGTATGATATGTGGAGGTCACTTGTGGTCTGACAAATGTTCATAATAAAAATAATAATAAGACAATTCTGCAGGATTTATTTCGAAATAAAAGAAAATCCAATCAAGACTCTTTATGTCCTCGTAGATTTATATGCCTCCTGTCTTTTAGCTGTACTGCTAGTGTCAATTTCTTGGTCCACCACTTTTGATGGTTTAACATTTTATGGAGACATTCATGGTCCTCAGAGGATGAACCCTGATGACTGATAAATCCTGGTGTTGACTAAAGTCTCAACAAATATTGGACTGATTGTAGGTCTTTTGATTTAACACTTTGGTTTTGCAGGTATTTGATCAAAAGCAATGTGTGAACTGTCGTAATTAGGAAATGTTAGCATGCTAACACACTACACTAAGACGTCGGACATGATAAGCATTACATGTAACATCAGTATAGCTGTGTCTCAATTCGGATACTTCTGTTAGTACACTTTTATGTAGTAAACTGTGTACACTAAGGCGTAGTGCCATAATTTCCGCAGGGTAGGGAGGGTGCGGAGCATTAGCACCAACATTTGACTGCCATGTGCTATGCTATGCATATGCATATTCAGCTCCACCAGCTTCCTCGCCACCATTTTCATAATGCGTCCTTGCCCTTCCAGCACAGAGCCAGGTACAGGTACTCTGCAGTACAGTGTGAACAAGAATTGAGACACAGCATATGTTAGTATTGTCATTGTCAGCATGTTAGCATGTAGCTCAAAGCACTGCTCAGCCTCAGAGAGGTGTCAGCATTAAAGCCCTAAAGCTGTCTAAATAGATTATAAATTATACTGTAGATGTTTTTTCTATTATCAGTTTGTTTTTGCTTTATGTAGTTATAATATTCTCCGTATGTCAATTTTCTGTTCCTTATAACTATGAAATTTTAGGTGGAGGCTTTAAATAAGCCCATCTGGGTTTTCTGCCTCTCCCTGCGGCAGGGTGGAAAAAGTGGATATTGTTACATTATTTTTTTCATACAAGACATGGTGATCCTGTACTAGTTGTGTATGGTCTGTTTGCTTTTTTTTTTTTTTCAGTATGTTTGATCATGTTGGCATACTGTACTACCAAATGGAGAAGCAGTGAAGCAGAGATGTTTAATCATTTAGATGTTAAATTTTTTTTAAATCTATTTTAAGGTGAGGTGTGTCCTGTACGGTCAGTAGTCTGTTGTAGCTGCTAGTTTTTTTTGCTTATATAGACAAGAAATACACAAAAGTTCAACCTCAGACCAATTTCCAGATTTTAAAATGAGCTAATTTCCTTTGGCATCTGCAGAAGTTACCTTTATAATGCAAGTATGTCTGGTTGGAAAACACTGTCCAAGAGGATTTCATGACAAAAAGAAGTAAAAATGCGATTGACAACCAATATAACATTTTAATTGAAGGCAGAATCTCTCTATGTTTCATTTTCTTGTTGGTGTCTAGTTTACATACATGTATTTCTCTATATTTCTTTCCGTGGAAACATGATTTGCAACACAAATTGTATGTAATAATGTGTTTTTAAAAGAAGGTTGGCACTGAATACAAACTCAGATGTATCATGGTTGTTGTCTTGTTATTTAAGATGAGTCACTGATTGTTTATGTAGAATTGTGTAATAGACCTCCCTCTCTCTATATATCCACATACTGTATATCCAGAAGAGAGAGCCATTTCCTGCCTCATGCCCTCACTAATTTACTCTCCCTAATCATCCAGCCCTCTTTGTATTGTGTAGCCTGTTTTTGATGTCCTACAGATTCCACTGCCCGCTTTTTCGTTTATTAACTAATCTTGATGCTCAGGGGTGTGGGTGGATGGAAATGACACTCCACCTTGCTCTTCCATTCATAAATATAATACCTGCATTGTGGTGTAGTGGAGGGGGGAGGCATGGAGAGCTTTTTATAATGCAATAGGAGGAGATCAAAGTGTTAGACCTGGGGAACATATTGTTCCTAAATCATGGCAGCATGTCTCCAACAGAGAGAGACAGAACATGATTGTATAACATGTAAAGGGTCCACCTTTTCTGTCTATCATGTGGTTGGTGAACTCTGCCCTGTATGGGCCTTCATTTCTCCGCTTCCGGTCCCACGCCATCCCCCACTGCGGCCTACAGGGCACGGCTTGCCCAGAAGTGAGATCATACCCGAGCAAAGGTGCCAAAAAAAATAAGTCCCAGGAGCTCCAGCACTCCCCTCTACCACCCAAAACAGTCCTCCCACTCGTCTGTGTGGGCAATGCCACTCTCAAACACATGCTCTCCTATGTAAACACCCACACCCTGCACGCACGCACACACACACAGACACAAACAAACACAGACAAAGATACGGGCAGATTATATTACTACACACACACACACTCCTCTGTGCCCTTGATACTAATGCAGACCATGGACGTATTGTGAGACAATGGACACGTACATGTAAAAGACACCCGGACTGAAACATTCACAATACGACTACAAACATTTTGGGTCTCTCTGGTTGTCTTGCATCTATATGTGTCTATTTTTAGTAATTTTATGAATCATTCTGGTTGTTTTGCATTTATTTTTAGAAATGTTGCATCTCTTTGTAGTCATGTTGTGCATCTTTGTAGTCATGTTACGTTTCTTTGTGGTTTTTTGCATGTCTTTGTAGTCATGTTGTGTCTCTTTGTGCTCTGTTGCATCTCTTTGTGGTCATGTTGTGTCTCTTTGTAGTCATGTTGTGTCTGTTTGTGGTCATATTGCATCTCTTTGTGGTCATGTTGTGTCTTTGTAGTCATGTTGCGTCTCTTAGTGCTCTTTTGCATCTCTTTGTGGTCATGTTGTGTCTCTTTGTAGTCATGTTGTGTCTGTTTGTGGTCATATTGCATCTCTTTGTGGTCATGTTGTGTCTTTGTAGTCATGTTGCGTCTCTTAGTGCTCTTTTGCATCTCTTTGTAGTCATGTTGTGTCTGTTTGTGGTCATGTTGCGTCTCTTTGCTGTCATGTTGTGTTTCTCTATGATTTTGTTGCGTCTCTTTGTAGTCAATTTTCCAGATTTTTTATGCATTTTGTGTTCCATTCTGGTTGGTTTGTCTATTTTTGTCATTTTGTGTCTCTCCATGGACTGTTTGTGTTTCTATCAGTGGCATTTCGTAGGTGAAGCCTCTGGGCCTGTGCCCAGTTGACCGTTCAGTAATCCATCCAATGACAGTCATTCTGTTTCAGTCAGGTTTTCTTTCTGTCTGAATGCCAACAGGAAATGCCAGGGGACTGCTATACTCCCATAATGTGAACACATACACACCTCTTATCCTACTGCACCATTTAACATCATCACCACAAATTATGTTCTCCATCATCACAGATTGCCAAGTTACACAGGAAAAAGTCTGTGCTACAACATATTTCAGAGCTTGGAAAGTATTTGTATGTTGTAGTCGCTGTTTTGTACATTATTTGAGAAAAGTAGACAAAGTTGCCTTGACTTTCTCCTCCCACAGGTGTATGAGTTCATGGAAAACTGGAGAAAATGTAGGCTCACTAGTCAATTAGGTTATAAAACCAACACTCTCTCCTCAGGTTGTTGCTATTTTTGGATTGCTGCTGTGAGGGGAGATCTGTGTGATCTGCTGCCTCCTGGTGGTTGAACGCCGTCTGCACTGATTACATAAAACATGGATGTGTGTGTGAGTCATCACCCCCCAGTGTGGACAGATGGGAGGTGTGTGTGTGGTGTGTTTGTGTGTTTGTGTGTAGGATTGGGCGGAGCAAACAGCAGTGGACTGTGAAATAAGGGCTTTCCCCTCTCTCTTTTTCTCCCTCTCCCTCTCTCTTTCCTTTAGTTTTTTTGTTTTTTGTGGGTCAGGAGAATCAGTTAGCACACAAGTGAAGAGCTGTGACAGTAAAAATAGAACAGAAGCCTCCAGAGCTTCAGTCTTGTTTAATTTAAACTGCAGACATTTGCTGCCTCTCCTCTCTAATTTAAGGACGTAAAGGAACATTTAATCTGCCTCTTCCTGTCGCAGAAATGAAACATTTTTAGATTATTAGTATAGAAGACAGAAATCAAAATGAGGCATTGATCTTATGCTGTTTAAGCTCAGAGATTCCTGCAATGAGAGCATTTTAGGGAAGAAATCATGATGTTAGCTGTTTGTTGTGAGCTGATGATGACACAGAAAGAAGCAAATGTTGTCACAGCGGGCTGCGTTGTCGAGTGTGTGGGCGCAGGTAAAGAGGGGTGTAGTTCTGGAAAGCTGGAAGTCAACCAGTTACCCTGTAGACTTATTCTCTTACAGTCACACACATTGAATCTCCTCTCTTTTCTGTAGGAAAAAGGAAATTATTAAAGGGGCAGTGTGTAGAATTTAGTCGCATCTAGCAGTGTTGTCGCTGATTGCAACCCCCTCACCTCACCCTCTCCCTCCCAGCATGAAGGAGAAAGTACGGTGCCTGTGAAGTGCACAAAAAACGCGAAAGGCCCTATGTAGAACGAGTGTTTAGTTTCATGGCTACTATAGAAACATGGCAATTCAACATGGTGGACTCTTGCAAGAGGAGCTGCGGTGTCTGTTCATCCTAAGGTAACAAATACATAATGATACATAATGATAGTTACATATTATTTCTGACATATTCTGTAAACAGAGCGTCCTAAATCTGACACACTGGACCTGAGAACAACAAGTCATTAAGTTATCTACTAATTTTATGTCATCTTTTGTTCATAGCAAACAAACAAATAATGCAGCAAATCCTCACACTGGAGAAGCTGGAACCAGCTACTCTTTTGCATTTTTGTTTCAAAAATAACTGAATAGATGCGTCAAATATCAGGACATCAGCTAATTGTTCCAGCTACACAGCTTCTATAAAGATTTACAGTGTTACATAAGAGGATATTTCAATAAATTCCACTGTGACACGCAGACGAAAAGGTATGTTGTTTTATTTGGGCTTAAATCTCAGACAAAAAAAAAAAACAAAGTACAACACAATCAGCAATGTGACAAACCTACAAAAAGCAGTGAGGGAGAGCTTGAACATAGGAATGAACAGTGGAGGGTGAAGGAGGAGCCTGGATGCTGAGGTCTGATCTGAGTGGTTACTGAATCACATCTGTCAACAGGAAACAGGTCTGACAAGAATAAAGTGACAAACAGAGCAGAGCCGAAGATAAGGATGTAAACTGCTGAAAACAGATTAGTCAGTCACGCTGGGCGTGAATCACTCCACCTGAAGGCAGACAGAAAATAAGCCCCACAGATTTATTATCACCCTGAACAGATGTGAGGGAAAGAAATCTTGAGAGTAAAATCCTTTTTTTTTTTAAAAATACACATTGACCACAGAATGATGCTGTCAGATAGATGTTAAGTACAAAATAATATGATATCCTAAAAAACAGGAAAACTGGCACGTTAAACACACGGGAACAAATTTGACTAGTTTTAAGGCTGTTATTTATCTGTGAGGCACTAATGTATTTATATGAATATTCTTACATATAATATGGTGGGCTGACAGAAATGTGTGGGTTTCTTTGGACGACAAAAAGCTAAGAGTGTAACATCACAGTGACTGGTTGAACTGCATCGACCACTTTTGTTTTACAGCTTCATTTTCCCTTTTTTCCATCTGTGCTTCTCCCCAACTCTTTCTTTTTCTCTCCATGTCCCTCCACTCTTCTTCTTCTTCTTCTTCTTCTTTTAACTTCTTTAAAAGGTGTACGGCCCGACGTAGATGGAGAGTCTGAGGGCGGAGCTGGTCTGGTAGCTGCCCTGGTAGCTGAGCAGAGGGTTAACTGACACCATCTCCAGGTCCAACGTGTACTCTCTGGGTCCTGAGACAGCGCGGGCCAGCACCAGCATGGCACTGATATTATTGATTTGCTGGAGAAGAAGAAACAAATATTACTCAACACATTTCTACAACAAAGATACATGGCACAGGTATTTTCACATCACGAAATAGTTTGATAATTGGGAAATATGCTTAAATAAATAGATCAAATATAAAGCTACAACAACAAATCAACCTTCTAGCACCTCTAAAGCTCATAAACGTACCTGGTAAAATAAGTCTTTGTGCTAAAATAAGCTGACTTGAGATTGGTATCGATATTCTCAGCAAATAAGTGCATGTCTAAAAATGTTGAACTATACCTCGACAAGATTCAGCTCAATGAGAATAATAAAGATGTAAGTTGTCCTATCCTAAAATAGATTAACTGGACATAGTCTGTACTTGCTCACGCAGTCCTGAGAAGACGTCTACTTATGTAGCGTTACGTTTTCTGCTCGTGTTTTAAGACAGAACATGTTCTCTGTTTTCAATCCAAGCAAAAAGCCCAAACACAGTTAGCGGGACCATGATGAATCTTGTTTTCAGAACTAGGAAATTGAGATGTAACTGGTTTTATTTGAAGAGGCACAGATGTTGAGATTTTTTACTTTGCAGAGAAAGTAAAAAAGGGGAAGTTTGACAACCGTTTCCAGTGAGAGGATGCAGCAGAATGGTTAGTTTCTATATATTAATCAATGAGGCTGAGCTATAAATGGCAGCAGATGATGGGGAAAAATATTTTATATAGGTCTGCACTGTAAAACACTGTGTCTGACAGATCAAGAACATAAATTTGAACAAAAAACACAAACAACAACATCAGCTACAGCTACAGCACTTGAGCTCTCCTTAGACATTCAGGCTAATCAGCTCTTTTTGGTTTCTACCACATTTACTCAACAGAAAAAGAAACTCTCAGTAAATTTTGTGATTATATTAATTTGTCAAGATGCACTTTATATGAATTAATGAAATGCGGTGAGTGACAGATCTGTTTCTTACAGTCAGTGCTCTCAATGGTCCTCACTTTTTGTCAGCACTTGCAGAGGTAACTTGAACAATCAATCACACTCTCCATACTACACACTCACCCTGATGTAGAAGTCTCCGTTTTCATCACCGGAGCGGATGCGGAAGGTGTTGTAAGCCCCCGGAGAGACGCTGGTGGCCTGAATCTGGAAGATGTCTGAGGGGACGGAGCGCTCTGAGGTGATGCTCATGTAACGGTGGACGATGGAGAAGGGCAGATCTCGACACAGGGGTTTGTTGACGGGACACACACAGCGGCTGGACAAACACAGAGTTCACTTTTAGTCGTGCACAGAAAATTGTAATAATATTTGATGCAGAAAAACATCAACAGTAGTTCATAAATCAGCCAGCAGAGGGGGTAATATGACTGAGAGGAGAGCTGTCCTACAATCTAAACAAATGATTGAACAGTAGCCATTCGTTGCCTCATGTTTTTCTTAAACACATTTTATATCACTAAATCACCTGGGATATGTTGATAATGACCCACACCTGTTACAAATCCAACACTTGTTCACTCTGTAATAGTTTTCTTATTGCACTGGAGCATGCTCAATAGAAAAAGTTAAAAGTTGGACTTCAACGTGGAAAAAGTAATTGGGGTAATCTTGCAGTTTAAGCCATACTCAATACAGGGGCTGATTATATTTTGAGCTGATGGCCAGCACATATTTCAGTAATTGGGAAAAGGTGTGTTTGAGTATGAACACACACAAGCTTTCATGAGGTGTCACTCACTTCTCAGACACTTGTACATAAGGGTCTTGGCAGCGGTTCGTGTCCACACACTGGTATCGTCCATGGATATTCACACAGGTCTGTGTGTCAGTACACTGATGCTCTCCTGTTTCACATTCATTTATATCTGCAGGAGAGAAAAAAACACATCTCATGATGTTGGATTGAACGGGACAAGAATAGAGCTGCTGTCAAAGAATGATTAAGTGTTGACTCAGTGCAGCGTTTGTGAGTGAAAGCACAGAGGGGTAGGTGTTCGCTTCAGGAGGAAAAGGAGGCGGGTGTGCTTACCCTGGCATAGTCTGGTGCCTTGCAGCTGGTATCCTTCGGGGCACACACAGGAGAACTTCCCTGGTTCGTTGACACACTGGTACTGGCACAGGTAACTGGAGTAGCTGCACTCATCGATGTCTGCCGATTTTAGGGTATATTACTTGACATCACATTTGAACTATCACTCGCATGAACTCTTCTTTACAGACAGACAGAGCAGGGTGTCTTACCATTACAGGCAAAGCCATCAGGTCCCAGCTCGTAGCCCTGGTCACAGCGACAAAGGAAGGTGCCGTATGTGTTGTAACACCTCTGAGAGCAGGGGGCACCCATCTCACATTCATTCACATCTGAAAGGAGGGAAGGTACATTATATATTGTAAACTTTAATCCTTTAAAGAGCACATATCCATAGTCAAACTAAAGGCATACATCAGAATGATAGCTCCAAATGAAGGCAATAAAAAACACATTTTCTCAATCTGCTTGTTGCTGTTAGTGATGAGCTAACAGCAACATCATATTTTCTGTCAAACAGTTTTGGTTTCTTCGCAGGAACTTTTTTTTTCTCTCAGGTCTAAAGAGAGACAGGCTTTGCTGGAAAAAGGCCATGTACACCAATTATAATTTAGCAATACTGAATCAATATATGATGGCAGTTAATGTTGCCAGGCCACAACCGATAAAACAGATTAAATTAACTCTATGTAGTCATGAATACATAATGTTACAGAGAAATACACGAAAGAGTACTCAGTTGATTTAGCATTATATTACATTACTAAGGGATCAATACTGACACGCATTCATCCTCCTCATCAAAACCTGGTGCCTATCTTACCCACAATGCAGCTCGAACCACTGATGGAAATTTGTTGGATTATGCTAGTAGCTGCTAATGTAGCCTCAAACTGTTTGTGATGTTTCAACTGTGTCAGATCGAGCGACAAGATAATCAAAGTTTACTTCTACAATTCAGTCATTTTCTAAAACAATATTTATTTCTAAATATATTTTCTGAGAGCAAAAATAAGTATTAAAGTGATTTGAATTTAAAATACTGTTTCCAAGAAGTATTACAGAAAGGTTTAAATTAATGACCTTGCAAATGCCAAATGAGTACACGATAATAAGCTAATATACTGTAACTATCATCAGAGTCAAAGGGGAGGCAACATGGATGGTTTCTGTTTGATGAAGTGCAAAGTTACACAACATTAATTTAAAATTTCACTCTGTGATTATATTAATTTGTAGATGCACTTATTGTTTCCATTGTGCAACACTCTGGCATCAACACCGCATTTCAACTAATACTCTTTGCATTTTAACACACTTATTTATAGATCCAATTTGGCAGCATTATTGCTTATACACAATGTTGTTATATATTGTATTATTTATTTAGACATATTTTACATACTTTATATAACTTCTCTATGTTTAGATTTTGTATATTTGTATTCTTGAAAGGGAGTAACTATAACATAAGCCAGTGCTTCTGATTCTTCAGCTCTCTCTGGAGTCACTAAAGGCTTTATACAACTTTATTTCACATATGCAGTAAACCCCAAATCTTAAAGTCTGTTTATAGACTTTAAGACGACATTTTCAAATGCTTTCATTTCTGTCAGGAACTTGACAAATCCTGAGTATGTTGAAATCAATGGGAAGTAAACAGTATGGCGTGCAGACCTTTTGCCTGATTTCAGTTGAGTCATATAATCAGTTGCAAATGGCGTCACTCACCGATGCAAGATCGGTTGTTTCCTGCCAGCTGGAAACCAGGTTCACACTGACAGGAGAAGGAGCCGGGGACATTGACACAACGATGTTGGCAGTATCTGTACCTGCACTCATCGATGTCTGAGAGAGAGTAAAAGAGTCACATTCCTATAGGTTAATAAGTCATTATAAGTTGCTATAACTACACCCTGAGCTGCCATATTTAAGACACACGAGTTAAAGGATAATCTTACCAATGCACTCTGTGCCAACCTTGCGATATCCATCCGGACACTGGCAGGTAAAGGCACCCAGTGAGTTGATGCAATGCTGGCTGGGCTGGCAGTCATGTTCGTCTCTTTCACACTCATCGATGTCTGTGTTTGGGGGTGAGGTAAAACAGGGACACACATGCCAAAATGTGATTATTGTGAGCAAACACAGCATCATTCAGCAAGACAGGAAGCCATAGTGCGACTGATGGAGGGCAGACGATGGCCACTCTGTTCCCCTCATTTGCACTCGACAGCTGAAAATATCACATCATGTTGAATCATGTTTGCTGTCTCATGCAGGCTGATGAACACCTCGCCGTCCTCCAGCACAAGTAGGTTTCTCGCTGCAAGCTCAGTTCTTAAAACACAGCAGCTGTTCTCGTGTGAAATCTTCTAAATTCCTTCACTGTCTGTCTGCCCCCCTGCAGACTCATACTCACTCACACCCACACAGATTGCACCAACATGCTGCCTCCAGCCCCAACACCTGCTACGGCCACCTGTCCCTCGCAATCTGTGGCCGCCGACAATAAATTTACACAATCACACACATACACAAACATGCTTAATGATCACTCATCCTGTGGCCACCTGTCAACCTCCAAAACCCCAGACCTACAAACCAGACACCCACCCACGCAGCTGTCTCCCTGCGGCTCGTAGCCCAAAGGGCAGGGGTTGGTCACAGTGGGTGTGATAGGGGGCTCTGGGGCTGGGATGACTGAAGCAGAGCGGGGAAGGCACAGGTACCCTCCGTAGTGGTTGAAACACTTCATTTCCCCTTTGCAGGCATCTGGAATAGTCTCACACTCATTTATGTCTGATGGGAAATACAGAAGGAATTTGTTGGGACCAAATCAGCAACGGTAGAGCAAAACTACATTAGTAATACTACACAAGTATTAGATGGTAAGATGGAACACACGCAGGTAAAAGAGAGATCTACCTTTGCAGTGCTCAGTCTGAGGGTCCCAGTGATACCCATCTGTGCATTCCTGCAGAAATAAAGTAAGAAAATGAAGTGAACAGTTAGCCAAGTAGTTGCATAATATATTCATAATACATCCCCAGTAATGGGACATAAAAAAAAAAAGAAGCAGAGGACAGAGAGGCTTGTTTGCTCTGTATTCACACTGGGCCCAAAAGACAAGACGTCTGTTGCTATTAAAGGACTGGTGCCATTTCAAACTGCTCTCCTTGAGCCAAATGTCACTTCAGAAACAAAGAATTTAAGGCCACTGTTTGGAAAAAGGGTCATTATCATTCTGGAAAAATCACTGTGAGCTTCATGGAAAGAAAAAACATGGAATTAAAACTATAATTACCCCCAGCTATGACTGCTATAAAATGTTGGAAAAGGGGAAAGTGCTGTGGAATATTAAATAAGAAGAAGATGAAGGAAATTTAAAAAAAAAAAAAAAAGTGAGAAGAGAAAAAAATCTGAGGCCAACATTTCCACACAAAGAAAGCAGTAACATCAACTGAGAGGTGTGAGGTATAAAATGGAAGAAAGGGAGAGAAGATGCAAAAGAAAAGTGTAAGAGAGGAGAAGGAGGGAGATTCGTCCATCCTTACCGTGTAGGTGTCACTTTCTGTAGGCGGCTGTGAAATAGCACTGCGGAGGAGCAGAGACACACATATGCACACGCACAAGATTGACACACAAGCGCCCTGCATACTAATACACTAATTTATGGGAGACAGGACACACGTAAAACATCCACACAAACACACACGCACGCATACACACACACACACACAACCACACGCACGCACGCACACACACACACACACGCACACACACACAGGTATCAGCCAGGTAGCGTTGTTTCAAAGATGAGAGAGGCTGCAGACTTTGTGATGAGCAGAGCAGCCAAGAAGTGGTATCTGTATTTCAGGGAGAGAGAGAAAGACATAAAAAAGACAACATTAGAAATCACAAAATAGTTTCAGTTTAGTCTGAAAACACACTGGTGCTTCACAGATGAAATAGGTAAATCAACAAAAGCACTGGAGCCAATTTTTAAGTAGTCAGTAAGAACACATAAACAGTCAGTTTGGACTTGATTCACTGTTTGTCAACCAAACAGTTCCCCTCTTGATCGCAGGAGGAATAACTGGAATGAATCACTGTGCCAGGTAAAAACATAAACATTGTGACGTACTCTATCCTTCTGCTGAAAATAACAAAGTCAACATACAGAAATACTTTTATATTAGCTGCTCACAGAAAGTCCTCTGTGTCTGCAGACTGGCAGACTACAACTCACTGGAATGACAGTCTCGCTGAGCGCTGCCTCCAGAGGTTTGGTTTACTGTGTATCAGAGCAGCGCCGGTGGGAGTACATAAATTCTGGCTATTACTTGCATATTTTACAAAATCATCTCGTGTTCAGTTGCTCCAGTTCCTGAGAAGAACTGAAGTGTCTCTGCAGATGCTGCTGTGTTGTAATAAACTGTAAGAGGGCATCTGTAGGGGGAATAAACTAAACAAATCAATTTGATTTGAGTTCCTTGTTCTGTCTCACCAAAGGAAAGAAACATGGTATCAAAATGAATTTGTGTGAGAGAGCACAGGAAAGTCTACAGGGTCATGAGGTGGGCCCACAACACAGAGAAGGCTCAACAGTGTGTCCTTGTGTCCTCAAACCACCTCCTCTGTAACAGGTCACTTTGTCAAGCTAACCAGTGTGTTGCCACCCACCAAACAACAGCCAAATAACACCTTCAGACACTTCATCTTAACAAAACACTCCTTTCTACTACATCTTGTTAGGCTAACCAATATGCTAGGCTAACTAGCAGTGAGCCACCAAATGAGCCTTGTTAAAAAAAAACTAGCCTACTAAGCTAAATGGCATGCTAACACCATACTAAACCAAAAATAAGACAAAATATTTTCCTGTGCACATTTTAATAGTCTGAAAGGGGCATAATGAGTTTATACTTTCACTTTATCCATATGTTCTTTTAAATATAAATAGTTTGAATGCAGGGCTTTCTGCTCCTTTTACTCGAGTAAAGGATGTGAGGTGTTTTGTGTATTTTTGATGTAGGTTTATAGTGAATTATGTTTGCATTCTGATGGACTGGGCTTTTCTCCCAGCAAAGACACAATCATCTTTCAGTTAATGCTCCCCGAAGAGAAGTTATAAGTGTTTCAGCTGACTCTAAACATAAACAAATCACCTATTCCAACTCCGGCAGACCAAAAACTGAGAAAAGACAGGCCAATTCAAGGAATAAAAAAGAAAAATCTAAGCAAGTGCTGTGTAAAGTCAGTGAGTTCCAGTTAAAATATATGACAGGAAAGTTATAATCATCGCCTGTCTACGTGCAAAGACGCACACTCTGATGTAAGCTCCAGAGGCTACATTTGCAGGCATTGCTTATTGTTGTACTTCACATGGAGACAAACAGAAGGCCACAGGGTGACGTGGACGCCCTTACATACTCTCTGGATGACATCACACACCATTTGTGACCTTTGCGTGGTGAAAAGCAACAAAACACGTCTTCATCCTGTAAGTACAGACGGTAACACATACCACAGTGCAATCAGACGGCCACAGTACATGACCTCTCTGACTTGGCCCAGCAGCCACTTACATCCAGCAAGAATGTGACCCGAAACCACCCAAAAACAAACTGACCATCAGTCTAGGGTCCAGTCGCTCAATGGCTACTGAGTGCGGGCAGTAGGGATGCATGGGTGTTGCCTTGCTGCCAATGGAGATCAAGTGGCGGTGGACCTCTGGAATGCCCGTGGCAAGGATGTGGGCGCCAGTTCCCAGCTGGGATGCCCTGCCACGGCAGTGGTTCCCAGAGTATCAGGTTCTGGAAAACCCCCCATGGATTCACATAAGAGGATAGCTGGTGCCAAACCTCTGGCCACTGCTCCCCTAAACCCCCACATCTCTCCTCGCTGTGTAGGAGGATGTCCGAGAATGTGGCCCGAGTGCAGGAATTCATCCTCTAGGTTTTGACCACCACTGACGTAGACGAACACAGGTGGATTTTTATTATTTTTTTGCCTTTATTTGACTGAAGACAGACAGGAAAACAAGGTGAATGTTGAACCCGGCCTGCAGCGAGGACTCAGCCTTTCGTACATGGGGTCAACGCTCTACAAGTTGAGCCACCAGGGCGCCCAAGAACATTATTTTAGGGTTAGGGTTAGGGTTAAGTTGATTTTAAAACATCACTACATAATCAGCAATGATTATGACTAATTATTTCTGTCATATATGATAGCAAATTAAATATTTTTTTGGTTTTGGACTGTTGAGAACTTGTGATGGGTATATTTTTTCACTATTTGGACATTTATTAGACAAAACAATAGAAAACTTTATCAGAAAGTTCATCAGTAATGATTATATTTGGCAGTTGGAGTCCTATTGAAACAAAATATTACCTCTCTAACACCTGTTGTGTATAAAGTTAACGATACCTCTCATGATTAAATCATTTTAATCTAATAAAGGAACCATTTTGGCTCTGGCTGGCCCCAGCAACAGCAGGCTGGCCCATTTTTAAATTCACACAGTCAGCACAATTTAACAAGCAAGATGTCAGGCGGCTTATAAAAAGTGACCACATGGGGACCAGAAAAAACACACGGTTGGACCACACACACACAAATACACACACAAAGAGTGTAACTGCAGGACGGTCCTGTGTTGTAGTGTATACATAGTGGGCTTTGTGTTGGCTTTGCTCGGTTGTGCGTGGAGCAGCCTGAGAAGAACATGGTGGCCCAGCTCGCTCCAGCTGCGCTCTGTTACCGTTGTAGCAGTGAACCTACAAATCCACAACCAGGGGGTCAACATTTCACACACAGCCTAACTCCTGCTCTGGGAAACTCCACAGTCAGTGATGGATTGTGGCCTGCTGGAGAAATTCACACACTGTAACTATACCGAGTCCCTCCTGAGCTGTTCTGCTCTCCCAGCGGTGATACTGCTTTGTCTCCCTGTGTAAAGGTAAGTGTTTAAGGGCTGTGATGTATTAGTGTATGCATACAATGTGGCACGAGATGATGTGCTGCTCTCAGGAGAACAGCGCTCCTTCCTGTTGCTTTTGTTATCCCACCTGAGTCATTACAGTGACGGTGGAGCTGTCACATGTTAGCTATTAGGGGTGTACTGTGTAAACAGTGATAAAATACACTGTCAAATAGCACTAAGGCATCTATCTACACTGTCTGCGATGCGATTATGTGTGTATATGTTCCTGTAGCTGGCACCTGTTTAACTTCACCCAGTTGTCTTTGCTGTTGTTTTCCCCTCCGAGTGATCAAACCGAGATTGTGACACTAACTTTAAGTGTTGTCCAAGAGGGATGAGGTGGAAGAGTTTTGCAACATACTGTACAATAATACATGCCCTGTGACTCACTGCTTCTCTTCCTGTCTACCCCCCTATTACAGTCTCTGAAACGCAGAGCCAAGAAGCAAACTACACAGACTGTGGGCCACGTTATCTTGGCTCTCGTAGGGAGCCAAGTGTAGCTGGGAGAGCAGAGCAGTGGTGCAACTGTGACGTGTATGGCCTGTACCAGAAAAGTGGGTTAGAGGCACATCTCACCCCCATTACTTGTCCCAGAAAGTCTCGTAAACATAATATGAAGGCATCCACTAGTTCTCTATTTGACACAGATCTTTTCAAACACGGATATCAAACAATAAAAAAACTCACAGTTGAATCTTTTCGGATGAGTCTTCTGTCTCTTGGCCTCCCCTCTGACCAGTGTGTCCTTCTGCTGGCTGTGGTCGTCCCGGCTGAGCTGGCGTACAGAAGTGGTCCCTTAAACTCTTGCCTGTATGACCCTGAGAGAGTGAGTGGGGAGACCGACAGCTGGAGCAGCTGAACACATGCAAAGGGAGGGAGGGAGGGAGGGAGGGAGAGAGCAAGAGACGGAGACGAGGGAGAGAGGGAGGAGAGAGGGACAGCCCAGTTTCACCCCCCCACCCACCCAGCCACCCATCCACCCAGCCACCCTCCCTCCCTCCCTCCCTCCTGTTGGCCCCCCGCACTGCCATCCGCCAATCTCCAAACCCCCTCTCCCTGAACCCCCAGGATGCAAATTCCTGGTCTGCGGCCCAAATACCAAAATTCCAAATCCGTCCAAATCGCAGGCGGAACAACAACTCACAGATTCACACACTTGCCCCCCCATCTTCTTACAAAATGCCCCCTCTTATTGCTCCCACAACACACCTGGTTTCATTTAAACTAAACCCCCGCAAAAGCCCCAAGCTCTTCCACCCTTTCCTCCCTCCCTTTTCACATTTACCCCCCATCTATCTATACTTTACCTCCCCCCATCTTTTTTTTTCTTTCCATAAAGCGACTAAAGCCCTCGCTCTCGCCCAATCTGACATGCAGGATATTTATAGCTGGGTAGAGAGAAGTTAATGGAATGTGGACAAAAATTAGAGAGTGGAAGACAGAGAGGGAGAGGGAGAGAGAGTGTGTGTGGAGACCTATTCGGAAAATTTGTCATCTCATTTCGCAGAAAAAAGTGGTGGCGCTTTTTCTGGGATAAAATACAGAAAATAAACTACTATCATTATTCTTGACCAACTTTGCTGCTCTCCGTTTGTGCATGACTAATCCATTACTGCACGTGGTATCATTTCCGGCACTATTTTTTTTCTGCTTGCAAAATTTGCAGTCTGTTATGTTGCAAACTGGATAAGATGTTGCTTAACCCACATTCGTTTTTATTAGTTTAAGTCTGACTCAACCTTAAAGTCAAACTTTAAGGTCACCGTTGCACTTCACCCACAAAATAAAAGCCTCTTCAAATTAAATGAGCAGCAGCCACATTGCGGTAATTGCAGGCTTCATTCCAAGATACTTTACCAAATGTAACACCCATTACAAAATGATTGCCCGCATTAACGCTTACAACCGAATATTCTTTAATAGACGTATTTAATAGACGTACTAATGTTTATATTTTTAGAGAGTGCAATCATGCCATTTTTTAAATTGTGGTTGTAATTACTGTATTTTTCTCTCCTGCTCTTTCAAAGTTTTGCTTTAAAAACCTTTTCTCGACCTCACAGTTTATCTGTGCTGTCTTTCTGGGTGGTGGCAGAGATGACAGCTGTCATTACGGGGGATGTTGTTAAAAATCACACTGACAACCCCCTAGCTGGACCAACTGTGTCCTCCCTGGTTGGTCCCTTATTCCCATGACCACACACACAGACACCCCACCAGCAGAGGTCTCAGTGAATGACACACATAATCTGTTGGTCATTTGTTAAATCTAAAACACTAATACAGTTTATAACTCATCCCGAGTGCAGAGTGCTGAAGCAGGGCTTCACAAAACTGCCATCATCACTTTTGTGGTATGTTTTATATCATTGACCTCCTCACACTCACAAGATCAATAAATCTTAATAATAACAACATCTCTTCCATACAACAGAGCAGATAAAATGATAACATTAAACAGAATGGCATTTTGATGTAAATTTTATTTACAAACCAAATTTACAAGACACTCAGAGTGCAAACAGGGAGGCTGAAAAGCGAAAATGGGGCTGGAAAATTCATCACGATGACAAAATGATACAGAGAAAGCACAAACTGAGCGGCTTCAGCAACAGGAAACAAACCGAGGGAAGAGCGGGGTGAAGAGAGGGGCGAGACGTGAGGACAAAAAAAATTGCTTCAGTCGTGATACATTTTGAAGATACAGCTTTTGATGACGCCCATGTATCTGTCCCACACAACCTGGTGCCTGAGGGGCAAAAAACAGAGACAGAAAGAGAGCAAACTGTAAGTGAAAGAAGCAAAGACATACTGTAAGTCTTACAACAAACTGTTGTTGTGAAATCTGGGTGAAGAGAGTAAATGAGGCAATCGGGGTCCATGCAGTGTAAGTGTGTGTGTGTGTGGGGGGGGTGTCTATGTTTCTTTTTATGAATATCTCTTTGTTAAGCATGTAGTGGTGCAGGGCTGTGTAAACCCTTAACTACATTCCTGAGTGTTTGCATGAGAAACAAGGTAACTACAGTTTGAGAAATCAGGGGCGAGATAGGGTGACACCCACTGGTAAAACAGGGCGTCAATATTAAAGGATTTTAACATACAGCTTCATGCCTGAGCAGCGTCTGACTGCCAAAGTGTACATTATTATTCAGCTAGTTTTCCCCAGGCTCTCTACAAAATCATGTATTTTTAGCACGGGTGGCCCCATTGGGAACTGATAACCAGGTTGGTGCTAGGCTCTGCTTGATAAACTTTACAGAATAAAAAGCACATGAACTCACTTGAATGTGTCAAGTATGTGTGCAGAGTTGGTGTAGTGAGTGAGGTAGAGTTTCATGTCTCCTGCTGTCCATCGATCTGAACGACACGGCTCAATAAACTGGCGGAGAAAAAAGAAGGGAGGAGACGTTACGCATCACCGCGTCACAAAGGCAGACTTGACTGGCCAAATGATCCTTGCTTAAAACATTTAAAGTGACCACCTTCTCCACAAGATCAATGAAGAAATCTCTGACGTCTTTTGTGTTCGTTAACTTTGCGGCAATGTTGACAAGGCCTCTGGAAAGATTCTACAGCAAGAGAAGGAAAGAATTACACTACGAAACGATTATGTCCTTTCATCGTAGAGGTTACTGACAGAATACATTTAAGATATTATCAGTGTGTAATGTTTCTCACCTTGAAATTAGCTTCCATCTCATTAAAAGCTTTAGTCTTTCCTCTGAGAGCTGTACAGACCAGACTGAAGAGAGAGGAGAGAATGGAAAAAGAGGAATTGTAAATAAGTGAGCGTGGATAAAACTATAAATAAAAGCCAGTATGTTTTTTTGCAATATTCAGCAAAAATGTGTCTTTCTGTGTGTGTCTGTTACCTTTTGTGTTGATCCAGCAGATCTTTGTCAGTGATTAAAATCTTCAGCTCTTTCAGCTCTTGTAAAAACTCTTTATCGAGATCCACGTCCATGTCTTCCACCATGTTATCTACAAAGAAAATTCAAGTTAGTGTTAATTCTGCCAGCTATTTTTTAATTTAGTTTCAGTCCTGTGTCCTTGTTAGATTTTATTCTATCACTCAACCTGTTTTAGTCTTATCTTAGTCAAAGAAAACTGAATCTATACTAAAACTGAAAAGCCAATATTTTTTTTGTGGTTTTAGTCTTTCACATAAGATTTTATCTTATATTATCTGATGAAAACACAAAGGCTGAATGATCCGCAACACAGCCTAGACAATGTAACACCATTGTCTTATGAGTTAATTTAATACAGCTTAAAATAAATAATTATGTTTCATTAACCTACATCAGTTTCTTTATGCTGAGCTTTAATCTTCAGGTTTGGTTCAGGTATTACTACAAGGTATTTTATGGCCACATGCTATCTGAGCCTCAGTGATATAATGAAATATCACCTTGTTTCTTTCTCTCAAGCCCTGTTGTTGTCATTGTTGACTTTAACTTGCTTTCTGTGAAATAGTTGATGTAACATGAAGTTACTCCGGCTATGATCACTGCCCGCACAGCACAGGAAAATAAATTGCTGTGATACAAACAAAATCTCCTCTTTGACTCCTCTTTTTTGTTAATGACAATAGACATAGATAGATTTTGGTAAAGATTTTGTTTTTTTTATCTACATTTTAGTCGCATATTTTTTCCCCAGCATTGTAGGTTAAATCAGTGTTTAATATTGCAACATAAAAAACATCAAGTTCATTCTACTGAAGATCTGCAAAACCTGAAGGACCTCTGCTGGTCAGTAGGAGGCACAGCTCTAATTGTTCCTTATTCGTTATAACCAACATAGACAACATACCTCTGGTCTTACGTAACACATTTTTTAAGCCTTTTTTATATTTTGACTCAGAGTTTCAAATTTTTTTTCTTTATTTTTTTCTCCTTCTCTGGATTTACCAGAAATGTTTTATCACTCTGTAAGCCTCAATCTAAGACAAATTAAGATAGCTCAGGCTGATTCATATCGGTTACATAACTGATTTAAAATGCTCTGTCCCGTAATATCTCAGATAAAAATGGCAGCAAACGGCCAATACAAACAGGTGGAAATGGCTCACCAACAGCCCCAACGGTCCAGTTGTTGATAAGCTGGCCAGCACAGAAAGCAAAGTCCTGGAAAGTGAGATACTGCAGCTTTCTTTTCCCCGTCTCAAAGCGATTGTTGGCAAAGAAAACAATGGCAGCATAATCCCTGAAATAAGCAGAGGAGACATTATAGAAGCCAGCAAAACCCCAAAACAAAACAAAAGTCTCCAAGAAAATCAGTTAGAACTTTGTTGTTTTTACTCATTTAAATATCCTGAGTACTGGCCTTTTCAGGTGCTGTTTTGTTAGGGTTTGCTAACAACAGAAAACAATGTAGTAATTCATCATAAAACCTACAACAAAACAGATCTGTGGTAATAAGACTACTCTGGAAAATAAACCTGAGGCAGGAAAGCTTGTACTCTGTTCTTCTGATTACCTTGCAAGCTTGTCAGAGAGCAGAAAATGCTGACGTATGTTCTCCACCAGGGGTCCTTTAAGCTCTTCCACAACTTTGAAAACACGTTTGAAGTTGTCAAACTGAAATTAAACACATGACGCAGGATTTTACTAAACTGTGACTTGGATAAAACCTGCACGAATGCTTGCTCTGCAGACATTTAGCTGAGTCATCACAACTAATGTAAACTGAACCCACTGCCAGAAAAATATTGGACGAGATATTGATTGAAAATGTTCTGCTTGTCACTGATACTCAAAACAAATAAAAAGCAACTATAATGAAGTTGATTTGTTAAGTCGTGGCAGTATAAAGCTGAAAATAAACAGTATCTTTTAAAACTGACATTGTAAAAAGTGAGCACCAACCATTTTAAAACTGATAATACAGATAATATAAATGTTATTGTGGTGTTGACATTGCACTTACCTGACGTCTGCAGCTCTTCAGTGTCACACCTGTTTTGGCACTGATATCGTCCAAGTCTTTCTTGGTTCCTTTGGAGAGCTTCTTTCCCAGGACTTCGCGAACAAACACATCATCAAAGGCGTAGTATCTGAACAAGGAAACACAGAGGCAAGAGAGGAAACATGTCAGAATATATTCTCATTTACTACGTCATGCTATGGGAATGTCTGCCTTGAGAGGATAACAGCCTTGTTCACGCAAGAGGAATGTTCTAAAGATACAAAAAGATAGAAACATACATACATTTTTGATTAAATTAAATATGATATAGCTTCAGATCAGAAACTTGAAATATAAATAATTGAGGGGGAATTAACTGCACCTCTCTATGAGGACGGCTTGTCGATGAGGCGGGATCTGGAACAGCAGCTGGTTGGCTAGTTTGGCTGGACTGTGCAACAGACGCTCACACATCTGGAAAGTCCTGTACTGGTCCATGGTGTCGCTCAGCAGAACATCTGCACTCGCCTCGCACTCCTCCATCACTCCTCCTTCTATTCGCACCTTCACTGCATCGTTCACTGTTGAATAAATCAGACAAGCTCTGTGATCCAGACAGATATGTTTAATAACCTTTACTAACAAAGCTACTGGTTTGGTGTGAATGTACAGCAGCACTATTGCTACTCCAGAATACTTCACACTGGGCACTACAAATGTACAGTATGTAGGGTCTCAGTATGTGTTTGGCACATTAGCTGAGTTATTAGACGCAAATCAATGTCAGAAAACAGCATGAACATCATCAGCATCATCATCATGACACAGTTCAATCCTACTACTACTGTTTGACTGGGAACTACACCCATATTTATACATCATTTAACATTATTAGACTGACAAGCTCTATGGTGAAAATTGTGGTAAATCATCCCGACCAAGAGTGATGTTGTCAGATTGTTTCCACTGAATAGTTTTTAAAAATAATTTGCTGCAGCAAGTTTTCTTTATGTTTATTTTATCACTGGCCCTTCGATCCGGCTGCAGACTCAGATCCTCTGCTGTCTTTAATCAAACTCCAGTAAAGCCCACATTGTGTTCAACTAACCAGGACTGTGTAAATACAGTCAGTGTGTCCACAGTTCACAAACCAAGGTGTGACCCATACCTGTGTATCCATCCAACCAGAGCTGGTAAACCTCTTCATCCATAATAGTGGTGTTACCCACGAACACATCGAGCTCCACTGCCATCTGCATGGAGGCAAACAAGTGAAAACAAGTGGTCAGGTGATGTTTAACACTCGTTTAGCTTAAGTACCAATCAAGCTGTCGGATTAGCTCAACGCCATTCAAGTACCAAACCCAGTCAGCGTGATATTATACCTTGTTTGTGTGTGTGTTGTCTCCACCAGTTCCAGGCACGAAGCTACGATAAAAGCAGTCGTGCAAAATGTACCGTGAACTTCTACAGACTGGACCTGAGTTTTCTCTCCATGTCGTCCCAATCAGCTAACAACTTCCTCCATTAAAGGCTAGCCTCCTGTGCTAGCTACGTCGCAAAGTTAGCAGCGTGAACGGAGCCTGAACTGACAACCGGACACCCAGCCGATTAATTAAGATCAAATTAACACGAGGACATGAACGGGTTATTAGCGTATGTCCTTTATAGCACGAACATCTACCAAATGGTAGCTTCACTCTGTCACTATGGTGTCAACAACAGCAGTCATGGAACACAGACTTCCGGTTTATCTACGTCACAGGAAATGCAACGTTATTTTAAATATATAGTGAATATATTTTATTATATTATATAATAAAATATTATTTATTACATATTAATACTGTTATATATTTTATATATTATTATTATTATTAGTAGTAGTAGTAGTAATAGTAGCAGTAGCAGTAGTAGTAGTAGTAGTAGTAGTAGTACTAGTAGTAGCAGTAGCAGTAGAAGTAGTAGTAGTAGTAATAGTAGTAGTAATAGTAGCAGTAGCAGTAGTAGTAGTAGTAGTAATAGTAGTAGTAGTAGTACTAGTGGTAGCAGTAGCAGTAGAAGTAGTAGTAGTAGTAGTAGTAGTAGTAGTAATAGTAGTAGTAGCAGTAGTAGTAGTAGTAGCAGTAGTAGTAGTAATAGTAGTAGTAGTAGTAGTAGTAATAGTAGTAGTAGCAGTAGTAGTAGCAGTAGCTGTAGTAGTAGTAGCAGTAGTAGTAGTAATAGTAGTAGTAGTAGTAGTACTAGTAGTAGCAGTAGCAGTAGTAGTAGTAGTAGTAATAGTAATAGTAGTAGTAGTACTGTAGCAGCAGTAGCAGTAGAAGTAGTAGTAGTAGTAGTAGTAGTAGTAGTATGGTTATATCATGTCTTAGATATTTCCTTAGACAGCACAAACCTTTCATGGTTTGTACTTAAGGTTTTGTCTTATTTAATTACTTATTAATTACATTTTATCCATAGGCTATTATTTTGTTTATTCTTTCTATTTCTAGTGTATACAAGTGAATGTGAGATCATTAAAGTCCATCTCATCTTATCTTATCTTATCGGATCTGATATAGTTAGTTTTTCTATTCTATTTTTTATTCTATTTATTATATATATATATTTTTTTTACTTTTCTTATCTGTGAGCTGCTGTAACAAGTGAATTGTATCTATTCTATTGTGGGATCAAGTCTATCTTATCTTATTTTAGCTGTGTTGTTGAAGTGTTCCTGAACATTTCAAACAGCAGCAGGCTATCAGAAGTTTTACATTAAACGCTCATAATATTAGGTCAGTAATATTCTAACATACAGTATAGTCTGTGCCGTACCAAAACCTACATTGGTTTTCAAATTACAAATTTTAAAATAATTATTTCCATATATTGTTTAGAATGTTCATATGTTCAATTTTTTTTGGATGGTTATTGGTTTCCTACACACTTGTAGTTTTTTGTGAAGTAACCTATTTGTAGAGATGATGCTTTTATTCTGAAACAGTAATTCCGGGAGATTCTTTCCTCTCTTTTTTTTTTTTTTCTTTTTTTTTTTTTGCTCTAGTGTGAGTTTATTACCAGCTCCTCCTCCCTCCTCTCAGAGCTCTCACTTATCTGTAATTGGCTTCAATGTTCTAATTTATCCGCGTGCCTCTCCCTCTGATTGGCTGCCCTGTAACACCGGCCGTTCTATCTTGGTAACAATGTAGTAACGATTGTAACTGTTACCAGTCAGCTTGTCCCAGAGCTACATTTACAGTAGAGCCAGAGCAGACGTCTCCCATTGATTGTAGGCATGTGGCACAATTTAGAGAATAATAACGCCCCTACTACTCCTACTACTACTACTACTACTACTACTACTTCTACTACTACTACTACTACTACTACTACTAATAATAATAATAATAATAATAATAGGTCATTAGTAGTATAATGTGTTTAAATGACCCCAGACAGCCAGATATGTGTACACACACAAGGAATTTAACAGTATATACAGTATGAAAAGCATTAATAATTATATGTTTAAGTTACAGCGTATAAGCAGAGAAGTAATGTTTAAGGATTTCTATCAATTAAATTCAGAATTACTTATTAATTAAATTAAATACATTTTAATTAGGGGTAGAGCAGTAATACTGCCGTAGTTTATTAGAATACCATCATTGTGGAAAGAATGATAACCAGTCTCATATTTGCTTAAATGACACGTGTGTGTCCTACCTCAGGCTATCACCCATGTTTTTACTGTGTCGCCCCACAATTGAACCTAAAGATTAAAGAAGGGGTTTGATCACATTCCTAGCAGCATGCCGACATGGGGCCCGAAACCTGTAACGACCTGCATGTACTGCCTTCTCAGAGCCAAATGTGAGCTGTAAATCCTTTTGGCAAGTCACACTGCAGCGGGTGCCTTGTATTTCTTGCTTGCTGCACCCTTGAGAGACTTCATAATGCAAAGGGCGGATGATAAACCCTACAGACTCAATAACTGGGACCTATATCATTTTTACACTATAGTCCTATCACTCAACACTATTCATGTTTGGTAAGAAAGGCATCAATGGGCGGACGAAAATCAAACGACAATAGACGATAATCCATTATATTAGATTACAGCAGCGAATTTGGCAGACAGACAGTAGTCTATTGTTGATCTCTGCCCTTTCATTTGTGCTTTTAGTCATTTTAAAACGTGTCCGATCAGCGACAGGCCTCGGTGCTCCCCCCCGTGCGCTTTGCTTGCTACGTGTACACAATCTGCTCTCTTTTCCTCCGGCGATTAATCTAAATAAATCCCTGCAAATCCCTCTCCTCTCCCTCCCTTTCTGTGTTTCTGCATGTGTCCTTCAAAATCACAACATAAGGGAAAACGACTCAGTCAACATGTCTTTTTTTTTTTTGTCGGATCCCTCGCTGCACATCAACACTCTAATGTCTAACCTCACATGACACCCTGATTCCATCCCCAGCTCCCCCTTGCACGGTTAACACCCTACATTGTTATGGCCTCAGTGAAACAATGGAGGTGGGACAGAGGGCGGAAGGATGTGGCTGAATGCCTCAGCATAAACCCATGGAAAAAGGCCTGCAGTCACACTTTCCGCCTGTGTTCTTTGAAAAGAAACGAGTACAACCAGGAGTCACCCATGATATGAATGTACTGTACATCCTTCTGTGTAGTGAACTCCAAAAGGGATGTGTGGCCTATTTATTGTACGTGTCATGTTTTACAAAGGGTTTGGGGACAGCAAAGATATGTGTATATGCCGTGTGTTCATCCAATGAACAGAAATCCCCAGAGGAAGTGTCTTCATACGGGCCTTTCCTACCCATTTCCTTTGTAAATTGTGCACATCCGTGTTGTTTTTGTTTCATAGCATGATAAGGGGTGGAAATATGTTTTTGAATCCAAATGGGGGCGCACAAGTTCCACACGGAGAGAGCACATGGAGCAGATCACCCTCTCATCTTGTTGTTTTTCACAGCTGAAGATGGTCAGTCGGTTCAGCTGGATACCTGAGATGATTGATTAGATTTAGCCATTAACGATCATACCATAAGTACGGTATGCGAAGAGCCGCTGGAAACCACAGAGGAAACCACAAACATTTTTGATTACTATCTAACCAACGTGTCAAATTAGCAGCCATCATAAAAACTGAAACTTCCGGGAAGATTCTACAAAATAAAACCAACAGTGTTGAAGGGTGCGAGTAACGCACTAAAAATGAAAGCAAACACTGCGATTTGTAAGAAAATTATTTTGCAGTTACCAAACATATTTTGTACCACCTCCTCACTTCTTTTAGATTAAAAAAACCTCACAAATCGATGCTTTTATTTTGAAAATTGCTCAGCCTATTTTCCGGTAGTGCGTCAGCTTGACGCGCAGCTCGCTGCTCAGCGGAGTCACAGCCGTGAAAGTGGCGGAGGCGGACATTGTTGTGGTAACAGTCCGGCCCCAGAGGATGAGCAGAGATGATGCACTTATTTTGAACGGATAAAGGGCGAGGTAGTGATTTATTTTGTTTTTTGTATTTTTTTTTTTAGGCCGACTAAATAATGAATCGTTTATAAAAGAAAGAGGAGCTGCTGCTGCACCGTACGGACTCATCCTCCAACCAGCCAGCCAGCCAGCCGGGTAACGGGGGAGTTCATTCAGCCGAGGCGAGCGCAGCACAGCCTGATGAGACGATGCCAGCGACGTAAAAATCACAACATCTGCAGGGTGTGCATCCGAGGCTGCTGGATTAAGCCTCTGGGCCTTTGTGCACACAGTACAGAAAAGCCCACTTGGGCGCCTGTTGCCTTCAAAATACTGCGAGAGGAGGTAAAATAAGGACAGTTGTATTCTTGGAGGCCTTTCGGAAAACACAGCCTGCTGTTTGGAGGATGACAGATTGACATTAACGAGGGTTTGCTGTGCGTTTTCATACACGACCTCATCAAGGCTTTATCCACGGTGAACCATCACTGGGTTCAGCTCAGATACAGGAGTGAAGTCACAGCGCCTTGAAGAAAGCCATCCAAATAAAAAATATCACATGTTTCTGCCATGATTTGGCCTCCGGTGCTTTATTGCACACATGACATCTGGAACACACTGGACGCAGATGAAGATGTGATGTGTTGAGCATTGAATAGCTACATCTCAGCGCTTTTAATAGATTCTCAGGTATCCTCCAGGTTTTTATTAATAAGAAAAAAAAATGGGAAGCGAAGGTGAGATAATCAACAGAGAACTGTCAAAGATGTCTGACGAGGACTTGCTGGCGTGCTCCAAAGAGGAGCTGGTGAGCCGGCTGCGTAAAGAGGAGTCGGATAAAATAGCAGCTCTCATCCAGCGAGGACGGCTGATAAAAGAGGTAAATAAACAGCTGCAGGGACACCTCCTTGAAATCAGGGAACTGAAAGTCATCAATCAGCGCCTGCAGGAGGAAAACGTGGAGCTGCGAGATCTGTGCTGCTTCCTGGACGACGACCGGCTCAAAGTGAAGAAGCTGGCCAGAGAATGGCAGCTGTTCGGGCATCACGCAGCCAAAGTGATGCGGGAGGACCTGGGCGGTTACTTGAAAAAGCTCGCAGACCTGGAGCGTATGCAGGACGGGCTAGTCAAGGAGAATTTGGACCTGAAGGAGCTGTGCCTGGTCCTGGAGGAGGAGTGTGTCAGCAGGAGTGACTCCAGCCCAGGAGGATCCACCGAGCTCAACCTGCCTTGCATGGTAGCCCGGGATCTCGGGGATGGAAGCTCAAGCACAGGGAGCGTGGGAAGCCCAGACCAGCTTCACCTGGTGTGCTCACCTGATGACTGATGGCAGGTTTATGTCAGCAGTCAGGGCTTCACATGAGGAACCTGTAGAGTAAGAGTGGTGTGATTGACAGACTGGAGGCTTTGTCAGGCATTACAAATTAAATTGGTGCAAAAGCATTAAGGCCTTCTGAATGCTGCAAATATTTGTGTGCCACTACATTTTGACTTCTACCACTAGAGACATTTTCAGGACTTTACAAAGACATTTAATAGATGTTTGCCAGATGATAATGTATCTAAATTTTACAGTGTTTTTTTTCTAATGACTCTTCTGTTTTTGGGGAAATACTCCTTTTTTCAGTGGTCTGTTGATGAAAAAAAAAATGGGACCAAAAAAGTAGGTCACATATATAAATTTATCTCATGCACTGGACTAGCCTACACTGGTTGAAGCCTTTTTTCTATTGCACTGGACAGCGTTATCATGGATCTTTAAATCACAGATCTAAAGATTCATTTCAATCCAGTTTTGAGCCATATTTAGTCCACTGAAATCAAATAGCACTGAAATAGATGAGTTGTGATAAAAGAAAAAAAAATATGAACCTATTTGATATTTGCTTTTTTGCTAGATGCCCAATAATGTGTAATATTTTATGCACTCTCTTCCTCAGGACAGGATTGGAGTGCCATATGTGCATGATGATTGTCACAATTTGTACAGGCCTGTTAACCCACTCTGATGTAAAGGCCCTTCAGGTTTACCGTGGGTGGGGCTGCTGTGCATAACATACATGTGCTCGAGCCGGGGCAGAGCCAGCACACCTTGTTAAGGTTTTTGGATCAGACGTGAAAGATGTCCTTGGACCTCACTCAGAGCTGAACTGAACAATACTTTTTTTTTAAAAATCCAACTGGAAACTCTTTGTATCAAACTGGAAGGTCTACAAGTTTGAATGATTTCTATTCTATTCTATTCAAGCTGTTTAAATTCACTTGTATTCCTTTTTTTTTATTACATTGTTGTTGTTGATGTTCAATTAGCATATCACAGAGTTTGTTTAGGTTGGCGATGATCAGCTTCGTCTTCTGTAACTCATGCTTTGTATTTACCCTGTAACATTAGGGATACTCTTAACTTTGACCCTTCTTTATCTTGATTTATCTGTATTAACTAGCGTTACTAACCGATTTCAGTTTAAGTCATAGATAATGCACATGATTAGAAAAGATTTATTTTGTCGTTAGCTGTTTATTGGTTGGCTATGCTCGTAGTGCATTGAAGAGCTTTAAATACAGTGGGTATGACACTTTGTGCTGGTCTGACCTTTCTTTTGTGTGTGTGTGTGTGTGTGTGTGTGTGTGTGTGTGTGTGTGTGTTCGACTTTGCAGAAACAAGCTTTACATTTTCACGACACAGAATGAAGGATTGATTTCTGCACTTGTTTTGACCTTCGTGTCTGAACCAACTGAGCTTGATTGATGTTCCCTTCATGTCATACAGACTGACTTTATGGATGTTCATCAGTTTTATTTTTGGATCCCTATTTGCACAGTCTGGAGAGCTGAAGAGGGCAGTAATGCTTTTACCCACTTAGTGATTCACAGACGTCCTTTGACAGCAGCATACACACAGTTTTATTTTTTTCCCTCCCTCATGCTCTCAATCTGACTCTCGTTCCATCTCTGCTTCTCTCTCTAACCCCATTTTAGCTGAGCAGTCCAATGCTCTCTGAGCCATGTATGTATTAGCAAGAGATTCGCTTCATTTTGGGGAAATGGAGTAACTGAGCACATAGTGTTCACAGCTGAGGGGCAAAGAGCAGTCATTAGTTTGTCACTACATATTGCAGCCATCAAGCCCTTTTAATCAGTGTCAGGAGAAAGGCTACAGCTTGAGATTATGTTCTCGATCTATCGTTTAATCTATGAAATGTCGAAAAAAAATATGCCCACTGTAAACCTGAATGCTCAAATTTAATAAATTGGAATAAGTAATGAAAACTTAATTATAATAACTCAAACATTTTGAGTGCCAGTAACCTTTTTCTTGTTTTGAGTTTACTGAACTAATATGAACTTTTTCACAGATTATGTAACAGCTACTTAAAATTATGAATTCTTACTTAAAACACTTAAGTTTCAATATAATTTCTTTTGACAGAAAAAATCAATAGCATGTGTAAAGAAGATACTGTTAGAAGAATTATTGAATCAATATATGTTGCTAAGTTTTCATTGATACACAAAATCAATATACTACATTTATGAGTAGTTTGATGATGATTTCCCAGAGTCAAATGTTATGTCTTTAAATTGCTTGTTTTTCTCTGTCAGAAATGCAGATATTCAGTTACAATGATAAAAAAGCAGCAAATTTGAGAAGTTACATACAAAATAGTTGCAGATTAATCTTCTATCAATCATCTTAATCAAATAATCGAATACTCCAGGTTGCTACATACTACCAGGTTCTTCTGGTGTCTCAGTGTTCACTAAAATGTTTTTTTGTACACTTTTCACCAATAATAATAATAATAATACATAATCACAGTGTCGACACAGTTATGAACTGTTGTTCTTTATTGTCTGTAAAGTAGTACAGCTTTGACAAAAGATGAAAGTAAGGCACTGCCCACCAACAGTTCATTTGTCAGAGAAAAACATTACCAAAAATATATTACACTCTCAAAAATAAATATGTGATTATATAATCTATATTAACTCCTACGGCCCAGCCTTAGTGGTCAATAATTTGCATAGACAATATCAGGATTTCTTTTAAAAGACTCATACAAAAATAAGGACCCTTTATTTGTAAGTACTATTTAGTGAGGACATTTATAAAGTGTTGTATTAAAATGTTACAATGTTGTATTACAATGTAACAATGTAACAAGTCATTAAATGCAGCAATATATATTATAATTCCAACATATAACATTATTAATATATTATAATACATACACTTCTAGAAAGCTTGTCTAACTCTTAAGAGAATATATTCTGCATGCAATGCTTTCATAATAAACCTCAAACATATTTTATATTTATTCAACCTGATAGCTTTTAAAAAGAGAAATATAAAGACTTTATATCAAAACTAAAGAGTGTAACATTCATATCCTGATAATGCCACTAATTTGCATGTCTAAGTACAGATCAACTTTCTAAATAGATGCAATAAAGCAGATGCACGCAGCTCATTTTGAAATGCTTATCACAATTATCACTGTCACGTTTCCCAGAGATCCTTTTTGTCACAAACACAAACATTATGACTTCAATCAAAATGAATATTAGAGTATTGCCAGGATGACAGAGCTGCCGATCACAGAGTGAGGATGGTCGGGGAGTGCAGGGAGTGATCCGATTGGTCACCACTGCTGCTGCTGCGGCGATGAGCTATCCCGCAGGGCTGCGGGGCATGAGGCTGTGGTACATTTCCTTGATGTGATGTAGCATGGGATGTAGAGGCACTGGTGTCTAACGGGGCAGTCGGATAGGTGAAAACCATCCCAGCTGTGAAGGCCGTGAGAGAGGGAGTAGATGTAAGAATCGGGGTGTGGAGTGACTCTGATTCAGTGACAACAGCAGAGGTAGATGGTGCTGTATGCTTGCTGGGGATAGTTATCTTTGGTTTGGGCTTCTCCATCTTTGTTGGTAGTTTGGCTGAGGGTCCAGGTCTCCCATGGTCTTCTGGCTCCATTTTGATGCCTCCCAAAGAGGAAATTGATGGATTTGGGTCAGAATCTGAATCAGATTCCTCTATCTTACAAATGGGACGGTGAGCCTCGAGAACCAGCTCAAGCCTGTCTTTCTCCTTTTGTAAATTAGCTATTTCCTTCTGTAAACGGGACTTTTCATCCTCCAGCTGGTCGGTCTCCTACACCAGGGGAAAGCAGAAACAAAGACAAACATACATGTAAATTCTCCCATGCCTGCTTGAGACCAACACCATATATTTCAAGCATGAATGTTGTGACATTTGTATAGTGTTCACTCACAGTTTGCAGTGTGTCTGTCAGCTCCCGGCGGCGATTGCGACATTTTGCTGCTGCTAACTTATTCCGCTCCCTTCTTACTCTCCGTCTCTCAATCTCTTCCTGTGACAACTTTGATGAAAAAGAGAAAAATAAAAGATTAAAATACATAAAATAGGTTCACCAGACACAGAGTCAAACTCTAAAGCCCCATTTAATGTCTTAAGTTGGATTGTGAAACCTCCTTGCTGTGGGCAAAACACTAATGTCAAATGTCAAATGTAGACATGTATCATAGACAACACGATGCAGGAGAAACACCACCACCATGTGTGTGCACTGAGTCATCACAGCCATGGCGTCTGAATGATTTTGAAATGCCTGTGAAAGCTTTTGTGCCTTTGTAACACCCAAACTCTGACTGACTTCATCCAGCGCCCTACTGAATAATTGCTGTTCATCCAACATTTCCCGCCCTTTCAGGATCATGAGTCATACTCAGACCCCAGCGGTGACTCAGGTGTGAGTCAGAGAAAATGACTTGCCCATGTGAGTCACATGACAGTTCACTTCCTGTACCATGAAATTACAACTCCAAGAAAAAAAAAAACCTATCGGGGATATGTGCCAACATGTGCCTGATGAAACAAAAAAAAGTTACCATACAGTAAGTAGTGACGAACATGATGATGGTTAAAGTTGAGTTAGGTCTCAAGAAACATCTGTGATATCTTGTTCTGACACGTAACATTGTTCTGCTATCAAAAACCAGACCTTTGCAAGCAGTGTGTCACAGAACGTTACACTGAGTCAACATCGACTCAAAGTAAACACTATCAAAGAACATGAACAGTGTTTTCCTTTTTAAACTGCCCAATAATGGATAATGAATCTTAATAATGTCTAATGACATTTCTAAATAATCTTATGCAATCCTTATTACTAAACATGTTAATGTGATGTGTAAGTCTAAAGGAAATGACTGAATTGTGTCATAAAGTAGTACAGGAAATTATTACACACTATTTACACAGAAATGTGTACTAGTGTACTGTCCACACCTCACTGCAATGTCCTGAGGGAGAATATGAATCCCAAGAGAGCTCCTCTCTCTCACAAGCAACAAATCCACTATAATCAGTGTTTTTTTTTGTTTTTTTTTAAAATCTCTATAAAGTTTCAGCTATTTAAAAGCTACTGCTTTCTTACATGTTCATCGTTCCGGCGTCTTGTTGAAGCAGCGGTGTTTGCAGCTGCCCTTATGACTCCAGGTCTGAGAAGATGGGAGTGGTGAGGGGCCTGACCCAGCTGCCGTGCCCCTGTGACGGTTGGGTAAGGAGGTACTGGAGATCTTGAAGGGCCTGGTGGATGCATAAGGGAGGGCTGGACCAGCCACTGGAGGTCCTGGTTGGTTGTAATGGCATTGAGGCTTGGTACGAACTGACTGGTGCCTGCCATTGTAAATTTCTGGAGAAAATTTGATTTAAAAAATTGTGATTAGAAAGTAAATCCAACAGGTGATCAGGAGCAAAATACATGTTGTCTGAGGTAAGTAATTAAATCTAACTGAAGATTATAATTATTATGTTAATAAACATGAATGATTTAGGATTATATTATTATACAACATAATAACATGTATAACATGTCAACAACATGACATATGATGTGACATTAACAGTATTATATATTTGTTATTTCATTGTTTTTTCTATTTTAACATTTCACATTCAGTTTCAGTTCAGTGATAACCTGTAGCCTAGTTAAATAAAGGTACACCTACCTGTTCCTGCTGTGTGGCTGAACTGCTGGTGCTTCCCAGGGATACAGGGTTTGACCCTGTGTACGGCGGGTTGCCTCGTCCTTGATTCCCAAAGTTTCGATACATCCTCTCTTATTAAAACACTCTAGAAAACTGGATCCAGCTGTGTCTATAACAGCCTTCAGGTCTCACGAAATGACTTTCGGGTTGAGTTTTAATTCAAACCTGAGGCAAGCCCACTGTATTGCGGTAAATCGGTAGAGTCCAAACGGGTATGTTTTCAAGGGGTGAACAAGGAAGCGAATGTGTCCTCGTTTTTTCAAAAATCGCCCTAAAACTTCCAAAAACGTCTTTCAGCACTTCCTGTCGTCCTTAGTCATACATCCAGAAGCCAAAGTCTGGGAATGATTGTGAGGTTGTAAACTCTTAAAGCGGCACTATAGGTTCACCACGCCCCTCCGTAGTTACGGGAAATACTGTTGTCTGGAACCTCTAACGAATCAAACTACGTGCCGTGATGTCACTGACCATATATGGTGAGAGTTTCCTCCTGAGAGTAACACGCGGGATTCCTCAGACAGACAGAGGCTCGAGCTCTACGGTCGAAAACGTGCTGTTTACCTGCTCCGTGTGATGCAGTGGTTAAAACACTACTATAGTTTCCTACTTCAGTGGAAGTACTGTCATTCATATACTGTTCTACTTACGTTGATGTTACGTGATGTTACGTTTGTGGAGTAGAAATGTACCTGAGCGAAGTAAATAAAAAAATAAAAAAATAAAAAATACGGTTATATAAATTGAACTGATATTTTAATATTTGTTGTACTTTTAAGAGATAGGTACAATATTAGACGTGACAACAAGCTAATAGACTAGTTTTAAAGTTAAAAATGAAAGACATTTTATAATAAAGGCAGATGTAAATATACACATAGTTTTCCATTTACAATATCTGTGAAGACTCAACAACATTTGTATTTAGTCAAATATGTAATTTAAGTGAGGCTAAAAAAATACTACTTTATAAATCTTATATTAAAATAAAATTACTGTCTTAACATTCACACTATAACACATCACAGAGGAGTTAAATTATGACATTAAATAATATTTTAACATTAACTAAATATAAATTTATTATGTTAGGCAACTTATTTTTGTTTTAGTTGTCTTGAAACCTTTAAAGGTCCAGTGTGTAAGATTTATGGGGCTCTATTTACAGAATATAATATTCATAACTATGTTTTTATTAGTGTATAATTACCTATCTTTGCTCATTTACTAAAGATATATTTATTATCTTAAGTCAACTTTTTTTTATAGTTGTCTTTAAACTATTAAAGGTCCAGTGATTTAGGAGGCTGTATATACAGGATATAATGTTCATAACTATGTTATTATTAGTGTATAATCACCTGAAGAAAATACTTTTTTGAAGTTTTTGTTACCTTAAAATGAGACTAGTATCTAGACTAGTATCTACAGACACCGCAGGTCTTCTTCCATGGAGTCCACCATGTTTCTACAGTAACCCAGAATGGACAAACTACTCTACAAACTACAACACTGGCTCGAGATATTCACATTGTCCCTATATTTTATGTCAACCATAGTTTTTAGGCATTCTTCATGCCTAAAAGGAGACGATGAGGTGACAGGGTTACGATCAGCAACTATACCGCTAGATGCCTCTGAATCCTACATACTGGACCTTTAAAGCATTTGTACTACCTAACTAAATATTTTAATATTAAGATTTAACTAAACAGTAACCACCATGTTTTTTAATCATAAAGCTGTCATGTCTAATAATAGTTAATACTCTTATAATGAGAAAAACAGCAGAAAGCCCCAAAGGTGCTACTCTTACATCATATGAATGAATTTTAAGGGTTGCATATATAGAACAGGATGGGCTATAAAATACATTATAAAGTGCGCATGTGCCCAATTGTGCTGAGGTTTCTGGCAGTCACTCTCACTTTACAAACCACATCAATGTGTGCACATGCCTGTGGAGATGAGTCAGTTGATTGCCTCAAAGCTGCTCAATTATTTCAGCAGCCGTTTCAACGACTGTTTTTCACTTGCGCGAGCACAATATATTACCTAGTACAGATTCAAAAAACGCACGCTGTAGAGTTGGTACGATTAGTCTGACACAACAGCTGCTGACCTTGCAGTCCCCAAGGACAGAGTTCCCGGCAAGGCCTGACTTCTCCTGTCTGCTGACTGTCAAACCAATGTCTCACATTACTGCTAATTCTTCTCTTAGGAATAAGGATTGTCATTTTTTAAGGAGTCACTAAAGTAAATTGCAAAGACAAAAATGTGCAGATTAATGATCCTCATCTATATAGAAATTGAGACAATGAACTGTTGGCTTGCGACTCTTCATAATTTATGAAGGAGAGCAGACATGGCATTCAGACAAACTGAAACTGCCTGGAGCATGACATTTAAGGCCTTTACCTGTTGCTCACCTGCCTATTTGACTGCTGAGTCTCACATTTCACATTTCAACAATATTACACTGTGTCATAATGAGGACACATGTTTTTTTTCAGATGCAGTTGATGGTATCAGATGAAGGAAATATGGGGTAAAGGTGAGCGTCAGATGACTAAAGCTTCAGGAATGCAGTGATGACACACTTTCTCTGTCTCTAATTGGGATATGTTACAACATCTTCTTTGTCTTGATTACACCTTCACTGATCCACTGGATGTTTCTTTCATTTTATATTTGAGCAGGAAAGTGGGATCAACAGATATGCCCACAAAAATACATGTATTTTTATATATCTGTATATAATCACATGTGTGAGTGTGAGTGAGTTGTTAGTTTCTGTTTTACTCCACATTTCCCTCCAAAACTTCACTTTGTTGAGGGTGGTTCAGCGGATAAAGGAAGTTTAGATTCCTTTGTCATTTATCACCCAAATCTCTACATGTATAACTCATCCACACCCACCCACCCACACAGTCAACCAGCCCACACACACATGCTTTACATGGGCATAACAGCAACCTCATGTGACATACACACAAATCTATTTGGTTTTAGTGGGTGTTGTAATTAATGCCTTGTCAAATCATGCTTAAGTACCATGGGCATACTCAGATTATCTTATCGTGTGATTGTACAGGGCAGCTTTTGAACAACCAGGAAAGTTCTGATTGTTCAGGTCATGGTTTGTTAAGGTACTACTGACAGACTGTTTGTATGTCACATTTACTGGCAACAATATCAACTAATTATGACTTAAATTAACTGATATTTCAATAATTTAACCCAGATACTGTGTGGGAAAATGTCTTTTTAATTATAGATCTATTAGCCATAAATAATAGAAGTGAAAGTAGGCTACTCTGTAAAAGTAGTCTGAAACACTTTCTATTACAGTGGAGGTGGTAAAAGTACACATCTGGAAAGGCATCAATACATCAGTACATTAATAGAGTAGAAGACCTGACTTCAAATATCTAATTTTTGTGTGTAAAGGCAATTCTGAGATTTTTTCAAAACACATTTAATATGTTGGAAAATAGTTGCTGAAAACATGTGAAAAGACTTTGAATGATATATTACTGAAATGTGGAGTTAGAGGTTAAAACTGTTTTTCGCCAGTTTTCAGTCCATGGTCCTAAAAGGTGGCTTGATGATGCGTTAAGGCCACCCTGAGCATACCCCCGTCTACCTAACTCACAACAGTATAAAAGCCTACAGCATGTTAGCATCTGTGCTTCTCCGTATGCTAGTTATTATTCTTGTTTACACTCAGTTGCTAGCTAGCTCTGCCTTTGAAGTACTGCAAATGCATCTCCCCTGGATGAACAGCTTTATTTAAACTTCCCAAACACGAAGACATGAAGAAGTTACGTGTCGGTAACAGCACCTCCCTGGGCTGGTGGTTACCACATGTGATGAATACAACAGAGTAAAAAGTACAACATTTCCCTAAAATATAGTGGAGTAACATGAAAATACTCAGTATTCAAAATACAAGTCTGGTCGCAGATACAGGTCCCTGGCCTGTAAACGTGCTCGCTATGCAGGAGTTTTCTACCATAGCATCACTCAACAAAGCAACCGCTATGGGCGGGAGCTATGCGTAGGGGATAGGGAGAGATAAATGTGATCAATGTGCTTGAATGTCTATTCTTGTGGTTATGTTGTGGTGTTTCTACGTTTCTATGTATCTTTGTACGTACGTATGTATGTATGTATGTATGTATGTATGTATGTATGTATGTATGTATGTATGTATGTATGTTTGAGGCTTTGTACAGACTGCGGCAACAAATTTCCTTGTAAGGACAATAAAGTATCTATCTATGTATTAACCTGTAATGAGTAGCAATACTGCAATGCATCAGCCTAAGTGAAATGTCAGAGTAAATATAATAATATTAACAACAACAACAATAATAATAACAACAACAACAATAATAATAATAAAAGTAAATAAAACATAAAAAATGACAGATCCAATGCCACAGAAACAGGCAGTGCAATGAAAAGAAAAATTAAAACCAGCTTTTCATTGATGGTCTAGAAAAATAGAAGACAAAATGGAAACACTGGCATTAAAAATGTAGGTCTGGTTAAGAGTAAATGGATAAAAAGATGATAAAAGAAATTATAAAAAAGACAATAAATAAAAACAAAAGATAGAGAGATGATAAAGTGTGTTTACCCCTTAACCCCCACCTTTTTCCTTACAGAGTACCTGCATATTTTAAAGTAAATATATTAGATAAAGGTAAGGAAACTGTGTCTTACATGTTGTTATTATATGTCTGGTGTTGCTTCAGTGTTATGTTCTGCTTCACTTGAAATGTAACCCAGCCTGTTGTCCCCTCAAACAGTTAAACATGAATGGGAAATAAAGGGGAAAGACATGGAAGTACCAGCAGAGCCTCTTAGCTGCTGTGAGTTGGTACAGCAGTGAGTGTGTACTGTGACTGTGCTTGGTCCTCGCACCGTGCTCTGCCACGCAGGCAGCCTGAAGTCAGCCTCACGCTGTGGATGGGAGGGACCATCAGTCTGATAGCCACGTAGCGAGCTAACAACGTTAGCCGTGTAGGTAAGTGCTCCTGTGCTCGTTATTTACTTCATTATCATAATGTTATCCTTCAGACTAGTTGTGTGGACATTTAAAACGCGAGTCATGAATATAATGTTGTCACCTGCGCGGCTGTAGCGAGTATAAGTTCAAAATATGATGTTATTAAGTTAGCTCGTCTGGCTAGGTAGCTAGCATCAACTGCACAGTTCAAGTAAGTTTACACGTAGGTTAGCAGGCGAGCTAGCAAGTGTTAGCATGTAACTGTTACAAGCCAGTTGCTTCCTGACGAAGCAATGTATTGCTGTCAGCGTCAGCTGTTGCGTAACATCACAGTGCTCGGTTTTAGTTGCTCATTAGTCTTACTCAGCGTTAAATTTAAGATGAAATGTGAGTTAGCTAACGTGTCACTATTTGTATTTTCAGCTAACGTCAGCGAACGTCACGATGGACTTGCCACATCACGGATACCGAGCAAGTAAGTGGAAATGTGAATCATCACCACCACCATCAGTTGTGCAAAATTTTTGCAAAATATCCGTCCAAAGCGGCTACTTCCTATTTTCTATAAGACACAGAGGGGCCAACATGCCTGTCACATGACTCTAATGCAGTCTGAAACACCTGAATGAATCCTGCCTACATGAGTTATAATGAATACCTTGATAGATGTACAAGAGGTGGACTAAAAATTAGAAACACTAGTCAGTGCAATGCACCACAAGCTCCAGAATGGCAATGAAGTTGAATCGCCTCTAAAACACCATGAATAAATGTATACCCTTTGTAAAGTTAGGATTTATTAAGACATGATAAGATGATCCCACAGCGGGGATATTCACTTGTCACAGCAGCTCGTATACACAGTGTGGATAAGAAAATTACTCAGAAATAAGAAACATATAGAAGAAAGTCATTAAGTCATGCTGGTATTAAGGTGCATTCAGACAGGATCGGGCGCTGGGACAAATCTCAGTAGGGTTGTGTGGCGGGGTGAGGGTTGTGCTGAGCGTAACCTTTGTGAAACAAAGTAAAGTTAAACAATTTGCTGATGAACCGGTTATATCGATGCTAATGTCTCTCTCTCTCTCTCTCTCTCTCTCTCTCTCGTCAAACATCATCTGTTAAACATCTTTGTGTCACTACTTTGCAGTGTAAATTGTGAGTCAGACACAGATGTAGAAGCTGGTTGTGTTTTTTGGTGGACACCCTTCCTTGCAGCCCTCAACACTGCAGCCAAAACGCACTACACCCACTCAAATGAATAGAAAAACCTGCATTTTCACGGCGGCGCCGAATCCTGTCTGAATGTACCCTTAAACAGTCTGACAGCTGTTGGAATGAAGGACCTGTAGCAGAGCTCCTTCTTACATGGTGGGAGTAGCAGTCTGTTGCCTCCACAGTCTAATGCAGGGAGTGAGAGGAGTTGTTCATGATGGATGTCAGCTTTATTGCACTATTATACTGCATTAGTTTTATCTTGGATAATGAGTGTAAACTCTGGGGGAGTGCTGATCACTCAAATTTAAAGAATGAAGCTCCTCATTTTATGTTAGTGATCATAAAGCATTGTTTCTCTCTTGCTTCAGTTCAATGTATGTTTATGTTTGATATTCTGAATAATAAGTTAGTAACTCCATAAAATTTCATCATTTAACATATCATTAAATAGAAATATGAGTTCCCTCCTTTCACTCCTCGCGTCCATCTTTCCCACAGCCAAACCGCGAGCTCGTGCAGCTCCCCCCACAGCAGACTCTGTCCTGTTTGAAGACACCAGCTCTGCAGCACCAGCAATGAACAGTCAAGGGTACTACACACCTGGGTACAATATGGGAGCACCCGCAAGTGACATGCAAGCAGGTACTGGGGTGGACAACCTGTTTACTGACCCGATGGCGAATGCCGCGATGATGTACGGCTCTTCGTTAGCCAATCAAGGAAAGGACATGGTCAACAAAGAGGTGAGGAAAAGCTACTGAAAAGTGTGTTTGAATGGAAATAGGTACACTTCACACCTGTGAAATGTTTCTTTGGTTTTTCAACCACAGGTTGTAAATACAGGTGTAAATTCAGTCACAATTTTTACAAGAATCTGAAGTTTCTCTGCAGCTGTCTGACTGAGCAGACACATTTAGACACAGCCTGTCTCTTAATATTATGTGATAGGATAACAGATCAAAACAGCAGAACAGAGTCATCTCAAATGTAGCTATTTGATTTACATCTGCACTGATTTTATTTAATCTTTCTTTCCCAAAACATGACTTGTCATCATCGTTCTATAGAAACCACACAGATTCATTCTGTCATTGACGTGTTCACCCTCCAGGAGCGGAAAAATACTTTATCAGCTGCACTCTAATGCTGCACTTCTAATTGCTCAATATTAGTCACACCCAGAGCCTTTTCACAATTCAAACTTTCCTGTCTTTATCGTGGACAGTGTAATCAATTTTATTGTCTGTGGATGACATAAATAAGTCAAACTGACGTTGTTCTACTGGATTGGCAGCTTTGTTACGCAGGTGATTCAAAGTTTGGCCTGTCAAGCCAAAGTGATGTACAACCCCAAGGGCAGACACAGCCTTCTTTAAAAATGATGATGACTCAGCTGTGTTTATTAACTTTGGCACACTGTCATAGCTCATCTGTTAAGTTCATGTTTGTACTTCCTTTGCCTTTCAGATCAGCAGATTCATGTCTGTGAACAAGCTGAAATACTTCTTCGCTGTCGACACCAGATACGTATTGAAGAAACTTATGATCCTCATGTTCCCGTATACACATCAGGTAATCATAGATCCAATCGAACGTACTGCACGACACAAAACTTTGATAGTGTTCAGACTGCGTGATAATAAATCATATTTTACCACTTATCACATTGAACCCAAACGCAAACAAGATAAGCAGCCACTTAATCACCACTCAGGCTTTATTTATGAACATCATAATACTGTGATTGTCTGCGTGCATATAAAAACACACTGAGCTCAGTAATTTCCCACACACTTACTCTGATTATAAATTAAGTCACCACTCCAAACATTGTGTGCCGTGATAATGTACGAACTACACAGAGTGCAAACACTACTTACAACACCAGGGTACTGTTTGACCCTCAATACTACTGTATGTACTACGTAGTGTTTACTTTGTAATGTTAAGTCTGCAGACAGTACCTCATAGCTTTTCTTCTTGTCAACAAATACTTTGACAAAACCAACAATAATCCTATGTGCTGTAGACCTCCTCTGTTCTCATAAACACATCAATGAGCCACACTATTGCACTGAGAGACATGTTCCTTCATTATCAGAGTCTGAATCAGCCAAGTAGGTTTTCACATACAAGGAATCTGTCCTGGTACATATTGAACATGGGCACAGTAGTTTATTTAGAGTTGAATTAGTGCATCACATCCAACAAACTATTTACTCCTTTTTGAGTAATGCTTGTCACAAAAACACACACTTTTTTGGAAATTATTCAACTACACATTTTGGGCCCGTTTGTGAAGATTTCCGTCTTCTTCAGTTGAAACTAACAGATAAACTCCACCGGGCACAGATGTGACACCACTCTCCGGCGCCACAGCCTCCGGAGCTAATGTACAGTTGTCTAGTCAATGTTTCAAATTCCACCAGAAGTGCTGCCGTCTGTTTCAGAAGCGTCCCAGAAGCAGGTCCTCACTCTGGTCAAGAATACGCGGCTGTTCTAGCAGTCCACGTCAATCTGCACAGAGCAGCTCGAGCTGGCCGGAAGTCAGACACCCAAACGGCATAGAGAATCCAGTCAATTTTCAAAATAAAACACCATGTGCAAACTTCTGATCATAAAAACAGCCAAAAATTTAACTATGAAGCATATTTATTCATAGTAGAAGCACATAAATCAAGGAAAAATGACCAAATCAGAGCAAGTTAACAATGTATTTACTTCATTCTAAATCATAATGGTTCATCTACCTCTGCTCTGTCCCCTAATTTATCACTGAGCTTAAATCTTATGAAGTTTCAATTAATTTTTATGTAGTGATTGTCTGAACCATTTTAATTTTTTAGTCTAAGTTGAGTTGTAGTAGAGCCTTGAGGTGAAAAACAAGCAGGATGACTCAGACTGTATTTGTGTGTTCTTGGTAGGATTGGGAAGTCCGTTACCATCGGGACACTCCACTGCCTCCAAGACAAGATGTGAATGCACCTGATCTTTACATACCAAGTGAGTTTCTATAAATAGAAAATGATCAGTAGCAGAACATTTTGGGACCCTGTCTGATGTGTCTCTTTGTCTTTCAGCGATGGCTTTCATCACGTACATTTTACTTGCTGGAATGGCCCTGGGCATTCAAAAAAGGTGAGTAATTCCTCCTAATCTAATTTGTTGACTCATGACTCAGAGTAAATATGTTCATATCAAATAAGTTAAATAAGTGATTGTGTGTCGTCTTTGTGTGAAGGTTCAGCCCAGAGGTTCTTGGACTGTGTGCCAGCACCGCCCTCGTGTGGGTCGTCATCGAGGTCTTGGTGATGTTGTTGAGCTTGTACCTGCTGACGGTACACAGCGACCTCTCAACCTTTGACCTTATTGCCTACAGTGGATACAAATATGTTGGGTAAATGTCATATTATAACTAAGATGCATGTGTGATGGTTCATTTTAGACAAAAGCTTCAACTTTTATCATTTTAAATGTAACTTGGTCCTGCATTATAATTCGTTTTGAGGTAAACATTAACTTGTTTCATTCCTCTCCTCCAGGATGATCTTCACAGTGTTGTGCGGCTTACTGTTTGGCAGCGATGGTTATTTTGTGGCTCTTGCCTGGTCCTCTTGTGCCCTCATGTTCTTCATTGTAAGTATTTGAGTCCTTCTTGACATCATCTACTATATTTATTCATCTGTATTTGAAATGATGAAACTCACACGTGATCATGGCACATGTACAAACGGGATATTTATTAGCTTATTTATTAGTTCTGAGTTCAACCTACCATCTGTAAAAACAGTAACTTTCCTATTATATAATACCACAGAAGCAAAATTCTAAACACCAAAACTAAGTGAATTTTATTCCATATGTAGGTCAGATATTTATGTATTTATATATTTTATTATTTTATTTATTCATATATTTCTTTGTTTCTTTGTATTGTATTTTATACCTGACATTTAAGACGTGTGTACACACTCATGTTTAGGCTTTACAGTGCAATCACTAGATGTGATAAATGTTGAGTGCAACAACAAAATACATCTGATTTTAGCATTTATCAGTACTGTCATGTGCTGCATTATTACACTATATTGCATTTAGTTAATAAAACACCAATTTGCTACAGCATTTTACTGAAAAAAGAGATCCTAATGATCAAAGAAACTTAATTGTTCAACCTGCTGTTATTGCACACAGATTTTAAATTAAAATCAATAAATTATATCTGAATAAGTGATTCTTAGAGCTGCTGTTAGATGGATTTTGTTACCTTTAGACGGAACAACACTAGATTTTTGTTTTTAAACAAAACTAACCAGCTGCTGACTGAAGCTTCATATTTAACATCAAGAAAGTGAATAAATAAATTACCTAAAATGTTGAACTTTTTCCTTTTAATAACATCAGCGGTGTAACTTGCATGTTATTTGATTCATCCTGAACCGCAGGTTTTAAAAAAAGTTGCTCTCTTTTCACAGGTTCGATCTCTGAAAATGAAGATCCTTCCCTCACTCTCCTCGGACTCCATGGGAACTGGGTCAAGTGCCAAACCTCAGTTCCGCCTTTATATCACTGTAGCTACTGCAGTCTTTCAGCCAATCATTATATACTGGTTAACCTCTCACTTGATCAGGTGACCACGAGGTGTTTAATAACCTGAAGTCCGAGTGTGTTGGACCCAAAAATGTGGTTGTGGAGTGTTTGTACACTTGCCTTTATATGCCCTTTTGTGAGTAAACTCATGTAGTGTTGAACTGCAGCGTGTTTTGAGCTCGTCAGATGGACGTGTTTGTAATCCAATGGTTTCATTGATTTAATCACAAAGTGTGACACAGAAAATGTCTCACTGGAAGATTGTTGTCTTCCACCTTGAGTGTACAGAAACACTGACAAATGCTTATTTCTGGCCACCTAACTTTGAAAACAAGGGCTTTCATTGTGACATTTGTTTGATCGTAATTCAGATTAAGTTCAAGTTTCCTTTTTATATAATGTTTCTGGACATGCTTTCCAGTATTTACGCCACACAGTACAAACAAACAGGCAGAAATGCACATTACACATGACCCAGTGCCACTTTTCTGGTATGGTAATGTTGGTGCATTATTTCTCTTTTTCTTGTAAGTCCTGGATTTAATTTATCTACATTTGACAAAGCATGACAATGTTTGGACTTTTTGTAGAAAAAAAATATATATATATTTAGCTTTGTGCATTCATTTATGTCCCTTAATAAAAATATTGTACTTTTTAATTCAACACATTTGTCCTTTGCATCTTCAGATTTTCCACACAAATAACTTGCCTGTAAAATATGCATTTGTACTAATGAAACCATCCAATCTTGACCTGTCACAATATTACGATGATGCTTTGATGTTATTGCATCAGTATTAATAATTTAATAGAATTAAATAAATATAAATGTTTATTTTACTACACTTTATCTGTTTGGTTCTACAGATTTCACCAAAGGTTAGCATTAGATGATGCCTCACTTACATATTTAAACATTAAATTTGAGAATACTTGAAGCACAATTACATTTTAATTTTGTTAATTTTTACCCTATTGTAGTGTCTTACAAAATATGTATATACATAAAATACATATGTTTAAAGGCTGTCCAGGCTTTCCAGTTTTATTCCAGAAGGTCTGCTGTATAAAGGTGTTTGTTCATATATCATTTATAGTCTGATTTAGGTTACATTTTATTACTGAAAACATGGCAAAAAATAATGGGTGTCAATGGCTGTTGACAGTATTTTATGATTTATGAATTGATGAAAAGAGATAAAAACCTATTTAACCTAACCGATATGTCAACAGAATGAAACAAAACTATTGAACCTGGCTGGAATACAATGCAATTAATGAAATAAGGCCTTATTATTTATATATTTAAACATAAGTAATCATTCGTAATTCACCAGTCTCTTCACCAGTTTGTTTTTCTGTCCCTCTCCCTGCTTCCTCCTCCCCAGCAGACGATTGCATAGAATATTGCAGATGTCACCACAGTGTCATAGAAAGGTTTTAACAGAGTCCTGCACACTCCAAAGGACCTCAGTCTCCTCAGCAAGTGGAGACGACTTTGACCTTTTTGTACAGGACCTCTTTGTTGTCAGACCAGTTCAGTTTTTTGTTGAGGTGAACACCAAGGTATCTGTATGCTCCCACCATCTCAGTAATACATTCATTCATTCTGTCACTGTCATCTGTCATTCAAGTTTCCTTGAACTGAATGAGAAGGTGATTGGTTGCGACCTTCTGTCGCTCGAGGACCTGCACGCTTCCAGGACTCTCTGATCCTTCCAACCCCGTACACAAACTCTGAATCACTCCACTCTGGCGGGAGGCTGCGGTCCATTAGGACCAAAACCTCGCGCCACAAGAACAGTTTTTTTCACTGTCTGCTGCTGGTCTTATCAACAAGGCCCGGAGCCCCCTCTGACACTCACTCACCCTCCAGTCCAGTCAGTCTACGCGTCACATTGACATAGTATCTGCAAATTCATTTAAAATGTATATTGTTTATATTTTTGAATACTTGATTTTTTATCTTTCTTATATTTTTACTTAATTATTGTTATGTACCAATTACACCAAGACAAATTCCATGGCAATGAATCTGATTCTGATTCTTTTTTATACAATGTTTAGTTATAATGTTTGTAATGTTTAGCTCTATTTCTCATCTCTATTAATGTTTTTATTTCTACTTTTTACATAGTTTTCTATTTGTAAAGTATCTATCTATAAAAAGTAATTATAATAGTTTTTGAATAGTCATAATAATGTGATCATAGTATTTTAACCCCTTGATTAAACTTTACCACTCTGTTATGTTTGATTGCTGCTGGCTGGTTGTTGAGCTCGGGAGCGCGCCCGGGAGCGTGCGCACTGCAAAGCGTCCTTTTCGTTTCCATGGTAACCCCGGACGGCAACAGAACACGGAGGAAGAGGTGTCCGACTCCGAGTCTAGTTTTACACAGCAGAAATTCACCTTTAACTTTTAAAAAACGACCTGTTTTTGGACCTTTAAGGAGCTCTGAATCATCGTGTTTGACAACTGGGTGAGTAACCGGTTAATTCTATGCATTTAGAGGATTAACTAACATCACCGAGGGGGTTACCTGTGAGAGGAAAAGGCGGCTTTCTTGACTAAATGAAACTTTATATTGTTCCGCCATTTGCCTTACTGTGCTGCTTTGTATAGCCATGTGGCATCACATACAAACTTTCAGAGCTTTATGGCTTAGATTTTACACATTATAAGTCTATTATTAGTTTGTTTAGAGCGTTTAATCGACGCTTTCTGTGTTCATTACAGATACAGACCTGCACCTGTCTGCTGGGCACGCTTTGTGTTTATTATAAACGGGAGATGGACTATAAGAGAGGGCACATAGTGGACTATGAACCTTTAGTGGATGCTCATCAGAGGGGAACGGATAGCTAACATTTAACTCAGATCAAGGTGTTGGGTTTTTAACTTTTTTCCAGCATTTTCCATGAACTGTTTTAGCCTAAAACTTTGAGGATGAAGTGAACCTGGAGTAGTTAGCCTGCATGTTTTCATAGAAAAGGTACGTAGCACACTAGATAAAAACAGATAATGTATACAAAAATATAATATAAAAAACAGTAAATACATAGCAACACATATGTAACTTTGTATTTAAAAGAAAGAGCTTAACCAGCGTACAAACTCGAGTGCACAGTCTGGATGTAAAGCTCAGCTCAGGGTTGGCCAACACCACAATAATACCATTTTGTGAAAGCCTGCACATACATCTGTACATAAGATTTCATATTATAGCAGAGCAGGTTGACATTCACAAACATTTGGCTTGCACTACACCAACGTGGAGGCTTAAGAAGCAGTCTAATGTCATCATTATCAACGATGTTGAGACTCTGCATGTTGTTTTTATTGTAGGAGCACCATAGGTGAACAAAATGCTCTAAATAAAGCTTCACAGTTTCTGAACACATGCTCAATTTATAAGCAAGCATATTAGCTTGTGTTACAGATTGTAAAGCCTAAATGTGATTTTATTGTTCTATAAATCTCAGCAGTAACTTTCTGTCATGTCTTTCAGCAGTGCTACAGCTGAATGATCCTGGAAGTTTCCTCCTGGGAGAGAGATGGAGAATAGCTCTCACACACTGCCACCCTCGTCACCATGTCTTACCACTTTCGGAGGGTCCCTTCATTTTTCTTCCTCGCCGCAGCAGACCTGCTCAGACGGTCGTGTTTCTCTCCCACTTTCACCCATTTCATCCCCTCCGTCCCCAACCTCACTTTCTCCAGCAACAGCAGAGTCTGTTCACTCTTCGTCCCCTCTTTCGCACTGTGCAGTGTCTCAGTGCCTCGATGGACAAACCACACAGGGCCTCAGCCCGGCAAACATATCTGACCAAGATGACCTGACGTGCCTCAGCTGGCTGCATCAGAGGGGAAACCTGCTACCACTGCAGCCTCTTCCCAAAATGACACCACTGCCTCAGCTAGAGTCCTATCCTCTTCCTCCTGCCTCGTCAAAGCCACCATATTCCTTTAGCAGTCTGATTTTCATGGCAATAGAAGATTCACCCGACAAGAGGCTTCCAGTGAAGGAAATCTACGAATGGATTGTGAACAATTTCCCCTACTACAGGACAGCCACAGGAGGCTGGAGGAACTCTGTTAGACACAACCTGTCCCTGAGCAAGAGCTTTCGTCGCATTCAGAGAGACAAGAGCCAGGTGGGGACATGAATCACCACATTAAGTAAGAGTAAAGAGAATGAGCTTAAATTAAAGGACAGCGGTTCAAGCATCCATCCCCCTGAAATCTACACAGTAACACACTGAATCCAGATGTGCTGCTCTGTAGTCAAGTCAGCAATTCCTTCCCATACAGGGGAATTATTCTAATGTACTCTACATGTGTTAATGTTGTTATATGTTCTATGTGTCAGTGTTACTTAAGTCTAACATCTTTGAATGTTTCAAGAGGTTTTGTATGTTTGTTTCAGTCAGTGGGGAAGGGATCGCTGTGGTGTGTGTGTCCAGAGTATCGGCCGGCACTCCTCGAGGTGCTGAGGAAGACGCACAGTTATCACAGTACCAACAGCAGTCTGATAAACAAGCCTGCACTGTGAGTAAAATCACACAGTTTATGTATGTTCAACAGGGCTGCAGCAAACAACTACTGTCATCATGAAGTCATTTTTAACATTACATAACATTTAACTCCATTAATTCCAATGTGATTAGGTGATCATTATAAAGTGGTAAATAAATAAAAAGAAGAATTGGTGATTATACAATTACTTGACTAGTTGAAAGACAATTATTCTACATTTTTGTTCATCAGTCACTTAAGTCACTAAATCTGAGGTAAAATGTTAAATATTTGTGAGAATTAGTGATGTTTCACTGTTTTCAATTTAATATCTCTGATTTGTAGACTATTGGTTGGACAAAACACACAATTTAAAGACTTTTCTCCAGTCTCCTCCAATGGTTTTTCATAGATAAAGAAAAATAATCAAGTTGCAGCTAAAAAAATATGACTTGAATCTTTCCTGGGTATTCTTGTGTCGATTGGGTTGGTTTTTCTGTTAATACAGTACATTGTTTCCTACCCGGAGCAGTGAAATATGATTTGTCTGTAGTGGGCGAGGTGTGTCTGAATAATTTTACATTTTAATGAGTCCTTTTCTTACTGAGGTATATTTTTAACAAGCAAAATAAAAACAGTATTTGTGTAGTTGTCTAACTATCTTGTGCCATGTTGTGTGCAGGTTGGAAGGAGCTGAGTTTGGGGTGCCGGCAGTGTGTGACTCTTTTGAAATATCAGGTTAGTGATGATGATGAGGAGACGCACGGCAAGCTCACGTCACTCAATTAACACACAAACCTACATATTTGACCCTTTATGAATTCCACTTTCACTCTACGATATTTTATTAACGGAGTAACAGCTCTCTGTGACACTTTTATTACCTGAAGCTTTTATCCCGCTCTGCGGCTTTCTCAGCATGCAACATTGTGCCTGTGTTTGTGTTCTGTTGTCATGGCTACAACCTTCTATTACCATGGCAACCCAGCAATAGCCTAGCTTGGTCCTCTTTATGTCCCCTTGTTTTATTTCCAAGCCTATGCGCTATATGGGCCCACATGTTCATGTGGAGACAAGCAGTTGTTCAATCAGCCTGTATGAGAAAAGTTATTCATATTTTTCATTATGATGTGATTTCCTGTTTTTATTGTTTTTGTTCTCACGTGCAGATCCTCTTTCTCACACCCTCCTCCTCTCCTCGCCATCACCCCAAACGTTGACCAACGATAACCCAACCCTCTCTGAAAACCCGCCGTGCCCTTTGACCCCGGATCACGAAGAGCTTGTCACCATGGAGTCAGTCGATTACCAGCAGGAAGAAGTCAGCGAGGAGATGGAGAAGGACCCCCTGTCAGACAGCGGGTACATTGAGTTACACTATTACCAGTCCCACCAGTACCAGTACCTGGTGCTGCCGGGTGACACCGAGCTGGACCTGGAGACTGTGGAGATCCTTCAGCTGGATGCCGAGGCCCAGGAGGCTGCTGGGTCACTGCTGGACCTAGCAGGTGGTGGATATTAATGTTATATCCCATAAAAAATCACAACTGATGCAACGCTCCAATCCAGTGTAACCAAATACTCAAAGATTTATGTTTTAAATGATATGACATGATAATGGCTAGAGTGATGATGTTTGACAAATTGGCTGCTTCTCCCTGAGACACTGACACTGCCCTAAAGCTTCTGTATTGTTTGTAGTTAGGTAAAAATATATAATCAACTGTTTGATGGACTAACAAGACTGCTTCATGTGTATTTAGGCACTTTCAATGCAGAAGCTGAATTTACCACTATACAATGACAACCTGGACAGAGACTTGAGAGTGCAAAATCAAACTGGACAAAATTATGCTCTGAGATTAAGTATTAATGCTATGGTCTTCAATACAATACTGTGATTTTTAACACATTAAGTTCATTCTCAGGGGTGGAAGGAGTGCTTCCAACTCACGTAGAAGTACTGTTTCTTGACTACAATGTCTCCAACTTTAAGTAAGATTTATACGGCATTGAAACAAGCACAAGAAAAGTATAAATATAGATATTTTTAGGAATACACTGAGCAACACTTCATGTTTAGGTTTTTATTGAGGTTACATCATGAGAAAATAAAACATTAAGTTGAATATCTTGCCCTTTAGCACTGTTACTGTAGCCTATTTTGAAAATGTTGTCTTTCTAAAAGTAGTTCATAGTTCTTTTAAAATGTTTAAGTTAAGTTATAAATAATGTAGTTGTGATTGTAGTTTGCACTCAAAAAGTGGAAAAGCACTACTCAATTAGCATAATATAAATACTTCCAATTGTATTGCTAATTCATTTCTTCTTTCTCCACCCATGGTCCTTCTTCAGATCATTTTTGCAGAGTTGATTTCATGTACATGTTGTCATGTTACTGAATCCCTTAATGTCTTTTCTGTGAATCTGAACACCCACATGTGATCTTGTAAGCTTAAATAAGCTGTTTCGATCAGGAATAGTTTGGATTTTGAGTTTGAAATGTAAGGTGGACTCACTGCCATTTAAAACCACTTTACATTTCAGGGTACACTGAATTTCTGTTTGTAAATTAAATGTATTTTTCCAAAGCTTTAGATTTTGTAATCTAACAAATAAAATCTGTCATGCAATAAAACATGAGCTGATTGTTGTTGTCTGTATGAGTTGCACCATTGGAGGGCGTAACAGCTCGCAGGACCAGATAAATGCTAGATTTACATGGTATGTCCTCAAGATAACAACTGTTGCTAAGCGACAACGTCTTTTTCATGCGCGGGAGTTTTTCCACATTTCATTTGTTTACGCAAAACACCTCACATTTCCTTTGCATGACTTATAGTTCCGTATTCGTAACTTTACATTAAAAAACTACATTTCCCACAGCCACGAGGCAGGGTGGGTAACGTAGTTTTAAGATAGGGTAAAGTACAAACGTAAATGACACCACAAAACTACATTTCCCATGTGGCGTTGCGCAGGCTGAAGGTTGATGGTGGAAAAAAGTTCTCATAGTTGTTTTCATGCCAGTGTGGTTAAAGTCAGTCTCTTATAAGACTGTTGAAGCCGTTTGAAGACATCAAAGGTAACATTACACTGAGAGACAAGCGCTAAAATGACAACATACGTTATTTGCTGCTAATTAAAGCTGCTAAGCTACATTTTAAAACATTTCTACAACGTTATTTTAACATTAGTTTCCCGTAACAGCTAACAAAAGATACGGGTTGGCAGTTGCAAACAGTGTTTTTGTTTGAATACATGCAGACTTACATGCCACTAGCTACAGCCGTTAACTAGTAAACTAGTCCCTTAATACTTCTGGAAGTTAGCTGTCTTTGAACACACAGTGCTAACGTTAGAGAGCTGTTTAGCTGAGCTAAGCTGGTCCAAGTAGTGCCAGCGTAGCCAACATGGCTATAAGTGGTAGTTGCTAACATCCATCCGGGTTGATTATAGAGACGCTGCTGCACAATTTTAGACGATCTCATGAGGTTATTATCACACCACTAATATCACAGGCAGGTTGCGAAATATGCTAATATTCCTGTGCTTTTAATAAATCAACTCGGTCCCACACATTCACCTTGCAGAAATGCCTGGTATGCTGCTGCTGAGTGCCACACCTTTTGAGGTGTTCACTTTTTGGTGAAAGGAGACACACAGATACACAGAGAGAGAGAGAGAGGGAGAGAGACGCTGTTATGAAAGCACACCTCTGTGTTACTCATCGTGAGAGAGAGGGAGAGAGCATCCTCCTCTGAGAGCAACAACAATGAAGTCCATTGAAGCAGCTAAAATGGACAGTGTTATTGGAGAGCATGCTGGAGGCAAAGCAGCATGACACCCATAAGAGCGTCCCACAGCCGGCCTTACACAGAGATAAATCCTGTGTCTGATGGAGGAATCAGTGCGTGTCTAAGTTTCCAGTTGGCACAGAGGAAATCATATTTACTGACTAAACACATACGAGTGTGCATATCATGTAAATCTCATACCGGAAAGTAGATCGCTCACTTGGTTCAGCAGAAGGGTCTTTGAATAATCTGCCCTTCAGGCCTGCAAATAATGTCAACTGTCATTTTTGATTAATGTACTGATTAGTTCCCCATTTCTTGCGAACAGTTTATCTGTGGTTTCTGTTCTGGGGTTGGGCATTTCATGTGCCACAGCTCTGAATAATTCTTTTCCATTAGAACTTGAAATGTCTGTTACAAGCAACAAGAGCCTAATCTATGTCTGTGTGTCTTATGGCCAGCCAACACACACAAAAAAGCTATTATAAAAATGTTTATATTCCAACTTAAAATACAGAAAAGCAAGCATCTGTTCACTGAAACTGTATACAGCGAACATTTACTTGATTGTTAACATTTAAATTAAATCAAATAATTCTCTGTTGCAGACTAAAAGTAATTTTTTAAAAGAAATAACTTAACTTGGCGCTGAATCAATTATTTAACTGGTAGAAAATATATTGCCAGCTATTCTTTTTTTTAATAAAACACATAATTTGCAGCTTTTCTATTATTTTTTATCATTATGAATTAATATTTGTTTTGGAGTCTGTTAGTGGACATTTTTCACAAGTTAAATGACAAGAATTGGGACAGATAAATCAGTAATAAAAATAGTTATTTGTGGTTGTCCAGTACTAATATCACCCTAATGTTTTTGTCTTTGATGGCTGCAGGGACCAGAACCTCTTCAAGATGGGAAGTGAACCAGGCCCAGTTCAGATCGTCACAGTGTGTAAGGAGGATCACTCCTTTGCTTTGGACACGGAGGCGTTGGCTAAGATCCTGTTAGCTCCTGAGGTCCGAGACAAACACGTGGTGGTGCTGTCAGTGGCCGGAGCCTTCAGAAAGGGCAAGAGCTTCCTGCTCGATTTCATGCTCCGTTACATGTACAGGAAGGTGAGTCAAACTCAGACATTACATCTTATACTTCACACAGTACTCAGAGGCCAAGACTCCTAAACTCAAGGGGAGTTATTTGATGCTGAAATACTGTCATGTTAACTAGCAGATGATTAGTTTCTCTGCATCTGCAAGGTGTTATAGTCTGGAAAATCACTAATAGTCTGCGTTTGGCATGCAAACCTTTTTGCTGTCCTTCCACATTAATGCTCCACCCTGCTGTAACATGTGACCTAACAAGTTTAGCGAACAGGAGTAATTAAGAATTTAGTCATTCCCTAAATTAAGGAGTGGAGTCCGCCCTCAGTTTGTTTTACTATACTTAATGCTGAGCATTACATTTGCTGTACTGCCTGATAAATCTCATTGATGTTAGTAACTATTGTCTTTGCTTGTCTTTGGCTACTATTTAAGCTTTTTGACGTTCACACAGTGCAGTCAAAAAATACCTAACTGTGAAGATAGTCATGACCTGTCTCTTGTCGATATTCCACTTTTTTGTGTTGCAAGATACGCAGAAGAGCTGAAGTTTCTATTAACAGCTCAGCATTAATTCGTCAGGATAATTGGACTACATGACAAAGCATGTTTCACTTACTGAATAAGCCAGAAGGTTTAAGGTTACACAGAGTTGCACAGAGAAGCCCGAGCCTGCCCCTGACTGATCACAAACTTGTATTTCTGCAGAGTGATGGAAACTGGCTGGGTGAGGATGATGAGCCGCTGACTGGGTTTTCATGGAGAGGAGGTTCAGAACCAGAGACAACAGGCATCCAGCTGTGGAGCGAAGTGTTCCCCGTCCAGAAGAGTGATGGAACAGAGGTACTTACATGCATGTGTGTGTTGTGGGATGTTTACATAAACATAATTGGTTTAATACAGTAAAACCAAGAAAAAAGTATTTAGTATTCAGACTTAGTAGTTTAAAATCTCAGATCTTTTCTATGAAAGGTCTTTATTTTACTTGGGTCATTAAGTAACTGCCCCCTCTTCCTATTGTTGACCTTAACATCCTTCATCTCTGTGACTATGTTACAGTACATGCACTCTGACTTGCATGTTGCCATGCAGAAAAAAATCTATCTACAGATAATTAATCAACAACAACAATTTATTGACATTAATCAAGGAAAAATGTCGATAAAAGATATTTTCTGGTTCTTAGTTGTGATTATTTGCCCCTTTCCCTCCATTTTACATCATTGTAAATTGTGTTTTTGGGGGGTTTGGATGTTTTTCTGATTATAACAAACACACATTGGGTTCTTAGGAAATAGCAATAAGCACTGTTTTTCCTCTCAAATATTTTTATTGAATTTTAATTTTGTTTTTACAGTGTAAACATTTTTTGCAGAGTGTGAAACATATAAAACAAGTTTACAGAGTAGACATCTATGAAAAAGGAGCATCTCATGCATTCTTATCTCAAACATCCCTCCCTCTCCACTAGCCACATCTACAGAGATGAATGTTGTTGTTGTTGTTGCAGAGAAACAAATAAATAAATAAATAAAAGAAGCTGACTTTGGAAATTGACTGGTACAGACTGTGTAACTAGCAGAAAGACAAACATAACAAAGTATTTCAGGAAAGGTCTCCACACCTTCTGTAACTTGTTGTTTGAGTTATAAACTGAGTAGCGGATCTTTTCGAGGTCTAGACAGCACATAATGTCTCTCAACCACTGAACGAGGGTGGACGGGGCAGCATCCCTCCATCTTAGTAATACTGCATGCCTAGCCAAAAGACAGGCGAAGGACAGTGTGCAGCATTAGATTGGAGTTAGACGCATGTCATCCTCTCCAGTGGTGCCAATAAGGGCAATCAACGGGTTGGGCTCTAGTTCAAAATTAAGGATCAGGGATCAGATTTGGAAAACGTCTCTCCAGTATTTTTCCAGGCTGGGACACGTCGGGGACATGTGGATAAGTGAAGCCTCACCTCTCTTACATTTGACACTGACTGATTTTGGACACACGGGCCCAGTGCACAACCTTAAACTGCAACAGGCAGGACGGGCACAGAGAGATGTTGAATTAACCTACGTTAACTCCTGCTCCCAAGCAGTTTTAATTTTGTCGCGATGAGCACTTATAAATATTTTCTAATATTTTATACACTAAACATTAAATTCATTGAAAATAATTGGGGGAGAAACACAAGTGTAGTCCCAAAGTGTGCTGTAACATGAACTGTATTTTGTCCCTCTGCTCCTGTAGGTGGCAGTAGTGTTGATGGACACTCAGGGAGCCTTTGATAACCAGTCCACCGTGAAGGACTGTGCCACCATCTTTGCCCTCAGCACCATGACCAGCTCAATACAGGTCACTGATCTCCTCTCATTATCACTGATCCATTCCTCATTATCCTCATTGTCATGTGTGCTCACGTAGTTTGTCTTTTGTAGATCTACAATCTGTCACAGAACATACAGGAGGACGACCTGCAGCAGCTTCAGGTCTGTTTACATTTTTATGACAAGAATTAACCTGGGGCCTGTTTCAGAAAGCAGATTTAACAAACTCTGAGTCTCACGTTGAACTCTGAGTCGACTGCAAGTGTGTAGACTGTGTCGGCTGTAGCCTACATTACATTTAAATATATTTGTTTAGCTTTAACGTTGGGGCGAGTCATGATGGAGAAAGACAGGTCATCGTTGAGTGTCTTTCCGAGGACCTACAGAAAATAAAGTGGCTCGAAGTGAGCACACTACCTGTTGTGTTATGTTTGTTTCACCACCGTCATTTTCTCAAACTGGGCCCTGATGAAAGTTTCCACCCAAGATAACAAAGTTTAAGACTATATGATTTAGTCTTAACTGATATTTGTGGGTTAGGATATGAAGTATAAACATATTGTACTTCTTGACATTAGGTGCTCTACAGATTTTTGCATCTCTGTATTAATTTTGCATCACGGCTGCCTCCTCCTCACAGCTGTTCACCGAGTATGGTCGCCTTGCCATGGACGAGAGCTTTCTGAAACCCTTTCAGGTACGAGACAGATTTGTTGCAGTGTTGCTGGTGTTGGCTCTGTTTTTGTTTTTAATTTAACACATTTATTTTCCTCCAACAGAATTTGATGTTCCTAATCAGGGACTGGAGCTTTCCTTATGAATATACCTACGGGTTTAAAGGAGGCAATGAGTTCCTGGATAAGCGGTTACAGGTACCAGTTCTGTCTTGTTGATTTGGCGGAATATAATAAATACATTAAGCTGTTCATAAATACTAGAGTTTGAGATTTTACATTGCTATTGTGTTGATTTTTAAAGGTGAAGGAGGCCCAACACGAGGAGCTACAAACAGTGAGGGAGCATATCCATTCATGCTTCACCCAGATTTCCTGCTTCTTGTTGCCTCACCCAGGGTTGAACGTTGCTACCAGCCCTTCTTTTCAGGGGCAACTGAAGGGTAAGATCTACTGCTTCCCCTGTTACCATTCTAGTTAGTTTAAGGTTGGTATTCAGCAGAATGTCCAGTATACTGAGTTATATGTCCTGATGTGTCAGATGTGGCCCCGGAGTTCAGAGAGCAGCTGCAGAGCCTGATTCCTAAACTTCTGCACCCGGATCGTCTGGCTGAGAAAGAAATAAATGGAAACAAAGTCACTTGCCGTGGCCTGCTCGAGTTCTTCAAGGTAACATCTTCTCCATCTGAGATTTCTTTCAAAACCCAGACAAGTTTTTACATATTTAATGTTGTCATTTTTGTCCTGCCAGGCCTACATCAAGATTTACCAGGGAGAAGACTTGCCACAGCCAAAGACGATGCTCATGGTACGTGCAGGACTAACAAGCCCTGTAAACTAGAGGCATGAATAACTTTAACTGTTTTCCACTCCAGTACATTTAACATGCGCCTGTTTGTCTCACCAGGCTACGGCAGAGGCTAATAACCTGGCAGCCGTGGCAACCGCCAAAGATCAGTATTACAAGAACATGGAGAAGGTGCGTTGACTTACGTATGTGAAAAAATAAAAAAGTTATCAAGAAATGCCACGTTCATATAATTATGACGTCAAACTCTCTTTGGTTTGCTGTCTAAGATGTGTGGAGGGGACTTGCCCTACGTGTCTCTTGAATCCCTGGAGGAAAAGCATCAGTTTTACTTCCGAGAGGCTCTTCACACTTTCTCCTCGACCAAGAAGATGGGCGGACAAGAGTTTTGTGATCGTTACCAAACACAGCTGGAGAAGGAGCTGGAGGACATGTGGCAGTCGTTCATCAAACACAATGAGGTCAGAGGCAGGATGTAATCTTTTGACATTAAAATAAACTGAATCATACACAAAAGTATTTTATACTTATCAACATAACTGTTTTCTTACTTTACATGATTCAGATTATAGTATATTGTTATTGCTTTAGGTTTTTGGTAGTGAAATCTTCTTAATCTATTTTTCTCTTTGCTGTAAAAGTCAAAAAATCTCTTCAGCGCCTTCCGGACCCCCGCGGTGCTGTTTGTCCTGGTGTGCCTCCTCTACGTGCTGTCGGGCGTGTTGCTCTTTGTTGGCCTGTCCACCTTCGCCTTGGTGTGTGACTGTACTCTGGGCGTGGTCATGATGTCCATGCTGATGTGGGCCTTCATCCGCTACTCTGGCCGGTATCGGCACGTAGGAGGAGCCATCGACCAGGCTGCAGGTGTCGTCCTGGAGCAGGTGAGTTAATGGGGCTGGTGGCAGCGGCCAGTTATTGTTAACTGATGTTTATCTATGCGACTTTCAGGGCCTTTAGTTGTGTAATTAGAGCCAATGCATGTGCCCATAAAAGTCACTAGAGGGAGCAATTGTTGTTTGGAAGAACAAAAATGGCATCCAGTAAACTGTCAGTAAGAGAGATCATTTAGCTTTTTACAAACTGGTTACAAAAACAACATGAACAAACTACAACTTGGTGTTTAGACAGTTGGTGTTTACATGTTTGGTGATCAGCAGGAGCAAAGTTTAAGTTGGTCGGGTCATTTTGGGTCTAGTAAAGAATTTGTCATCAGACGAAGGCCAGTGGTCATGTGGCTGCTTGAAATCACAGGTTAACCTTGTGATAGTAGATAGTATGATAGTTTGTCTACTTGGGGAAACGCCGACAATTTTACTCTCCTAACTGTGTTTCTAGCACTACAGCATATGTGTTTAAAGTTGTATAAAGCCATTTGTGGCTGCAGAGGAGAGTCTGATGATTTAAGTTAGTGTCACAAGTTTGAAATTGTTCAGTTTGAAAGAGGTGAGCTTACCAGACCTGTTGTAAGGCAGAGCTGTGCTGGGGGAAAATAACGTTAGTTTGTTCTAGTTTTTTGTCTGCAACATATTTAAGGAAGTGTCTGTAGCTTTTCTGAACAGCCGCACTCGAAGGCGGTCGTCCTATAGAGGGGAGGAGTTGATAGTTTACATGTGGGAATAATGCCTCACACTTCAAGACCGCAAGACGTTAATAGTGCTGCACTCAGCTGTTCACACAGTAACAGGAGTGGTAAAATTCGAGCTAAAGAGACACATTCAAAACCTGCTTACTTTCTCACTTCCGTTCACGTGACCAGTTGCAGCCAGAAGTGGGCGTGAACGTCAGATTATCTGATTTGGAAAGTCGTAGAAACACAGCCCTGCCAAACCCACCATTTGAAAGATGGGTGGGGAGTGTTGGAGTACGTACTAGGTACGATCAGAGACAGCCTGATGGATGCTTCATAGTGTTGTATTTGCTAATTTGCTAACTTTGTTTGTGTTTGTCTGCTTTTTGGTACTGTATAGGTTGCTTACAGTGAGTTTTTATGGGAGCTTGTTTGTTGAAAACAGCTTCCCTGTTGCATCTTGAAAAGGGAACCAGTAAATCGACAAGTCATAAAACCAAAACAATGAAGCAAGATCCCATATGTATCCTGTGTTGAGTATTTCTTGTAACCCACTAAATATGTGTAAAAATTGAGTGTTTTTATATCAAAACACACTGATTCTCTTCCAGATAAACAAAAAATATATATATTTTTGACTCATCTTCATCTCAGGGGTTGTTAAATTGCAGGTGAGTGAGGTGTGTGGAGGCCAACGCTCCTCTGTAGTGCCATATGTCTCAAAAGCTCCATATCAAGTCACCATTAAATGGCTAAACCACGCCCTCTGAGAGCGATCCAATCACATGTTGACTGAGATCACTAGTAACTAAACCTGGAAATACGTCACATTAGAGAAGCTAAAGACGCTCTCACTTCTGTTTCACTGTGACTTCAACTATTGCAACCCCTTTCATGTAACAGTTAGTTAAAAAATAATATGTAGAGATAAAACAGAAATAATTAAAAAAGCTGAACATCAACAGAGCACAAGCAGGAAATGAAACTAACAACAGAGCAAGTCTAAAACCCTAACCGCCCTCAGAGTTCAGTTCTCAAGTTCATGCCTCTTACTTACACGAAACCAGAAGTGGTTTAAACATATCGACCCAGCTCTTCCTTCCTGGTTTAAAAATGTAAGGTTCAAGCGGAGAATTAACCACAACTTATAAAAAACAGAAGTTGAGGGTTGGTAGAGCATCCACCCCATGCCGCAGCGGCCCAGGGTTTGAATCCGACCTGCTGCATGTCATTCCCCATCTCTCTCTCTCTCTCCCTCCCCACATTCCTATCACTCTTCAGCTGTCTCTATCAAAAATAAAGCTTGATAAAAGCCAAAAAAATATCTTAAAAAAAAAAAAAAAAACAGAAGTTGGCAAATGTTTCAAAAAACACTCTGACACAGTGAAACTGTCTTTCCTTTTTTCTCTTCTCTGTTTTCAGGCCACCGTCGTGTTGAACAAGTCGCGAGGTCCAAGCACTGGTGACCAGAAGAAATCCAGTTAGAGGACCTCTGAACCTTCATAATCTTGATGCAATTCAACCAGGGCACAAAACAAGCACACATTCAGCACTAAAGCCTTATCATGCCACCCATTGGAACAAATATGCAGCTAAAACACTTTGGCACAAGGTAAAAATATGATGCCAACACACCAGCATCTTTATTATGCACGTTACTCCGCCTGTTAGAGTCCAGGCTCATGCAAAGGTGACTGGATTCACACCACCCCAATGTCTCTCATCCATACGTTGTCTTAAATTGACACTGCCATCATTTTACAAGTTTACAATTGGTCTTAAAAGACAAGTCGATGTTTACCTTTAAACTTTATAAAAACTTAGATTTTCTATTTAAGCTGAATGCATCTTATTTGGCTGTGTCAAGGGTAGTCAGGGTGCATTTCAGACAAAGCTTCTGCATCTATCTTTAAATAATTACCTTTGCTGACTTTAAAGCTCATGCATATATACATATTTCTTTGTGGCTATATTTTTTTACTTTGTGGCCTTAAAAACATTCCGTTATGTTTGTCGATTTGCTTTATATTTGATATAAACTAGCATTTCGAGACGGGTTACTAATTTGAAAGAAGAAGATGATATGCACTTTCTATATAGCACAGTAGGTTTTGGGAGCTGCATGTAATCAGATGAATCTCATGTTTCAAGCGCTTTGCCATTTATTCCTTGATGGAAATGTGTTACACTTTATAATTTTGATACTAAACCCTTACACACACACACACACACACACACGCATACATATATATATATATACAGGAACTTATATTCTGCAAAACTTTCCAACTCCAAAGATGAGACATTATTGGAATACTCAAAGGTGTTGAGCGCCAAACAATACCAGTCAGCCAAAGAGTTAGCTTTAAATATTTGAATCATACTTTGGCCTTGTATCAGTTCAAACCTCAGTAAATATAAGCTAACATATAGTCGGTATTCTAAACAGGACAGCTTTATTCCTTCCAGATTTATAAATTGCAGCACTTGAAGAGATTCTGATCAAATTTGGTGGGTGGCAGAAATCCTTAATATGTTATGTAGTGATGTTAGTATGTTTGCACCTCATGAAATTAACTCCTGGCATCATGCCTTTAGGGCCTGTGCTATCAGAGAAAATACTCAGTGATATATCACTGTGATGCAGTTTATAGAGTTAACATTGGTCATGCGGCTGCAGTTAAATGGGATATGGGATATTTCAACAGTTCCTCATTCTCCGTAAAAGGTCCTGATGTGATTCTCTTTAAATAAGACAAACTTTCTTTTGGTAAAATGATCACATAGCTATCAATCCAGCTTGAAACCATTGCCTACTTCGGTCAGAGCTTTGCTTCAGATGACTTAAACATAATGGTTGCATAACATAATAAAGTCATATTACAGGAAAGGAAAAATAATACATTTGGGCTGACTTGTTATTTAGGTCCTCGTTTACTTGCAGCCATTTCATCAGTCATACAGGGACCTAAAAAGGTGGACTACACAGTGGATTTAATAGGCTTTAGTTTTCCCTCTGTGGGGCCAAGCAGGCCTTCTCAGGCCAACTTCTAATGAATCAAGTATTGGTTTAAAGGACTCTGATTATTTGCAACCATGCCCTACATCTCTGAATATGATGAAATGCAGATTGACGGTTAAGGAAAATGGCTTATCAATGCCACACGACCTGATGGATACAGAGTGGAAACACAAAAAGCTGATTAACCGTGCTTTAATTTCACAGTGATCCCATGCCAAAAAATAAATAAATGTGGAAATATGAAGGAAGGTAGATTTCCTCATTCCATGATTTTTGACCATCTTTTTGCACTTTCTATGTCTGTCCCTCTCCACTTCAATATGTTTAACAAGCACCTATTGCACTTCCTCTCCTCTTTGGTGCTTTTTGCACACAACTCATTCCAAAAGTGAATAAATGCTTGCAATATATTGTAGTAACTCCTAATGTAATCATCTCCTGCAGGGCTATATGGTGGCCTTGATTTGAGAAATGCTGTTTTATAAAGAATAAACAGAGCTTGAAACTGTTCATGTGTCTTTCCAATCTGTTCTGTTTTCATTTTAACCAGGGATGAAAACTCAGTTTAAGTTGTAGACATGTAAAGCCTGTACAAAACTGAAAGGAGGATCTAAGATTATTTGAGGTCTCTTACCACACAGAGGATATTTAGCACAGATAAGATTACATCAAACAGATTAAACAAAAGGCAGTTTAGCATCTAACAAGCTAGTGTAAACAGAAGCAAGGTGCATATAGATATAAAATATATATATATAGGATTTATAGTACAGCATTAGCAATAACCAATAGGGAATTTGTGTGGTATGGTGGGATATAGCTATGATACATACAATAAATCAACATAAAGTATGTAATGTAATGATATGTAGGCCTCCGTATGAGTATATATAGACAATAAAATATAAAATGAGCAATAACCAATAGGGAATATGAGTGATATGATGGGATGAAGCTATAATATATACAGTTTTAAATAATAAATATAAACAATAAAACACACAGTATGTAATTTAATATTTATGAGCAGCAACAATAGAGTATTTACAATAGGGTTAGTGAAGCTGCTGTAAGCTGGTCTGTCATATGAACAGTGCAAAAATAAGCCAACACCAAAATATATCTTGTAAATGAATGTTAGCAGCAGGGAGCTCATGTGTTTTGTATATAAATTAGTGTTGTGTTTTATTGGTTGTTACACCACATAATGAATGTAGGTCATATTTTACAGTCTTTGTGTTTACAACCAGAGCGCCGTTACGCTTTAACCCACGTCCCACAACAACAAAAACACAGTATGAATCGTCCTCAGCTGTCATATTATAGCGGTAGTTTCGTTTTTTTATTCTCGTTTGTTGTGTCACTCTTGTCCCTCGTCATCTTCCGCCCCTCCTCGCTCCGCCTCACCCCGCACACAGGCCTGAAGTCAGCCGTTACCCCTCATCCTCCTCACACTGACCCTCTCTGTGTGTGTCTCTCTGTGTCTCTCTCTCTCTCTCTCTCCTCCGCGAGATGCCGTGTACAAAAATCTGCTACGAGCGAATTTCGTGTCCCTTGTTTCCTTATATGGTGATCAGCGTCGCGGGCCCTCCCCCCTCCCCCCCACTCCTCGCGCTGTGAGCGAGGCGCGTGCACTGACCGTTGCCGCTCACCGTTCGCTTCCATATTTGGAAGTGAGTCCAACAAAAACCGCAGGGAGGGGAGGGGTGAGACAGAGAGGGGGGAGAGAGGAGGAGGGAGGAGGGGAGGGAGGGGAGTGATGGCGGAGAATTTCCTCCCATCCTGAAAATCGCTTACGCCCGGCTGGCTGTTGAATGTCGGCGAAAACGACAGCACACAACAGCCTCACTTATTAACCACTCAATCATCACGCCATTGGTGTCATAATTAGTAAGCACGTAATCACGTCTTCGACAACGATGCTACAAAAGATGGCAGCGCTGGTCACGATACCAGCGACATACACGTAAGCTATACATTCATGGTTTGTTTTTATAAAGGTTACAGTAAAAACAAAGACATGTAAGTACAGCTGATAAAAGCCATTATTTGTGGTAAGTCCACTGTCCATAAAGCACCAATAAAACACGATTAAATCATTTTAATTAAATGTACATTTATATATTTTGTTAGCCGAGAACGGAAGACGCATTCAAATGCTACACAAACACATCTTCCCATAATGCTATCCGCTACCTATTTGGTGTGTTTGATTTGTTTCCCCGTGCGTGCCGCTACTGCAAAATGAAATACATTTGTTAATAGAGGATGCCAATATCACAGGAAAATAACTGTGAAGATATTAGAATAATTAGCAGGTAAAATAAGGTTCCCCTCAAACAGATAGCCAACAGTGTCAAGTTTGATAACAGTGGTTAATAGTTTGTTAAAATGTACCTAGGGAAATAGTGCCTGTTTTGTTGCATTACCTGATTTATTTGTGTATGTAAGATATTAAACTGGAGCTAATTAATTGCTAGATAAGATTTTGGGCCCCGCTTCTGTTATCACAAGTGACAAAATACACAGTTTAATGGTAAACACCGAGCAGCAGATAAAACAGGCGGACGGTCGTGGTTGGAAGACAATGCGCTCCCGCTCGTGCACTTTGCTCGAGCCGGGGTCGCGCTTATAGGCGCGTTCACGTTGTGTATCCAGTGTGTGTGAGCGAGACCGACAATTCATCATCATAGTCCATTCAATTTCTACCCAGACGCTGACCTATTCAGAGTTACAGCAATGGTAGGTTTAACACCGTCTTTATCACACGCTATGCCTCCTCGCTGGCTTGACTGTCTGATATATTGTTAATCTCAAAGATGTGTGTTAGTTTGTGTTTATTTTATCAATGGTTGTATTAGTTTTACCATCAAACGTAGTAAGCCGATATTGTGCCGCAGGAGCAGCTACTAGCGCCGGTACCAGACAGCGAGCAGCTCAGCTATCCGAGACGGCTAACAATACTTTCATATATTTTACATTGATTGTGCGTGACTGTGCGGTAGTTTTCCACGAGATTTTTTTTCTTTTTGATAAAGGAGCCGGTAAAGGACTTCACAGATACCAAACCACTGGCGCCATTTCGTTCGCCGACAAAAAGCCGAAAGGGGGTCTCGCCTGTGTAACACCCACACCGTTGTCATGACGCCGTTCACCGTGTTTTCACTGCATCATGTTTCCGTTATTACACCTAATGCTCGTCGATGTTTCCACACATAGCGGCGCAGCGCTGGCAGGTGCAGCAGCAGCAGCAGCAGCAGCGGCGGCGGCCCTCCGGGCTAACTGGCTAACGGTATTGTTAGCTGAACTAGCTACGTTAGTGAGGACACCCATGATGGCTGCTGCTGCTGCTGGCGCTAGCTGTGATTTTTCTTGTTCTTTGTCTGTAGACGGCTCCACCGCTAACACTGTGTTAGACGCTGGTTTAAGACCGTGTGCCTCATGTCTGGTCGCTTTTTCACCCACATTTATAAAACATGTTCACTTTGTGGGTTTATGGCCGAGTCGTGCCGTGACACAAAATGAATGAATAGACAAACGGACAGTGATTGAGCCGAGCTTGGCCTTATATAGCAAGCTAGCGCTCACATGTGCGTGTGTGCTGCATTCATGGCCCCACCCTTAATTTGGTGCAAAGACCATTTTGTTTGGCGCTGTATTACAATAAAACTGCAGTTAGATTAACTTTGCTCGCCATCTGCCGTGTGATAATTTGGCCGTTTATCAGCTGGGAGTATATAAAATATTTTACTAGTGAATTGTCACCATTATGTAACGCCACTTTGGCAGTGTTGTATCCGCTAGCTGAAGCTAACGGGCCTTCCGTCTGTGGATCTTCATGGTCGGTACTGCGCATCTTTTTTTAGTTGCGCATCTACTTTGTACAGCCGTTTATACACACTGCACACTCATCATCCTATTAGACTACTACCCAACACCAAGAGGGAATAATTAACGGAGGCCTTTATTTATTTAAATATATATTTATCCATTTATACATAGTCATCAGTGATTAGAGATGCCAGACACGACATAATATGCCATATTTTTGTGCATCACTGCAACATTAAAAAGTCAAAATCTGTAATCTAATACATTGTATGTCAGGTCTTCCTAGCTATGTTGCCTTCTTTGCTGAGTCTGCAACCCAAACTAAATCTGCCTGCTGCAGTGTTTGCTTTTTTTTAAATTTAGTTTGAACACAATCCCATTAGGCCTGTGTTTGCATGTGAAATTGGTCTATAACAGTTTGACACCTGTAATCTTAACTGTGTAAAGGAATTCAAGGCTTGGGGACTGCGTGTGTATGTTTGCGTTGAGTCACTTGAACCTTGGCTTTTGTCAAGAAAAAGTATCCACGGTTAAGATTAGATAAGCTGAGAGTTTCGTGGTCACCATGGTGATTTTAGCTCGCTGCTACAACAAAAAAAAGTAAACAGGATATAAACAATATCGTGGCAAATTAAAGCCGAAGAAAGGTAGCGAGATAGGAGCGTAAACAGAAGATTTTATTGACTTTACGGATGTAAATCATGAAAAATGTAGTATTTCTCAGCATCACTGTGGGGGAAGTGTGCAGTGAGACAGATGTGTCATGTGCTTGCGTGTATTTAAAGAGTATAGAGATTTGTAAACCTCAGCAGATATTTTGGAAACTTTCCTGTGACTTCAAGGAACATGGAAAGAATCAAGTACAATCTTATTTTATTGATGATTGAGGAAGTGAGTTGTTTGGTTAATTATTACTCTAAAAGTCGCCGTTATCTCATACAGGTCTTTTACACCCTGAGCAAACACACAGCGCCTGCCTGTGCTGCGTAGCAGTTGGGTTCCTTTTCCGTCTTTCCTGTCCCATTATTTCCTTTTCATTGTTGTCTTTTCTTTTCCACGGACACACTCTTGCTAGTAGATAGCAGTTTTCTTCCATCTCCGCCTGTGATGCAATACTTTAAACAGAGTCAGAAGACCTGATTGAGTGAGTTTATGGAGCAGCTGTGACTCTGCGATGTGACTTGTATTCTATATTTCTACAGAAGGCCCATTGTCTGTAACTGAACTCTGCACTGAAACACTTAAGTCCTGACCGCACCCTCACCCACATGGTCTTCTTTATGGTGGAGATAAATGGCTGTTCCGTCTACAGAAAGTTAGACACACCTGTTAGCTAAACTTATTTAGTATTCATGTTCAAGGTGGACTTTGGACACGCTGTCCTGGCTACGTATTTTAATTCTGTCCTTCAGTATTCTTACAGTCTGACCTTATACATAATAAATAGAATTAAAAGGATGTACTGACTGAATCGTCAGTGTTGGATTTCATTTGGACAGACAGTGCTGACATTAGATGACTTTTCTTCCACCGCCACGGCTAACAGTGTGTCACGGCCACACCTTTTTTACATTTCAATCCCCTGGCCTCGTAAGGAGCATTCCTGCTGTGTGTGTGTGATAGTCACATGCCGTCCTCGGAGGCCCTTCTTCAGCTTCATGATGTCTGTATTTACTGTACTTTAAGACGTCACGTCTGGCCTGTTAAAGGCAACTGCTCAGGCAAAACTATCACCGTGGAGTTGAGCTGCAACTAACAATTATTTTATAAATCGTTTGGTCCTTGTATCACAATTTCCTAATGACTAATTTATCAGTCATATTGCTGGATTTGTCTATCCAGCACTTCAAAACATAAAGATGGTTAGTTTAATATCATCAGGCTAAGAAAAACGGCACATTTGAAGAGGTAGAACCAATGAGTTTTGATGTATGACATTTTATATTTATGTCAGGACATTCCTACAAATAAATCTAAGGTGAAAAGACTTCTGTGACCACATCAGGTTGTTTTAATTATAGTTTTTATGTAAAATAACAGTTGGGTTGTTAAACATGCAGTTGCCATGTTAACATATAAAAACTTTGCTTGTTCTCTTCGCAGGCCTCCGGTGTGAAAGTCACAGATGAAGTTATCGCAGTCTTCAACGACATGAAGGTGCGTAAGGCTCAGGCGAACGAGGATGAGAAGAGGAAGAGGAAGAAGGCCATTCTGTTCTGCATAAGCAAGGACCTCAAGAACATTGTTCTGGATGACGGCAAAGAGATCCTGCTGGGTGACTTGGGAACCACCGTCCAGGACCCATACCAGCACTTTGTGAAGATGCTGCCCCCAGACGACTGCCGCTACGCCCTGTATGACGCCACCTATGAGACCAAAGAAACAAAGAAGGAGGACCTGGTCTTTATCTTCTGGTGAGGGCAGACGTTATCAGACGTTAACGGGTTTATAACCATCATCAAGATGACATTTGGCTTTAATGTTGTTTTATTTTCCCCACTTACAGGGCTCCAGATAATGCCCCCTTGAAGAGCAAGATGATCTATGCCAGCTCAAAAGATGCTATCAAGAGAAAATTTGAAGGTAAATAAAATGTGTACACAGTTTTGTTGATGGATAAATGGTTTGAGAATCACAAACCTGCAGGTGCAAAACATGTTTCATTTATATTTTTTTGTCTACAGAACATCTTAGCTCATTGTTTAGCTGTCTGTCCAGTAACTTACTGCTTGGTTAGCTCTCATGGCGTTGTTATCAGACACAGCAGGCAGCTGTTGTGCGAAAACTACCTGTGAATATTAGACTTACACGTGTCGGGTGGCCTGAAACATGAGCACACAGGAATGCTCATGTTGCTTCGTGTGTGTTGGATATGTGAATAGGAAAATGTTCTGTGATGATGTCAGTTTGGTGTTTAAGAGCTTGTTCTGCTGCCACCGTGTGGACAAAAAATGAACACTGCTTAAAACTGTCTTGATACATGAACATAACATTTTGGTCCAGTGTGTCAGATTTATGAAGCTCTATTGACACAATATGTTGGAAATGGGAAAAGTGTTTTCATTAGTGTATAATCACCTAATCCATAATCCAGAGATGTTTCTACAGTAGCCCACAACAGACAAACTTAACACCGGCTCTAAGTCGGGTCTTTCACAGCCACCGTAGTTTTCCCTCGTGTTAGGAAGGAGAGGGTGAGATAAGGGGGCTGCAGTCAGCACCTACGCCACTAGATGCCACTAAATCTACACACTGGTCCTTTTGAATTATTTAATGTCGTCATACAATCAAGTTTAAAACCTTAGCATGATTTCTTTCAACATACCTGAAGGTTAAGTAAAAAAATAATTGATCTGAGGATTGATCCAGTCAGGAGAAACTATTAAAGGGACATTATTTGTATTTCTTACTACTCGTTTAAAGTATAATCTATTAATATGGATGGACATCTCTCACTACGAGTGAACCTACACACCTTTTGTTATCTAGCTTTGTATCAATAGTCACAGCCTGCATCTGTTCTTTTTGTTTGTCTTGGTGCTAACGCTGCTTCTCATCAAAGAGTTCAGAATGTATATCAAAAGTTCCTACAAAATCTTGTTCATGGACGTGTGGGACAGACTTTTATTGCTTAATTAAACAACAGGTTTGAGCCATGAGATTATTTGTATACTGTCAGGCAACAGAGATTTGTCTACTATCCAGTCAAACTTCACTAAAACATTACGGCCATTTCTCAGTTATTGTTGCCAATGTTAGAAATCAGCGAGCAGGACTATTTTATCGCAATTTTGCATTTAAATTTTGCGTCACTCTGAAGAACCTTTGTTATTTGTCAGGTACTATTTGTTGCATACATTTATATTTTATCTATAAAAAGGTTCTCACTTTTTTTAAAGTTACTAATACATATACGAGGATTCTACCCATTTTATTACATCACCTGCTGCTGTTAAACAACATTTTGGTCAGCAGACATTAACAAAGATGAGCTTATTAAAATATTAGGCTCTACTTGATGAAGGTCTCTTGATCTAAACTTTGTTTAATAAGTGATCCAGTAAGATTTATTTCACCAACATTGTAATATATTTTTCTTTATTTCAGGTATTAAGCACGAGTGGCAGGTGAACGGTTTGGAAGACCTCAAAGACCGGCACACCCTGGCAGAAAAGCTTGGCGGTTCGTCAGTAGTCAGCCTGGAAGGATCACCTATATAAATATTGACCCCGCCTCCCCTTCCCCTCTCTCTCTGGCTTCGATCGAGGCCTTTCAGACACATCCTTTGGGTTTAGCTGTTCATTCCAGTGTGGTTTGGAGAAGGGCAAAAAAAAAAGCAGAACCAGCACCAATTGCGGGACTCTCTGGGTGGGATATTGTGGGTGGGTTTGGGATCAAATGACAGACGAACAAAAAAATAAATAAATAAATTCTACAAATGCAGACTGTCATTCCAGTTCATGCAACATAAAGAATATGAACAAAACACACACTAAGGAAAAAAAATTAAGATACAACTGAAGAAGGATGATGATGATAAACGATAAAAGTACACATATTGTTCATGTTTAAGGACAGGGTTTAGTTCTTTCCGGGTTCCATTTGAATGATTGCAGAGAAAGGGACAGGCAAAAAAAACTCAAGTTTTCCAACATCCATTGACAAAAAATCGTTCCAACTCCTTTTTTTTTTTTTGCCAAACTTCTAGTTAAGTTTTGTAAGTGTGTAGTTGAGACTAGATGTAGTATGAACTAATTCACTCTTGATTGCACAAGATGTAACAAAACCTTCTCTGGGGGAACATGGTTAAATATATATATAAATATATTTTTCTTTTGTTTTGTTATGCCATTGTTGTTTTTTTTTCTTTTCTATTTGAACATGCAAATTCCAAAACTTGAATTATTCCTTTTTATTTCCAGTTGGGTTCATTAAACCACAGCATTCGATGTAGTTAAACAGACGACATTCCTTGTACTTGTTAAAACCAGGATCCTCTTGATTTAAAAATGTTGGTGTTATGAAGGTCTGATGGGGAGCGATGTGTATATGAAAGACCAGCGGTCAGAGTTAAGACTGAATATTGAATGGTGGATGTTTTGTATCGTCTCCTTATCTCTAATAAAAAGCACTAAACTACTGACTTGTTCTGCTTGTTTTCCTCTTTAGTTACCTGTGACACATTTTGAGCTGCTGGCCTACTTTTTTAAATATTGTGGCGCTGATCTGTCACACATCAGATAATCTTTGTCTTTATAAATCACCCAATGTTTATGGTGGGTGACACCCACTGTAATGTCGTACATTTTAAGGATGATGCTCAAAGGTAATGATAAGATAAGGTACTAAACAATCTGCTAATCTAGTTTCATTATGACTGAAACTGATTTTTGGCCAGCAAACTTGTGAAAAACAAAAGGTCTGCTGTAGAGTCAGTGTTTGGTTTGTCTCCTCTGGGCTGCTGTAGAAACATGGAAGAGGACCCGCTCCCTCTGTAGATATAAAAGTCTAATTCTAAAGTAACATAAACATAACAATTCTTATTTTCAGTTATTATACACTAATGAAAACAGTTATGAATATTATATGTCAATAGATCCCCTTGAATGTTACACACTGGACCTTTTAATATTGATTAGTACTTGTTCCTGGTTTGAACCTCAGCTGGGGCCTTTCTGTGTGGAGTTTGCATGTTCTCCCCGTGTTTGCGTGGGTTCTCTCCGGGTGCTCCATCTTCCTCCCACAGTCCAGACACATGTACTTAACAGGTTAATTGGTGACTCTAAATCGGCCGTAGCTGTGAATGTGAGTATGAATGGTTGTTTGTCTCTATGTGCCTTGTGATGAGCTGGTGACTTGTCCAGGGTGTACCCCGCCTCTCGCTCTAAGTCAGCTGGGATAGGCTCCAGCCCCACCGTGACCCTGACGAGGACAAGCGTTTACAGATAATGGATGGATGGAGTACATCTCTGCTGCAGTACCTTTTTACAACCACAGGAGGGGACTCCAACACCACTCCTCAAACAAGTCAAGACTGGAGACACAAACACTGTTATAAATCTCTGTTTTATTAAAATATATCAAGCATTTTTTCAAAAAATAAAATTAACACTCTGTCTCTCCAGCCCACACCGAGGAGAGCATACCGTCTGCTGAAACGTTAAGGTCGAAAAGCATCAGTGGTGTCCAAAAAACTGAATAAACTGAATGATCCTTGAAGAGCTATAAAAACATCAAACCGTTTCCCCAAAGTCAGAAAAGAGAACGAAGGCAAAATGTCAACAGATCGCTGTCATTCACAGAAGGAAAATATGGTGCTGCTGACACGCACGGTACACGCGATATGTTTTTTTCCCTCTTGTAAAAAGTGGTTTATATTAATACTGTGGAAACGGTGAGCATGTTATTAATCTGACTGAGGGCAATAACATATTAAAAGATGCCGTGGTGATGATCTCACAGGCAGATTTGTTTAATAGGCCCAGAGGTTACAGGGAGCAAATTAAACACATGAGAAGGGGAACTAGATCCAAAAATAAGTGAGTAGATCTGCTCTGCTGGTGTATCACTGAAGGTTGTTATTTCTGTATGGATTTGTGTCTCACTCTTCCTTCTTTAGGGGGAATTAGACATTTCACCCTGCAGGTTTTCAGGCACTTTATGCTTTCAAAACCTCCTTTTTTAGTCCTGGACACAGTCTAGTCGGTTCCCGTGCACCCAGTAACAGATCTGAGCAAACTTCAGAGGAGTGATGCGCACGGCCACGTTGTAATCCCGGTTCTCCCCGTCTATCTCCAGCCACTGGTGTCCAGAGAAAATGCCGATGACCTTCCTCTCCCAGCGCTCTAAACTGTTGTCCCACACTCTTCCATACACTCCTGAGCCGCTGGCTCCAGGTCGAGCATCACAGTGCTGGTATATCAGGTCGCTGGATTCTTCTTCCACAGGACAAAATCTATACACAAGCTCCCCGGATCTGTCGCTGTCAAACCCAGAGAAATGGATGCGCTTCCCCGCAAGGTCATCAGAGGAGGGAGCCACCGAGAGGCGCATGAAGGGACGTCTGTGAGGCCAACGCAGCTCCAGCAGGGCGTAATCAAAGTCCATGCTGATGTCCTGAGGGCCCTGGATCCAGCCCTTTGGCACACGGGTACGTTTCACCCTCACCCAGCGGACCAGAGGCTTCTTGGCAGAATTGAGGCCAGCTTTGGTGCCGTTAAAGGATGGAGGAATCAGGAAGCCCACCCTGAGCCTCCGGGCACCCTTGACATAATCCTTCCCATCGTGCACGCAGTGGGCAGCTGTGAGGACGTGCTGCTGGGACACAAGAACGCCGGTGCAGCCGGTGGAGATCCGCACGGCCGTGGAGAAAGGGTAATCCAACAGGAAGTTGTCACCTTGAATGTTAAAACGTCCGTCTGCTCCGTAAATCTGCCGCCTCACACGTTTGTGCCTGGACTTCACTCTTGATGCTCTCCTCGGTGCGCCTGTATCCCCTTCAAACTCCTCATCACCCTCCACATCTACAGTAGTGAGAGTGCGGGAGCCGTCGGCGTACAGCGTCTCAAAGGCCAGTTTCTCTGTGAGCTCCTCTTTCTGGGCCTCCTGCTCTCCTCTGTGGAAGCAGCTGGAGTTGCAGTGAGTGGTCAAGTCGAGCTGAGTGTGAGCGCTGAAGCGGGAGCGGATGAGAGGCGTCGGCGCATGTGGTACCAGCATGGGGACGTGGACCGGAGGAGGGTGGTGTGGAGGCTGCAGAAAGGACAGGGTGTGAGGGAGGAGGAGATGGAGGAGCAGGTGAGTCAGGACGGAGCTCTCACGTGGCATCATCATGGTGAGGAAAAACACTGCAAGGACACAGAAAATAATCAAGAACTGTGGAAAACATTCCCAAACACTAATCCACCATAAATCTGGACTCCTTCACAGTTGATTGTTCATTATAAATCACAGCGCCTATGCAACTGAGGTCAGCTTGCAAAATCTAATGTTGCAACGCAAGCCTGAGTTTCATCTGTTGTGGCGAGTCAACAATGGACCTCTTGTTCCTACAATATAGATTACCAGGCAAATAGGATTTCAGCCTGATGGAAACAAACAAGCATTTTAATGTCTGTTTGGTACAAAAGAAAGGAAAGAAAAAGGTTGAAGGAAAGAGGAAGCAAAGTGGCCACAGACATTCGCTGAGAAGCCAGAACAAAGAAGAGTTGGTTTGTAAAAAACATGAAGCATAAGACAGAAATTCAGCTTCACACGCAGACTTAGTGGGTGAACAAAAGGTGGGAACGTTCCTGTAAAAAAAAAAAACACACCAAACAAATATTTGTCCAGCTCAGAGGTAAGAAGTTGTTTTCCATCAAACATTAACTACTTCTCAGTGTACGTGGGGCTTTCAGGACAGATTAGCACAGACAAGGAGATACTTGATCTCCTCTAAACGCTGTGGACCCTGAGGCACTCATGGCACGAAGAGAGCAGGTGTGTAAAAAGTGAAAAGAAACAAGTCGGGGCACGGCGGCAAAACTGAGCATTATTCCTAACAAAGGGCAGGGTGGGGCCTGCTCACACACCTATGTGCTGTCCCATATAACACTACAAAGGAGGCAGAGTTACAGAAAAAAGAGCTCCTGTATGGAGGGAACAGACATATTTCCTTTCATGTTGACATGTCACATACTTGACAGCTGTGGCAGACAATTACAGCAGTCACAGCGGTTCTTAAGTGGTAAATTGGCTGGTGAAGAAATGTATTAACCAGGCTGCGGTGAAACAGATGTAGCAATGAAATAACTGTGTTTTCAGAGTGTGGAGCACATTATTTGACTCTTAGCACAGCTCTTAACCAAAAACCACAGCTCTTCCTAAGATTTTAGAGACTCGTTCTGATGGAAACCTCAGGAAAATTATCCAGATGAGACGAGATCCCTGTGCAGAAGTGACAATTTATAACTGGAGGCAAGGAGCTTTTTTGGCAGCAACTTGGAGCTTGGAGATTATGGTGCATCCTCACAGCTATGCATACAAACAGTCAGAGTTTTTCAGGACACAAATAACACATGCAAGTATCCATAACACTCATATAGAAGACTCCCTGTTCATTTAATGTGATCTAATCTTGTCTAATATACTATGCAGCAGAGTCAAATGAAGTTCAACCCCTCTAACATCTTTACTACAACAAAGAAGCACAAGTTAGCCTTTAATTTAACTAGTAAGATGGATGAAGAACACATAAAACATAAACAAAAATATTATTTATTTTCATCCTTGACCTTACATTTAAATAATCACCTTACATCTGCAAGCAAAAGCCAGTCTAAAACCCTGCACCGTGGTATGCCTAAAATGCCAATTCCCAAATAAATCCCACTAAATCTAATACATTACCTCCAGATTTGAGCTCGGTGATCCGTGTTCACATCCCAGTCAAGTTTTCCTCCCCATCAGACAAGACCTTCAGGTTCATTTCCCAGATTTTCCTCATCATCTCCGGCACCAGCAGGTAGTTTTTCTCCCTCCTCTCTCTCTCTCTATCCCCGGGCTTGTCCTCCAAAGGGAAAATGTTGCTCGCTCTTTTACAGCATGTACAAATAAAGCGCCAGCTGCTGAGTCTCTCTGGATGTCCGGACAGTCAGTGCTTCATCTGAAAGCAGCCCAGCTCAGACAGAGAGCCACAAATAAAAGTCTCTTGTCTGTAAAGAAGTGTTTACTCTCTCTGAGACGTCCTGCCTTGCGGTCCTAGCGCCCCGCCTCCGCCAGCCTGCCCGCAGAGGGGGAACAGTGGGCTAGTGGGTGGCTACCAGTTTGTTATAAACCATCAAATACAGCTCATGTGATCACAGTTCATCTGAATTTTATATTCATAAAATGTAAAAAATAAGTGGAAAATATCAGATTTCAGCCTTTACACAGAGAGGTGATAGAGAGAGAACTTAATAAACTAGCGCTGTGTCTCGCATACTTCCATACTTGCACTTGCTGAAGTACATTAGTGCGATCACACTGTCAATTATAGCAAAATGCAGTGTACTGTGAGTCAAAAAGTTGAGACACTTCTCGCTCTCAATGGTCGCCATTTTGGCTACGTAGCCAAAAGGGCTACGTACAACAACCACCGACATTATGAAAATATACATACAGTTGCTATATAAATGTAAGTTGTACATGTTGTTTCATGTTTATATTTTGCCAGTCAAATGTTGGAGCTAAAGCTCCGCTTGTGATTCTGGTTGCAATTCAGCGAAGAAGAAGAAGAAACTGCTGTAAAATGTTGCGATCATCATGTAAGTGCACAAAGGCCACTAACCTACTATGCCAGAAAGTACATATTGTACACAGTATTCTACATGGAAGTGTACGAACGGAAGTTAGGCACAGCTCTGGCTAAAACCAAGCGCCAACCTCTGTGGATGTGAAGTGAAGCCAGTGCCAAAGTACCAAAAACTGCAGTTCCTCAAACGTCCACTTGAGGCTGGCTACGGAACGAGTCAGTCTCCATAAGCTCCCATGTTAAAATGTCCAACTTCACAGCAGAAATAAACATGTTTACAGCCTGGTACAAAAAATATTTTTGGTCTCTATAGCTAATTTCTCCGTTCATAACAACTGTACTGAGGGTGATTTTTTTTTAGCTCACCTGTTCAAATTATATTAAGGCTTAAAGCTATGCATGATTAACAACGTGGACACATCAGCTCTTGAGAAACCTTAGGGTGTCCATTCTTTATACTGTCAGTGGCTAAAACATCTACAGCTATGCTAGCAGTTCTGTGAGAGTGTACTTAGGCACTGTTGATTTGAGCTAAATGCTAACGTCAACATACTAAGTTGCTAACATTAACATATTTAGCAGGTGCAATGTTTAACATGTTCATCATATTACTTTAGTGTATTAGCATGCTAATATTTGCTAATTAGCACTAAACACAAAATGCAGCTGAGGTGGATGAGTTTGTTTTAGTTTTGCAGGTCAACTGATGGAAGTGCTTAATGTGTGTGTGTAAGTGTTAATTTTATGTACAAAATTTCCTGGCAGTCCAATAGTTGTTAAAACATTGCACTCAAAACTTCAACCTCGTGGTGAAGCTGTACAAATAGTCGAGAGTTATTAGGATTTGTCCTTTAGGACATACATACTTTACACAAGTCATGTAAAATATTCTGTGCCAATAGATGTTGAGATATTTTAAAGGAGGACCTGCAGCTGGTGCTAAAAGAAAAGTCAGAGGATCCCCAAAGAAAGAAATTTGTTTTCTGGGATCATCAATTGTACAAAATTTCTTGGCAATCTATCCAATAGTTGTCTAAATTTCCTGCAGTATTTCACTTTGAACCAACTGACCAAGACATTGCCATCTCTACTACCATGCAACTAGCATGGCTAAAAACATATGTTAATGTGTCTATATTTTAGAATATTATATTTATTTATTATCAATATAAGTACACAACAACAATATTCATTTCACCTATTAAATGACAAATGCCTCTCACAGGTTACCACACAGACCATAGAGATGCTTTTACTGTGCAGCAAAAGAAAAAAAAAAGACACCTGTGAGCGAAAGAGAAACATCAGCAAATATTTGCTATTTTTAAAAAGCTGAATGACTAAAACATTTTTTTAAAGGCAGCAAACAGAATTATTGCCATCTCAGCATTAGTCAGCTTGACCTGCTGAATGAGCCGATTGTGAGTTTTATTACATCGGAGAACTTTGACTGAACTTTTCAGCCCAGCTGCAAATTCGAGGCTTCAGCATGAGTGATGTTCTACAGAAAAGTACAATACTGATGCACGTTTTAGACATTATACTGTCATATTGTTCATATCAGGTCTTGACCTCCCTTTAGCTCTGTTAGGGCAGTGTATCAGCATGTCTGATTATTGTTTTTACTTTTATGACTCAGTTACAGATCATAAGTGTTTATATTCCTCATCACAATCAGACATTTGGCACCTTCATTCGGAGCCTACAGCTACACCCAAGCAAGAAAAGTCTTGTTTCTGGCATTACTGTGCTCTAATTATCATCTGTGCCAAGAGCCTTGATAGATTGAAGTGAAAACCAACTCCTGTACACTCAGAGATTGTAGCTGGCAGGCGAGGGACTGTTGGGGCATGTTGACAGCAGCATTCGCCTCATGCTCTGCTGCCTGACCTTGATCTCCAAGAGGTCTTTCAGATTTCATTTGGGATCTCTGCAAACCTGTGGAATTTGGGAAGCTGTGCAAGTGACGCTCCCATGGAGTTTCTTGAGACATCAGGGGTGCCGAAACAGAGCTCCCAGTCACAGCGACAGTGCTTTCAGGAATGCTGAGGAATCTCCCAACAAGGACACAAGTCAGGCTGTCGGCACAATGTGGCCGCTGTTGTCCTTGGAGCAAATGGCACCCCAGAGGAAACACCTACCGAACCTGCTCCTCATCCCTGTAATAAAATCTTCAGCTGGTGCTGTTCCTGCCTCATGAATAGTGTAGTGTTGACAGATTAAGTGTAAGGCATATTCCCTCAGAAATATAGATGGAAATCATCATGGATGTGAAGGAAGGTAGCAGGCAGAAGGCCAGAGAGGTGTAAATGTGTAACTCTGTAAGCATGCTGTGTGTGATGATGATATCGCTACCTGTCTCTGCCTCACAGAGCGAGCACAAGAGATTTCCTTTGTGTCTCTGTGTGTGTTTCACATTGCAACTTGGCTTCTGTTTCTCTGCAGATTCCTCTATTTCCGTTCTCTTCTTTTTGCTCTTCCTTGCAGAAAGTTCTGCTCATAAACTGTAAAATTATACCAGACAGAACATAGAGTTATTAAAGAAATAGTTTCATAATTTGGTCATTATGCTTATTTGTTTTTTTTACCAGGAGAAAGATGAGAAGATCAAAACCACTCTCATAACTTTAGCTTAGCATGAAGACTGGAAACAGGGCAAATAGCGAGCCTAAAGGTAACAAACTCAGTCTACAGGCCCCTCTAAAGCTTAACACATTATACCTTGTTTGTTTAATCTGTACAAAAACCAACATCACTCCCAGAAAGACACTTTTGTTTTTGTGCAAATGAATAATGGTAGCAGGTATGTGGGCTAGCTGTTTCTTTCTGTTTCCAGTCTTTATGCTAAGCTATGCTAACCGCTCCTGGCTGTAGCTTTATATTTAGTGTACAGACATGAAGGGAAAAAGGTGAATAAGTGAGTTTCCAAAAGTTCTTTGTCTGTTTTTTTTTTTTAGTAAAATACTGTTTCAAAGTTTAAGTCTGGCCTTGAAATATAAAAAAAGCATAACTGTATCAAAGCTTCTTACATATGATGGAAACTTTCCTGTATATTTTTCTCAATTTGTCAGCTTGTGTAAATTGATGTGTACGGTAAGAAGTCTTGTCAGGAAGAATCCTTTCAGGGTCCAGTATCCCACCTGTCTCCCGTCTGTTGTACGCTACATTAGCAGTTTCTTGTCTAACACGTGTTTAAGGTTCATTCATGGTTCAGTTTTAAGAAGAGGCACATGCTGTATGTTTGACAGTTTAAAGGGAAAATCTGCCTTAAAACTGTTAAAAACAGCTGTTGGTAGTATATCTTTCATTTCCGAAACCGTTTGTTTTGTTAGACAGTGTTCATTCACTTGTTCTGGCTTTACCTGCTTATTCCTGTCAGGAATCACAAAGGGCTGTCCTGAAATACGCTCCTGGTTTGCTTTGGGTTGTGGAAAAGTGTAAACAAACTCTCTGGACGGGGTTCTACCTTAATACAGATACACACAATCCATTTTAGACTATGAACATAAATGTCTTTGGCATTTTAGAGGCCACACAATTGAATGCAGGGAGAACTTGCCAACTCCAGATGAAAGAACATTCCTGGACCAAGAATCAACCCTGTGACACCGACACAATACTGCCGCCTCCTATTTTATGGTGTCATTTTTTTCCCATCTGCTCAGCAGACCACGAGCAACATGTCACAAAATGTGTTCATTCATACATGGACACCAGGTGGGATGGTCATTTCATTGTTCACCCTTAGGCTATGCAATGTCAGGTCAGTCATTGTCTTTGACTGAGCACGCCGTCTGGTCAGTGAAGGTTAGAGCTTTTGAACAAGTGATTTATGAAATACATTCTTGACTTTAAGATGTTTTTTTTAGATTGTTTACTGTGCCAGCTACTTTTAAAATGTGTGTCTGAGTATAAACTTGCAGTCCAGATGACAGGGTATGTGTAAAACAACAAGACTAAGTCTCTACAGCCATGTTAGCAGCTCTGTGAGGCTTCTTCTTTGGCATAGTGGTGCCTCAAACTACAGTACCAGGCAAAAGTTTGGACACCCCTTCTCATGGTTTTCTACATTATCTACATTATAGATTAACACTGAAGACATCAGAACTATGAAAGAACACATATGGAATTATGTGGTACACAAAAAAGTGTAAACACACCAGAATATGTTTTATATTTTAGATTCTTCAAAGTAGTCTCATTTTGCTTTGATGGTGGCTTTGTACACTCTTGGCTTTCTCTCAATCAGGATGAGGTAGTAACCTGGAATGCTTTTCCAACAGTTTTGAAGTTGTTCACATATATGCTGAGCACTTGTTGGCTGCTTTTCCTTCACTCTGCGGTCCAACAATTGGGTTTAGGTCAAATAATTGTGGAGGCCAGGTCATCTGATGCAGCACGCCATTGCTCTCATTTACCTCCTATGTAGCCTGGAGTTGTGTTTGGGGTCATTGTCTTGTTGGAAAACAAATGATGGTCCCACTAAGCTCAAACCAGATGGGATGGCATGTCACTATAAATGTGGCTTGAATTTTGAATGAATCAGCACCAGCATCACCAACAAAACAACCACACACCATCACACATCCTCCTCCATATTTCAAGGTGGGAACCACACATGCAGATACAATGTGTTCATTTTCTTAGTTGGAACCAAAAATCTCCAATTTGGACCATTTGGATCATCATCATCAGACCAAATTACAGATTTCCAGTGGTCTAATGTCCATTCATTGTGTTTCTCAGCCAAGCAGTTCTCTTCATCTTTTTGGTTTCTTCGCAGCCATTCGACCATGAAGGCCTGATTCAAACATGATGTTAAAAAAAAACCTGTTAGCTGTGGTTGCCAGAATTTTACCGTAATAAATACAGCATAACTTTTTCTAATATTACAGTAAAAGGATATTAGTACGGTTGATTTGCCGTTTTATTCCATATGTTAAAATGTCTATAGATTTTATGGTGAAAAACTGCCAAACCATGACAGTAAAAGACCGTAAAACATTAAATATTACTGTGTTTTACTGTACAACTAACTGTCTCTAATACAAAATACTATTCTGTATAAATTCCCTTAAAAGGGCGTATAAATAAAGGTTTTGAAGTATGACTTTCTTACTGCATACAGGAAAACACAGTCATACTTCATGACCTATTTTACCTTCTTCTTTTAATGTCATAGTTTAGCAGTTTTTCAACATAAACAATCTTGAGGAGAACATGAATGTCTGCTTTAACAGCTGTAAAGACATGTCACTGAAAACCAAAAATATCAACCTCATGGCAGTGGTGGAGGAAAAGTTGCTGGATCACCAAAGTTAGTAGGATTCTTCTCTGGAGTCCAATCAATGGCTGTACAAAAACGTTCCTGGGAATCCATCCAACAGTTGTTGAGTCTGACCCAAAGTGGTGGACTGTCTGGTCATCAACTGCCTGACCGGCATTGCCATCCTTGGAGCTGTACTGCTAGTGCAGATAAAAATAAAGTTTTAGTTGGATGAAATATGGTATTTCCCTTGGTCAGACTCTTGGTTCAGCATTCATATGATACAACACTCAGTGGTTCCCAACCTAGATGTCCAGACCCAATGTATATCTAAGAAATTGCGAGATAATTAAAGGCATGAGAAAGAAAAAATATATATCTATGTTTGTAACACATAATTATGTGTTTATTTTTTACAACTTTTATTTTCTGCTCTGATCTCTTAAAACACTTCAAATGAAACAATCGGAGAAGGACAAATTACTTTTTGGTTTAACTGTTCAAAAATTATATCCACAAGTTGTTATTGCTTAATTTTAAGGTGTCACAAGCCAAAAAGATTAAGAACATCTAGGGTACAGAAAAGGTGCCCTGTGGGACTAAATTGTTTTTTTTCGTAGATTAACTGGTCTTACATAAATGACATGATGTGTCGAGTATATGGGTGCTCCAAAATCTTTACATACATCTTACAGATGAGACAAAAACACATTTTCTCCACTAACATGGAACCAATAGACCAGAAGAGACAGAAGCTAACTACTGCAGTTCACTACTGTTTCTTTCGGTTGTCAGAAATAATTTTCATGGAAGTGAAAGAATGGAAAAAAACTAATTACCCATTCACAAAATAACACTCAGTGGAAATACACTCACTGCACTACAGATCAAAGATGTCAAACACAGTGAGTGGTGTATTCTCTAACACTGAGGTCCTGAAGGTCGGTGACCTCTGACCCCTCCAAACTGGCCTGACACTCTCACTTTCTCTGACCCACACTCACACTTTCCAGGATGATTCATTTAAGAAAACATGACAGACATTTCTCCAGAGAAACGTCTGTCATGTTCATTAACATGTGACCACTTTTCAGGAAAGTGCGTTATTAGTCTGTCACTGTATGACTGGATGGCGAGAGATGAAAGCCACCAGGTTGCAGCCATCTGTGTCACTTGACTTTCTTTATAATTATACTGTGTTTGTGCAGGATTCCCTAATATATGTCATTACTGGTAGCTGTCGGGGCTGAGCTTGTTCAGTCTGGAGGAAAGCAGCATGGAGGATTCCAGATGAGTGAGTTCACACTGTGTATGTGTGAGCAAGCATACCTTAAATTTCCATGGAAATGTTGCTGTGGCACTGAGCGCAAGTCAAAGCCTGTTATTCTTCCATAACGTATAGAGTCCATCCCTTATGTTCCCTCATGTGCAAAGATGTGGTCCCCTTGCCTGCTATAATGCCAAAATGGTGGGCCGAGGGATCAAGACTTGTGTAACCGTTGCTGAACAGTCAAACTAGTCTTGATCGTTCAGTTGACATGCTGTGAAGGTTATGTAAGCAAATGGGGATTTATTAAGTGGATCACAGGGTTTTCTCTTGACTCTTTAATCTGATAATTGGCTTCAGATTTAAACAAATCATCTGAGCCTTAAAACAGTAGAGTGAATCTTTCATAACAACCCTGTAGCTCTTGACCAGACCCCTCGTCACTTAGAAACCACAGAATCTGGAGCCTTTTTAGAAAGCAGTTTTTTCTTTAAAGGAGGACTGTCAACACGAAGAATGTCCCCTTTCTCCTCGCTGGCCTGTGCCTCAGTGTTTTATGTCCTATTTTTTTTCCATCCGGATATATTTATTGCTTCTTCACGCAGTCTCTTTTCATCAAAAGCCCTCCCATCCCATCTGTCTGCCCTCTATCTCTCCTCATCATCAGGTCAAAACAGAGCAGATATTTTCCACATTTCAGTCCACGTGCTGTTGCACTTGACAAAAGAGCTTCATCTGTGCCAGGAATTACCTTTTCAGACTTTATTTTATTTTCCTCCCTGATAAATATCTCATCCTCCTGTTGAGCAAATACCCTTCTCGCCATTGGTCCCTGGTTCTCCTGCAGGGCCTTGTGGGTACGTATTCAGCCTGACTTCCCCTCGGCATGATGTCATTTCAGTTTGGCTGCTGAGCTGTAAGAGGAAAGGGGAAAAAAAAGGAAAAAACACAGTTAGCAAAAACAGAACATAGGAATGCAAACTGACTGTGAGGAAATCCATCAGGACAGAGGTGGAGAGTGTGTCTCTTCATATCTTAAACCAGTCTGGGCAGATTAAAGGGTGTAGGAGGGAGTCTGCTGCTGAGATTGGTCCTCCCGAAATGTTATTCTGATGCTCCAACTTCTGTCCTCCCATAACAACCTTAAAACATCTCTTTGGCCTGGATATATGGAAAGGAGACAGGCATCTGTTGGCTTAATCAAGTCATATAATGGCTACAGCAGGAATTATGGCCCCAAAAGACAAAATAAATCCACTTATCGCAATTAAGTCCAGTCCTAATCAGTCCTAATATTGTTAGCAGTAAGGTGTTGGCCAAAGATATCTTAATAAGATGCAAATGTTGTGAGTGTTGCTGGAGAAAAAATAAAAATAATTTATGTAAACTGACTTTTAATATCTTATTATTTCAACCAGATACAGCTGATCTTTTTTATCACTATTTTTCTTATGTTAGTCATGAGCTTGAACAAACCCTGACCCTGAAAACAATGCCGTCCATTTGGGAAATTAACACAAGCAATAGATTTTATGTCCTCAGTTCCTTACGAATACTTCCCACACACCCTCCCAGTATGATGACAAGATCTGTGCCAAAGGATCGACTTGAGTGTGGGTTGAATATTTGGGTAACTTTAAATGATACCAGAGGGGAGAGAAGTTACTCAGGGAATGCAAGAAATCTTGTGAGTTGTCTGGTGACAGATGATACAGAAGTGTCTCCCCATCTGTGATCAACAGTGACAATTGAAGTGAAAGGGTCTGCAGGCTCAGACAGCTACGCAGCTGTTATATATTGTGGAAAATTCAAGTGTGTGAGCCACATAGAGAATGACAGGCCAAGTCAAAGCAAAGCATTCATCATTTATCGCACCAATATGGTTTGAATATCGGGAAATCATCAGCAGAGGCTGCGATCGAAACACAACGCGGGCGAGTGTAAATCATGTGACCACATGAGATGAATCAAACTTCCTCAAGCTGTTTCCGTGGAGGAGACAGAGAGCATTCAGGTCATTTGAGTGGAGGAACAAATCTGGTGTAAAGGACTTGGTAAACAGTCCCAAATATTTACAGCCTCAAAGCGAACATTCCCGCTTACACCCTTCGGTATGAGTCTCCCCTTCGTGCACAGACACAGTTAAGTTTCATTGATGAGTTTGCTACTGAAAAGATTAGTTTACCTCCTAACTGCATATCCCCGTTTGACCCTTCAAGTATGTGAGTATGTCAGCTCCAAGTTTACCTGGACGGAAAAGTTGGTGAGGAAATCAGTAATGTTTCACCTATTTTTTACATTAATTTAAAAATATACAGCATTTCACAACAACATAATTTGTCACCTCATGTCAACCCTAGTAAGTAACAATTAATAATTAATCAAAGCTGAGGCATAAAGGCATCTTTAATATGTATCTCCAATCTGTATGTGATCAATCTTGGAGCTCATTATATATATTCATTATATATGATGTGTATTCTATCACCGGCCAGTTCTGTCTTCACTGAGTGGAATATGCAGAGCATCAGTGGTACCCGAGGATGCATCTCAACAAAATGTGGATCAAGATGACAATGATTTTGTCATCTAAAGCTGAATTAATAGATTTTTTGGCCTCTTGGGGCCAGCATAACTGGCCATATAAACATATTATCACCTATAATTTGTCAGCTGTTGTTAGCAGAGAGTTTCTACACATCCAGCAGGACAATGGGTTAATGGCAACATTAGCGTTCATTTGGAGTTGTATTTCAGGCCGCCCGACAAATGAAAGTCCAATATTTACTCTCCTTTTAGCTCTAGTTTGGCTTCCACCAACTCCTGAGAAAAAATATGTCTCTTTAGCTTGCTAGCTGCTCTGCTAGTCCTGTTATCCTGCTAGTTGCTATGTGTGTGTCTGCTGTTTGGTGCCGGACTGATAGCAAATAGTTACAGCTACCTGCATTGTTTAAAGTGTAACTAAAGCTTTAAACCTCTGTATGGGCATGTATTAGTTTTGTTGATTGATTTAGATCCAAATTTTGACAGTTTAGTGTAAAATACTTGAATTACACATATTGTGCTATAAATATGCACAGCTACCACCCTCTACTGGTTGAGACTTGGCTATTACCTTTAAATTTTGTTATTGGTTATTATTATGATTATTACTGATTTTGGAGGCAGGTCACTATGGTGTCAGCTTTCATCACTAACCAGTAAGTACTATTAGCTGGCTGCTATGTCTTGTGTTGTTGCACTTGCTTGATGTTTGGCTGTCAGCAAAGTTGTCTACTCACTAGTTTTCAATCATAAATGCACATGTTCAACTGTCCATATTTACAACAGTGTTAATGCACTCAGAAACTTTCTCCACAATAAAATTTAAAGGTCCAGTGTGCAGAATTTAGTGGAATTTAGTGATGATGTCTCAGACTGTAACCAACTGAACACCCGTTACCTCTCCCAGTAGGTTCAAGCATGAAGAAGAAACTACAGTGGCTGGCAAACTACTGAAAAACACAAAAGGTCTGATGTAGAGTCAGTGTTTGATTTGTCTCCTCTGGGCTACTGTAGAAACATGTTGGTTCAACATGGCGGACTCCATGGAAGAGGACCCGCTCCCTCTGTAGATATAAAAGTCTCATTCTAAAGTAACATAACAATTCCTATTTATTTTTAATTATTATTTAGTTTATTATACACTAATGAAAACATAGTTATGAATATTATATATGGAATATAATATTCTGTCAATAGATCCCCTTAAATGTTACACACTGGACCTGTAATATAGACATATTGATTAGTTATTTTTTTATTTTAGTTATGACAACATTTTACTAACATTTACTTAACTGTTAATGCTTAGCGCAGATTTTAGTTCCAAAAACTAAAAAGTAATCTGAAAATTTCACAAATAAAAAGAAAGATCGACTACTTTTGATAATCATTTCTACTCTCTCGCCTCGTAAACTGTTCTCACAGTCGGCTAAATGACGGCTGAGGGGTCACCTGAGTCCTGAGTCCTGAATGGAATGTTCTGGAATGTTCTGGGAATGTTTCCGGAATGTTATCGCCACAGTTCTTTGCTCCAGAGGACTCACAAAGGAACCGCCCACAGGAACAACCCGGTTGCCAGGTAACAAAGAAGGCTTGATAACGGCCACAGTCAGTGTGGTCTGTTAACTGAAGAATCCAGGCAGTGTGTGTTTGTACATTCACACCAGTCCTCCTGAATACAATAAACAGCACCTTTGAGGAATAAAATGGCCTTTGGAAAAATTCAGGCTAGATAATAGTCTTTAAGTTGATTTAATTCAGGTGTTTATTTTATTTTGTAATGTCTTTAATCATACACAAACTTTGTGGGACTGGAGGTTTTTCATCTTTAGCATCCTGCATGAAGCAGCAGGAGACAATCCAGATGAAGCTCTGAGACTGAGCTGTGAGTCTGCCAGATCTCTTTACTCTGCTATTATCTGCATCTGCTAATCCTTGCAGCTACATGCATTATTAATTTGGTGACACTGCTCTACTACAAAACACAACAGCAGTGTCCATAATCATTGTCAGGCTCGCAAAGCAGACATTTCCTGGGCGGTATACTTAACAACTTGTCCGTGAATAAAGAGAAACAAAGTTGTATTTTTCAGCCAGACACACCCTGCCAACAAACAAATTACAGCTCCTAACGAGGGCTAAGTTATCAGTGCATGTGTTGAGCCCTTGAGGTGTAGCACTCCTAATTATGTGTTTTTCATTGGTTATAATAACATTTTACAACTTGCCTCAATACAGAGGCACATTTTTCACTTTAAAAAACATAAAGGTCACCTCAAAATATCCAAGATAAAATATTTAAAAAGGCTATTTTGATAATCATTTTTAATCTCTTGCCTCTTGAGTATTCTACAGTGGACTAACTGAAGACTGAGAGGTCACCTGAGTACTGAATGGAATGTTCTGGAATAAAGTTTAATAACAATAAAGATTATTTAGTATAGCACCTTTCACAGAGCAAGATCACAAAGTGCTTGACAAGAGCAATATGTTAAAAAAAAGAGAAGCAAACAATAAAACATAAGCAATAATAGAACATGAAAACATTAGACAGCAGGTCAGAGAAAGGCCAGTTTAAATAAACAGGTCTTTAGCTGCTTTTTAAAGGCTTAAACAGAGACCGCAGAATGAAGTCTTTAGGAAGAGCATTCCACAGTGCCACCACTTCAAAGGCATGATCACCTTTTCAGCTGTGCACCGCGAATAACCAGCAAGCCCTGACCAGAAGTGACCTACTTGTGATATAAGGTTGGAGCAGGTCAGAGATGTATGTTAGTGCTCTATATGTGACAACAAGAACCTTAAAATGAATCCTGAACTTGATGTGAAGACAGTGTAAAGCAGATAAGATGGGTGTGATGTGAGTTGTTCTTACAGATCTGGTCAACAGTCTTGCAGCAGCGTTCTGGACCAGGTATAGACGGTCTAGAGACGTCTTGCTGAGGCAGGAGAAAAGGGAGTTACAGTGATCTAACTGAAATAATATGAATGCCTGAATGATCATCTGCAGCTCAAGTTGTGATACAAGAGCCCTGAGTTGGGCAATGTTTCTCAAGTGGAAAATACAAGAACGGGTGAGTGACTTTATATGTTGTTTGAGGTGCATAGACTGATCAGATATAACGCCAAGATTTATAAAACTCTATTTTACAGCTGAAGGGATGGACCCAATAAAGCGTCAACCATCTGTAGTTGTGAAGTGAAGCCAATGTGGAAGTGCCAAAACCTGCAGTTCTTCAAACGTCCACTTGAGACTGGTTACAGAACGAGTCAGTCTCCATAAGTCCCCATGTTAAATGTCCAACTTCACAGCAGAAATAAACATGTTTACAGCCTGGTACAAAAAACAGTTTTGGTCTCTATAGCTAATTTCCTTATTCATGACAACTGTACTGAGGGTGAATTTTTATAGAACTCATCCATTCAAATTATATTAAGGCTTAAAGTTATGCAGAATTAACAGTGTTTGGGCTTTGACTGACAGGTGGGTGCCATTAAAATGGCTTGTTTGAACCGATGATCCTCGTCTTTGCCGATTTTTAGAGGCAGCATTGCCAAGATGGTGGCAGCCACACTTTGAGCTTTACAGCGGCTCTTTAGAAACCTGTGGGTGACGTCACGGATACTGCGTCCATGTTTTATACAGCCCATGGACCCAATACACTGAGCAACATGGAGCTATGGAATCAGTCTTTAATGGCAGTCAGACAACTGAGCAAAACAGTCAGACAGTTTCAGAGACATACAATTGAATATCATCAGCCTAACAGTGATGAGTGACACCTTTAATCTGCTAATGATGTGATCTAACGGACACATACTGTATATGAGGCAAATAACAAATGGAATGTTCTGAAATGTTCTGGGAATGTTTCCTGAATGTTATCACCACAGTTCTTTGCTCCAGAGGACTCACAAAGGACCCGCCCACAGGAACAACCTGCCAGGTAACAAAGAAGGCGTGTGTGTGTGTGTGTGTGTGTGTGTTTTTGTATGTGTGTGTGTGTGTTTGTATATTCACAACAGGCCTCCCGAATACAATAAAAAAACACCTTTAAGGAATAAAGACATTCATGCTTGTGAGTAACAACCAGGCTAGAAAATAGTCTTTAATTTGATTTAATTCAGGTGTTTATTTTATTTTGTAATGTCTTTAATCATACACAAACTTTGTGGGACTGGACGTTTTTCATCTTTAGCGTCCTGCATGAAGCAACAGGAGACGATCCAGATGAAGCTCTGAGACTGAGCTGTGAGTCTGCCAGATCTCTTTACTCTGCTATTATCTGCATCTGCTAATCCTTGCAGCTACATGCATTATTAATTTGGTGACACTGCTCTACTACAAAACACAACAGCAGTGTCCATAATCATTGTCAGGCTCGCAAAGCAGACATTTCCTAGGCGGTATACTAAACAACTTGTCCGTGAATAAAGAGAAACAAAGTTGTATTTTTCAGCCAGACACACCCTGCCAACAAACAAATTACAGCTCCTAACGAGGGCTAAGTTATCAGTGCATGTGTTGAGCAGTTATTGCATTCCTTCAGTGAAATTAAAGGATTTTTCCACTGCTCACCTCTTTCCCGTAGATATCTACTACAGGGCTTTTTTTTATGATTCTACCTCTGCCAGTGCCAGATCTGTGCAAGTGAATGAGGAGCTGAGCAAGCCAAAATGCTGCACTGGAAGGTTTTTGTGGTTTTGAAAGAAAAAAATCTAAGACGGAAGAGAACGTGGCTTTTCTTGCTGCATTCTTTCCTTCATCAGGAATTCACTGAGGTTTGGCCGTGCACTTTTTACTGGAGCCTTTTCCTGTCCGCCTGGGAATAACAAAGCTGTCCATTTGTTGTCCCTGCACGCTTTGAACAGAGAAGCCGCAGACTGAGCTTTAGAGCTGTCCAATGCTCAGAGTAACAACACACCCAAAGTTTAATCCCTTAAACCTTGCATATCACACAGAAACAAAGTGACCCTCCGCTCCCAGTGTCTGAAACAAACCCCTGAAAGCCATGGAGCTCATTTTCCTGAGAATAATACTCTCAGCCACAAGCTTGGGTTCACAGTTTTGGCCCCCCCAGCTGGTTCTCTTTTCAGTTGCGGACAGATTGATGAAGCAATGGCACTCATAATTGGATTCCAGCATGGCACATCGCTGCTCTGTGCTCAGCTGGAGCTTATTGTTTTTGACTAGCATTTAATCCACGGCTGATTAGGGTCTATAAATTCAACCGACAGGAGATGGCACAGAGATTTGCAGCTCCAAAAAGACATCAGGGCTGTGACAAAACATTCCAAGCGACAACTGTTTAATTGCAAACTTATCTAAAGGTTAGCCATGGCCAGATGAACAAAAAAACACAGAGGACATGAAGTGCCTGAGAATCTTGGATGATCACAAAAGCTTTGCAAACGCATGTCTGTTTATAATAAGCAGTAGAATCCAAAACACCACATACAAAGCCAAGGAAAACTTGGAGAAAAAACATCAACTGCGTCTGACACCAGGGATCCAGTTAGAGAAGACTTAGAAAGAGACGTCCTGTACCAGGAAAAACCAGTAAAAACAGATCATAAATGTCTCAGTCGTCTCCACCTGTCCTGTTTCTCATGACTCACCAAATATTTAATAAAAGGGTCTCACTCATTTACTTCTTGGTGAAATAATGACTATGTAACCTTGATAACAAACTACAACCTGTTATAATCACTTTAAACACACTAATGTGTCTGACACCTTGCAACAATTGTTCCAGTTTTTCCCTGAACCATGCGAGGCAGCACAAATGTCTGGTGGCTCGGACGGGTGACAACAGTCTGTAATTGTACAAAGAATGAGAGAGAGAGGGAGGCACATGGGCCGGCTGGGGTGTCCAAAGTCTGATCTCAGTACAGACAAGGCTGGGCTGCAGCTGCGTGTCCTCACGTTCAACTCCCATCTAGATCCAGATTAGTAACACCATTACTCAGCCAAGACCTGCTCCCACTGACATTGACTTGGACATAAGTATCTATCTATCTATCTATCTATCTATCTATCTATCTATCTATCTATCTATCTATCTATCTATCTATCTATCTATCTATCTATCTATCTATCTATCTATCTATCTATCTATCTATCTATCTATCTAAATTTTAATACATATCTTGTTTAAAGCAACATTGTGTAACTTCTTTACCATAAAATAACAGGTTTAAAATAACTTTGAAGCACTTTGTAACAGCACACCACCAACTACTTCACTATATATTTCATATTTTATTAATCCAGGCTGACTGGACTGTGAGGTCAGAGCACTGGGGCAGTGTTACTGTTTGTACTGCAGACATTGGACCCCTGGGAAGAGGAGGTGGAGCCAGTGTCGTGCCAGAACTGGAGCTAGGCTCAGCAGCCTCTATGGACATAATGTCAGAGGAGAAAAGACCAAAGAGGATGTTGACGGAGGAAGATAAGAAGAGAAAGGGAGAGAGTGACCGAGCAAAAACCTGCCAGACAAGAGTAAATCTGGGACTGACTTTTAGTCATTGGCGAGAGCTTTGTGAAAAAAAAGGCTGAAAGACAGAAAGTTTTATTTCTCCCACGGACGATTCCAACCTGTTGGGCAATAAGTGTGTCCCAGAAGGAGTCACTATTCTCCTGTTGGAGTTTCCTCAACTGTCAGCCATTAATGGCAGCATTGCTGCTAGCGTTAGCAGCTTCGGACCTGTCTTTATTTTGTTGTCCATCTTGCTCATTTTTGGATTTACACTCATTATAGTAGACATTTTGCCCTGAATCTAGCGTTCATTTGCTTACTTTATCTCTGTTTTAGGCTATTGTAGTTACAGCTCTGATTGAGTTCAAGCGTATGCCTTGGCCATAACATAACTGGAAGTCCCTAACTAAAGTTATCAGTTGTTTTTTGACAAAGGAAACTCGTTCAGCATGTTAACAAGACCTTAAAAAGAAACAAGAAACCAGCTCAAAGCAGTTTTTGCTGCTGTGGTGTGGTTTAACTTTCCATCCTGCTGCAGTGATGTAGAACTGTACTCCAGAGTGTGTCAGTACACCGTGACATCACTTTCAGTCAAAAACTGCTGGTGTTAAGTCTTTTTGACTTTCACTGAGAGATGTTAAATGTAATTAAAAAGTTTAATTTTATTACATTTTAATGTTGCCCGTCATTTTATGTCTCCACTAGCATCTTCCCTGCATGCAGTCTTTGTTTCTGTCACTCTCTCTTCTCATTCAGCGGCCATGCAGACAGAAGGTGTTGTTGAATTACGAGCCTGTGACTTGGCAGAGTGTTGAACGACTGTCAGCTTAAAGAGCGCCGGTTCACCAACTCAGCCGCAGAACCAAAGGAACTCGAGTCAGCTGCCAAAATCCCAGATGCCCTGCAGTCACACACAACAACCCCCCCTGGGGACACATGAAAACCTCCGTTTGTCATTAAGTCTCCTGATATTTAGATTTTTTTTTTTCACTTTACACCAAAAATACCTAGATTTAGCATGAAATCACCTCATAAAAACAAGAATGTGTGTTGTGTTCCAGCGCTGTTTCACAGTCACAGTTTCACAGTCGACAGCAGCTGCCTGTTACAGCTCTCAAGTGCGAGGAGCTTCCCTGGAGCAGTCTGAGGGATGGGTGCATCGCTCAAGGTCATTTCACATCTTCTCAGTGATTATGACACAAAGCATCATAAACCTGGTGCTCTACTCTAAGTAGAGCTGAAATGATAAGTTGATTAACTGATGCAGAAACACCTGACTTGTATACAGAACCTTGTGTTTAGTTGGTAATTGGTGCTTTTATATATATATATATATATTTACATATTTGTGTACATAATAGTCCGGTATATTTCTTGTTCTTAGCTGTTTTGTCAATTCCTGTCTAAGTACATTGAGACCAATGAAAAAGCCAAAGTTAAATTCCTTTGTGTACACATGTGTGACCAATAAAGTTCATTTTGATTCAACTATTTTGACAATCAGCATTCGTTTCAAGCCAATGCCAAACATTTTTAACTTCTTCAGTGGGACGATTTGCTGCCTCTTTTCTGTTTTATTTTGTTTTAGATTGAATATTTTTGACTTTTGGATTGTTGGTCTCACAAAACAACAAAAGGTTTCCTCACAAACAACTAACTTTAACGAAAAACCTCTCTGCAAATCAATTGATAATGGAAAATAACTTTTAATTGCAGTTCTCAGATAAGCTGCAGTGTCCTCAGATTACATTTGCTTCCAGTAGCAGAAGAAAAGGTAGCGCAGGCTGTGAGCAGGACACAGTCTGTTAGTTCTTCCCCGCCTAAATCATATCTTTCTCTTCCTGTATATGAAACAAAAATATGGAAACAGTGAGTGAGTTAAGACACCACAAACAGTGTGATCCTGCTGCCCGTAAATCAGAGACCTGACAGCTCTATAACAATGGACGCCACCTGACCTTTCCTTGTTGCTGCTCTCAGCACCAAGGCGACTGCTGCTGTTGCTGGTAGTGCGAGTCTGCACGATCGCAGCAGGGCTGCAGACAAGAGCGCCGCTGTTTGAACACAAAACAAGGAGAAAAACAAATAGCAATCAGTTCTAACTACATGTCAGAGCGCAGATGATGATCACATCTGGCTGTTTAAGTTGTCTTTATCATGGAGAGGACTAAGGGAAACACTTCCTCTTGTCAGGGCGGAGGATCAAAAAAGCTTGATGAGTAACATGGGAATAAACAACACACAAACAAGGTGAAGGCGTGTGGGACCAGAAGCAGAGGTGGTGCTGATTTCCTGTGGTTTGTGTTTCTTTTAAAGAGTCGCCCAGACGCCATGTGACAGACAGATGGAGCGCTAAGTCGTGACTCACACAGAGCACTGCTGTAATCAAGCACAATGAAGGTTTAAAATACAGAAAAGAGCACAGAGAAGACCAAATTTAAGACCCAAGACTGTCTTTATATTTATAATATCTTGATAAAAAGACTGATTTTCCCAGCCAACACCCTCCTTCATAGCTTTTTCTCTCTGCCCTCTTTGTGAGGCCCGCACAAAGAGACGTGGAACTTATTCCACCCTCATCTATTTATTCTTCCTTCGAGTTAAGGTTTTCTGACTCCGTCCTCTTTCTTTTACTTTGGCTGTAGCGCCGGGAAACTCCAAAACATATCCAACAATGTTATTCAAGTCAAGCAGGGTAGAAAGTTAACATTCAGTGTTGTCTCCGCGGCCTGAGCGGCTCCCAGCTCTCCATCATCTGATACTCTCTCATTGAGTTGCAAACGGTGTCAGATTCTACTGGGTCAAGGCGTGGAGAGGCAGAAATGCTGCACGTAAGAGGGTGAATACAAGACAGATCCTTGACAATCACAGAGTGAGCACATATGACTCAGGCTCCAAACTCTGATTTCTGTGGTTTCTTCATATATCTAGAGATGTGAAGTTTGCTGCAGCATGTGCAACATATTTGCTGTACCCTACATGGTAAACGGCACATGGGAGCGAGGCCAGGTATCTTTAATCCCCATCACCCTTGGGATTCCCCACCAAGAGATCCCATTAGTGAGGATAAAAGCTGTAATGTAGTCCAGAGAGGCTCGGTGGTACACTGCAACCCCCACAGGCCAGCGGTGACCTCCATCTGATCCCTCACTAACTGGAATTACAGCTCCGGCTTCAGCAGGCAGTGTAAAGAGCAATGAACTGTAAAGTATTTTGATGTCTTTAATGAACAACATACATACAGCAACACGTCCAATAAAGGGCATCTATAAATTTGAAAAGAGCAGCGGTATTTGCAGATGCCTTAGAAACCGCTCCAAGGCTCGCGGGTTGGAGGATGGGAGGGATTTTAACACTCAGAAACACTTCTAATAAAAAAGAATAATTAAGTGAGTTGTTTGGTGTGATGCCGCATGATGCCACAGTGTTATAAAATGTTCATATTAAAACTGAAGAAAATGGAGAAAATGTGACTACATTCTTCTCAGACATTCAGTACAGCACATAGCCCTGGGTCAGCATCTGGTGTCACTGAGCAATAATCACACACAATGTGAACATGTGAAGTAATTCAACGACTAGATCCGGAGAAATTTATGCACTTTAATGATGTCTGGAAAGAGTTTAGAGTGGGTGTCAGAGCGTGAAAATGAAGAAATCGGAGACACCTGAACATAAAATGAAAACCTTTGTCCTGAAGGTAAACAGAGAAAGAAAAACAGTGATCACGTGTGATAAAGATCGAGCAAACGGAGTCGGTTAATGATCAATTTTCTTGATCGCTACAATAGTAATGACTGTACAGTTACATTAATCAACATAAGAGGCAAACAACCTGAGGCCCTCTGCAGGAAAACACTGATTACACAAAATATAATGACTGCTATATTTTATGTTTTGGATCCAAGTTGCTGTATCATCACAGGTAAACAAACAGAACAGGTCTGTAATCACTAGGAGGTCGTGTGTAATGAGTCTCTGGACTGCATTCATCATGTTTTGGCCTCTGATCTGTGTGTAATTACTTTAATATGTCTCCCATCATGGTTTATTTTGTGCTTTTCATTTTAAGTGAAACCAAGGGAAGGAAGTTTCCCCCGAGAGACCACTTGTACCAAACAAACAAACACAATCTCCTGAGCCGAGCAGAAACATGTTACAGTAAAATAAACGATATGTGATTGTTGAACGCATCATCTGTGAGCTATGTGCATGAGCACATCATTACTCAACACTTTATTACTGTCCCTGTCACCTTTAATCTTTTAGGGACACACTGAGCTTCGACTTTGATAATTACTTGCAGTAACACTTTAGATCACAGCACAAATTACTTCATATATTCATGGCATTAATAAAATACTCACTGGATATTTATACTGGGGCAGATGTATTGATAAAGGCGAAGGTTTAAGCATTAATTACTCAGTACCTATTTAATTATTATAAACTGCAGATGTATTGTTACTGAACAATAAGGAATGGGACTGCAGTGCTAACATTGCAATAAAAATATCTGCGGTATGATTTACAGTCTGTCAAAATCATAATTCACTTGAGCTACTTTGGAAGGACATTTCTGAACACTGTAATGATTTCATATGTTCTGAGTAGTTGAGTAAATGCAAACTTATTGACCTCTTATTCGCTGTATTCTCTCCTTGTGTCCACCAGGAGATACTCAGTGAGTACTTCGCTGGACCGTCTGTATTTTGCAGGCTGTGGTCTGAAGCATTCAAATTCTTGGCTCCACAATAAAATTCTCCAAACCTCTGCACAGATTCTTTAAACAATAATAAACCCCAGATTATATCACATTAACTTATTATGCAGTGAGACAGAAATGGACAACAGGGAGATAAAAGCTGAGAAAACATGCATGGAGAATGTTTTTGTTTGTGCACATTCAATGTTTGGTTAATTCTTTACAGTTTTTACCCACAGGGACTGCAAACAGTCACACATGCTGCATGTTCTTATTATCTGATACTGTCCATTGAGGTGCTGTTGTTGCTGACATGAAGTGATAATAATGTGCAAAAAGGACACAGAAAAGTGGTAGTAATTGTCTTAGATTTTGAACATATATTAATAAAATGACACTAATGTTTAGCACTATTTTGCAAACTTATGGTGTGAGAAGGTTGAATCGCACTTTACAGACACAAGACAGGTTAAGGTTGTGTTGTTAATGATGTCTTTTGAATGTTTTCTTTAAAAATATGTGTTAATATGAATCAATCAATCAAAAACCACAGTAATACAAGCACGCCTCACCGTGGGTTTTCCTTCTGACTTTAGGGGTAATTAAAAGTCCACTTTCATAAGAGGGTCCTAGAAGGTTCATATGTTAAAGACAAATCTGATAAATATGTGAGTCCCAGACCATTAGGAGCTTTATAAACAAATAAAATGATCTTAAAATCGATACTGAAGCAGACAGGTAGCCAGCAATGTGTGCTCTCTTTCTGGTCCTTGTCAACTGAGGAGCAGCTGAGCTTTGTAGTAGCAGAGCAGAGCAAAACCAGAAAGTAGAACATAAGTGCTCAGAGAGACAGTAGTTCTTAAGATGATAAAAAATCATTCTTAGTTATGTTTCTAATACGGGGTTCAAAGCTAAAATTTAAATCAAAGACAACTCAAAAACTTTAATACAGCACCCCAGTAAAAAACCCAACACCAAGACCCTTCCACTGATCCATATATGTGATTTTACGATGTACATTTAAGACACATAATAACACTCAAACACTTTTCACTGTCTTTGTAAACTCTGTTTTTAAAGGTGCTATATAAATAAAGTTATCGTTATAAAAGAAGGTTCATTTGTCACATACACATGAGTAAAACATGCGGTTAAAAGAAATGTGGTGTGCTTTAAATGTTGTACTAAAAGTCTGAATAATAAGGATTGGAAAAAAGAAATATATTGCAGTAAAATGTACGTATGCCACAAGTGCAAAGTGCAGGGCAGAAACAAGACAGAAGATGTACAGAGGACAGAGGTCAGAGTCTCTCTGTGTTGGACTTGGTTACAGAGACGTTGGCCAGACCACAGAGAGAAACTGTGAGGTGGTCGGGAAATATAAATGATTAATTCTTCATGGCTGTAAAAATGTAGAGGAATGAAGGTTTGGTCAGACGTGAGCTCTGATAGCAGTAAATCTGTCCTCCTCTACAGTCATGCTGAGAAATATCGGGCTCTTCATCTCGTGTGCGAGTTTCTTTCCATCTCTCTCTCGTGAGTTGATACTGTTGTCGAAGCTTCAGAGTGACACATTACAAGAAACTGGGGACCATGTGGTAAAATAAACCTTCAAATAAAAAGAGTTCAGCTGACTCTGCCCTCGCGCCTCTGTTACAGCTTGATTATGGAAACAATAAAGCTGAAACACTTCCTCCTCCTCCTCTACAAACACACACACCTGGTCAAAAGTCCATGTCTCTTCTCGGTTATGATCCCTTCAACTGGAAACAAAGAGCCACATAAACCAGTGTCGTTTTCCCCAATTAGGAGAAGAAAGGCGGTCTGAAGATGAGGAGAGACAGCAGCAGCTTCTGGAGTCAGCATGAAAGCTGCTCATTTGCGAACACCCTGCTGGGTTAATTCAACCCCTGCATGAGTGTGTATGTTTTCACACTGGCCTACTGAACTCTTTCATTTCATGCCATCAGAGGACGTCTGGTGTGGACAAATAGACTCAGAGGAATGCACACATGATAATACACATGTAGAGGCATGACTGCAAATTCACACTTTATCATGAAGACTGGATGAAGAAGCTCCTTTCTGATTCCTGTAATTTAACATGACACGTCAAGAGTCAGCGAGTGTATGCGCTCGTCTTTGTGTTCACAGCTGGTTTTAATGTAGAAGCAACTGGCTGATAAGAAAATGGACAGAAGCAGTGAGGGGAAAAGGGGATTTAGACAGCGTAACAGAAAATAACACATATGTCATAACCCCGTTGACTCAGGCATTCGTGCATTTTTCTACAATCAATCTAACACATGAATGTGTTTAAACAGAGTGCAGAGGAGCACTGAACCATACCAACGTTTTACTCTAAGCATGGTTTCAGTTCACCTCTGTAGTGTGAAATTCAATCAATACAGTCTTAAAACTACACTGAACATTGAGTCTGCATTAAAGAAATAGTTTGACATTGTGCTTTCTCACAGAGACAGTCCACCCTTGTGTCTGTTTGCTAAATATGAAGCATGTCGTGGTTTTCGTGTTTTTATGTTAAAGAGCTTTTCCTCTGATGTCTTGTGTTTTTTCCTGGCTTCTTTTTCTGTGTCACCTGTGTGTAATTAGTTAATTGGTTCTCTTGTAATTAGTCCATCTGTTTTCCCTCTTCCCCTGGTCCTGTTCCTGCTCCTTGTGTATCTCAGTTCTGCATTGTTCTTTGTTGGACTTCAGTTTATTGGACTTTTCTTGGATTGTTGGGTTTGGTTTGTTTTTGCCTGGGCTCCTCGTCCGGCTTTTGTTATTTTGTGTCTGCAGTCCGGTACAGTAAGTTATTTAAGTTTACTCAACCTTCATGTCTGCATTCAGGTTCACTTTTTAGAATCAAGCAGCAACCTCTGTGGCTGCAAAGTGAAGCCAATGCTGAAGTGGCAAAAACTGCAGTTCCTCAAACGTCCACTTGAGGCTGGCTGCAGTTAGTCTCCATAAGCCCCCATGTTAAAATGTCCAACTTCACAGCAGAAATAAACATGTTTACAGCCTGGTTCAAAAGTCAGTTTTGGTCTCTATAGCTAATTTCCTTATTTATGACAACTGTACTGAGGGTGAATTTTTATATAACTCGCCCGTTCAAATTATATTAAGGCTTAAAGTTATGCAGAATTACAGCGTGGCCGCTTTGATTGACAGGTAGGTGCCGTTACAGATGGCTTGTTTCAGCACCCAGGCGTCATTCAGCCCACCTCAGGTCCGCCGATGATCCACATCTTTGCTGACATGGGTGACATCATGGATACTATGTCCATTCTTTATACTGTCAGTGTTTAGGACTAAATCATAACAAAGCCGGTTAGCTTAGCTTAGCATACCAACTAGAAACAGGGAAACAGCTAGTCTGGTTCTGTGTAACGGTAACCAAATCAGTCTATAAGCACTTCTAAGCTCACTTAAACATTATATCCTGTTTGTTTGATGGACCAACCGTTCACCCCTGCTCCCAGTCTTCATGCTAAGCTAAGCTAGTAGTCTGTAGCTTAACCATACAAGAGGTCACAGCAAGGCCGCTAACAAACATAGTTCCCACAATATCAAACTCTCCCTTTAAGTTTTAGCTGATTTCAACACAAGAAACTCTACCTACGCACTGTTTAACTCCTTTACATGAGTAGGCTGTAGCTACTGCTGCCAAAGCAGGAGTTAAGCCCTCCATATCAGGACCAGAGGAGGTAAAGCAGCTGAGAGTGCAGACTGCCTTCCAGGGATAACAGACCAGCAGTGAATGCAGGTTGGACCGCAGCCCACCGCAACACACTCAAGGAACACGCGTGCTTTGAGTCATGTCGACCATGGAAAGCAATCCATCCTACAGCAGTGGACTTAAGTAGCAAAGATTTCAACAGAGTGCCTCCCTGGACTCTCATTTAAACACTGCTGATCACCTCTGAGGACAGCTGGACGCTCCCTGCTGTGACATTACTCTCCACTAAACCCCACAAAGCAGTTCAGATAAGAGTAAGTGGAAAATGTGAAGAGATGTTGAATGACAAGCCGTTTTCACACAATAGCAGGTTTGGGAGTATAGTATGTTGAGAAAGATGTGGGTTGACTGCACTTTTCCAAAGGTACACTGCCAGTGTCAACTGGAAACCTGGACTTCTTGCAGCTACACGTCAGGAGCAGATTCCTGAGGCAGACGGGAGGAAAGCTGCTGAAAATCAGCTCAACAGAAAGTTATGACCCAATTATAACAACAACAGAAAGATTTCAACTGATGGCAAAGTCCACAAATATATTCTGTTTCCTTTAAGCTTGAACGCTGTTTTAAAGTGTTTCTGTAAGACTCAACTTGTAAATACAAAGTGGCCCATTTTAAAACACAAATCAATTATTTATGTTACTTTAACTCCTGTCAGTGCATTAGATACAGCCAAAATAAAGATATATACTTCCATCAGCCCATGATAAGTCTTATTAGAGGAACACTGACACCTAGAGGCAAACACAGAGAACTACATGTAGTTTGATCATCAGCCTCAGTGTATTTATTATTACTGATTCTTGAGCAGTGATGAGGGATATACACCGACCATCCACTTCATTCACTTGTACAGTCCAATGTGATCCAATACGACAACTCTGACATAAATACCACCTTTATGAACCTTAAAATAACCCACGGTAAGGCATCATTCTCTCACTGTGGTCCACGTGTGTGGAACAGCTTCACTGTAGACCTGAGGGCAGGAGACCATGTTCATATTTTTAAGAGCAAACTTAACACTTATCTTTTTAATCTTTGCTTTAACTTGAACTATATTTATATTTTTTTCTGTTTATATATTTTAATCTGTTCACTTTTATTTATGTCTGTTTATATCTTAACCTTTATTTTTAGCTATCGATATATTTTATTATGCTTTAATTTTGCTTGTTTTATCTAACTATTTATACATTTTAATGGGCTTTATTTTATTTATTTTTTATTCATTTTTAACCTGCCTCTGCAAGATGATGAGATGGCGCCTCCTCAGTTTGTGCTGTGGGGTGGAGCGTTGGTGTTGGGGTGTTATTGTGTAAAGCACTTTGTGTTACAATGTTTTGTATGAAAAGTGCTATACTCATACAATTTGACTGATTGGTTGATGATGGTTTAGTTTTTGTTGACACTGTCAGAGAGGTATTAATTTAACTACTATATTTACTATTGAGGTTGTAGTTTGCAGTAGTGTAAACTGGCCTGTATTATATTGAGAGGTGTTTCTAATATTTTGGCCACCTCACTTCCATACATGAGAGGGCCATAATATTAGAAACACTCCTGTACAACACCTCAGTAATAAACATAAAGTACAATTATTACCTCTCTGTATGGTGCATATGAACCTGACATGTGACTGAAATGCCATACTTGTGTCATGTGATCACAAATGAATCATCTCCATGACAACAGAGGAATTTCCCACCACTGATAGAGGCCATGAGAGTGGTCGGTGTATATGCTAATTATGAGCAGGGTTTTGAGTTTGTAGTGTGTTCATAAAAAGTCCACCACGTCAAAAACGTGTTGTTTGTTACGTGTGCTTATAGTTATTTCATTGGGGTGTTTCATTGATCTTAACTGTGAAGGATAATGTGAGTTTAACACTTGAAAGTTTCTCCTGACTCACTTCATTTCTCAGTTTGAGAGTTGATTTTGTAACATCATAATACAAGCGTGATGTTTGAGCCTCCAGTGCACGGACATGGAGAATGAGTCGTCCACAGATTGAACTTTTTAAATGAACAACATTTAATATTTATATATTCTGGACGTTTCAATAAGAACGGAGCACATGATGTAATATTAAGAATTTTGGAAAAAATTTGATAATTAAACTTTTTTGTGAAAGAACCATGAGACCTAAATTATTATTCAACGCACAGCATTTCTCCATGCATCCATTTTCTTTTGTTTATCTGGGGTCGGGTTGCAGTGGCAGAAGGTTTAGCAGTGCAGGGACTATTTCATGCAGCGTGCAGTTAAAGGATTGAGGAAATGGAGGCGTTGCAGACAGCTGCAAAAATCTAAATACATTTCTGAGTAGTGGTGAGAACTCTTTGTAAAAAAACATTTTACAACATCCACTTACTGTAAATTTGTCAGCTTTCAGCCACATCTCGTGGTCTTTGTCAGTGGGGGGAATTTTCTGCTGTCATGGAGATGATTCAATTGTGATCATGACACAAGTAAGGCATTTCATTTTTTTTGTGGAGTTAAGCCAAAATCACAGTTTCATAGGCAACCATTGTTCCACATATTGTGTTACTTCCTGTTAGCCAGAGTAAAAGAACATTGGGACATTTGAAATATTAAAATTATAGATGATCAATAATGAAAACAGTAGTTGCAAAACTATCCACAGCTTCTGTTGCTATTTTTTTTTTTAAAACAGCAAAAATGAATCAAGAGAAGTTGCCTTATTTAAAGATTTATTAATTTATAATACAAGCTTTATGTAGACCACATTGCATTTTTAGTTTTTACATTTATTCATACTGAGCTAAACTTCATAGCAGTGACACTGATTGACAAAACACAAACCAAAGGACACTCAATGGAAGGAATCAAAAGGTTTCCGACTGTTTCTGAAGAAACCGCAGCCCGTCAACACTCCCAGTGCATCGCCTTATTTTTTATTTTTTTAAAGACCACATGCCCTCACTAGTCATCATACAGTATGCCACGTGCATCACACACCCTCAGACACACTCACACAAACAAACTCACCCACACTAAAATTGAACAAATACCTATACACAAGATAAAAATTGATATATTTAAATTTCAATATTAATGATATTACTGAATTCCACGATAAAAGGCAAACAAGAAGTAAAGACAGCATCCAAATGAAAAGGAGGTGAAACACCACCAAAATTTTCCTTTTTTTTTTTCTTTTTTTGTTAAACTCTTCATCCAAGTGGGAGAAACTCTCCCTCGTCCTGCCTGATTCTCAGTGTCCAGTAGAGGGGGGTCTCACAGCGACGACGCTCCTCCCTCTCATCATCAACCGCCTCTTCTGTCTGCGTTTAACTGGCCCGCCGTGTCGGCTCCCGTTACCAGAAAGCATCGACAGTCTAGTCCATAAAGTCAAAGCCAGAGGTGCGAACACGACACCTGATGGCACACGAGCGATCCTCTCGACTCCATCTTCACAAAGCCGCCTCGCTGGGAGTCTGTTCCTGTTTTTCTCGTGGACCTATACGTCCTCCCCCCCGGGGTGTTTAAGCAGCTCTTCCTAATAAAAGTCTTTCCTCCATTGGTCCTTTTCCAGGAACAAACTGGTGTAAGTGTAATGGCACAAATGCCACTGGTGCTGATACAGACCGAACGGTTCAGTTAGTAAGAGGCAGAAACCGTCTCATGAGGAGGATGGCACATTTTCTACCACATGGGGAATTTAGGTATGTTCCTCTGACCAAAAACATATTTAAAAAAATAATAAAATAAATCAGCCATTGGTGAAAAGAAGATGACGATGAAACACAATAAACACTTCTGTATTAACAGACTGGTTAAGTGCAATGAGAGGGTTAACACTATTCAGTAAGACCTGGGGAAACATCCATGTGACTAGTAGGGAAAGGTAATAGCCCACACATCCTTTATAGCAACTCTATGTCCATGAAAAGCAAAGACTTCTGGGTCTTTTTCACTATGTATGACTGCTCTTTAAGACTTGTCCAGCAGCGAACAGGTCAGCGAGGGAGCGCATTTAACGTCATCTTCAAATATAATGGAATAACAACTGCAACGGCTGCCAAGACGGCAAAAATCTGGGGGCGAAAAAGAGACTACATTGGCACAAAAAAAAAGCCTCAGATTGGACGAGTGTTCAACCAAAGCGGGTGACAGCCTCCAACCTTCTTGTGTAATTATTCCAAATCCACAGCTGACAGGATGACAGGCAGGAGAGAACGGGGTGTGTATGCATGTTTATATATATGTATATATATGTGTGTGTGTGTGTTTGTGTGAGGTTAGGTTAAAGGGTAGGGGGGTCGTTTCTGTTGCTTTACAAGAGGAGACAGCAGTTGCTCTCTGTGGTTTTTTCTCTGTTCCTTTGACCTACAGAGACAAGACAGCAGAGACGTGAGGTGAGATAAAAAACAACCGGCTGAAACTAGAAGAAGGCACATATCGCTCTGCAGACTCTGTGTGTGTGGGAGGTTAGCAGCAGTAGAAACAAATGCCCACGGCATGATGCATGTGGAAAGGTCAAACAAACAACATTTAAGCTGCATTATGTAATTGGGTACATAGCTGCAAACTCATGTAAAGAAACTGTTTTCTGTTGCTGAACTTCAAATGTTTAACTGAGCCTCAGTGACGTAACGGTGTTTACAGAGAGATTAACTGCTTCAGCTTTGTTTCAAGAGCTACACACACATTATATCTAAACCTGTGTGATGATGTCGATATTCAGAAAGGAGACAAAAGGAAAGATCCTCACCATGAGAGTTGGGCTCTGGAAGAGTCTCTCTGGCAACCAAGTGCATGACGGTCGTTCGGCCCGGTGGCAGCTTTAGAGCTTTAAACAAAGAAATGATTCATTATTTATTGGCTATATTTTATAGTACGATCCTATCCACGATTATATGATGAAAGATTTATGTCTGTGATAAAGTTTTTAGGCAAACTGTTACTGATAATGCTGTTGCTGTGAACATCATCGGTCTAATCTCAGTTAAAATGTTTCCTTTCAAGCTTTAGATATTGATTAATAAATCCTGGACCCCCTTCGGTATAATATTGATAATACAAAAGACAAATTTTCACGTTTAGATGGACAGGATGAGGATGAATTTCTCTTCACAAATCATACACATTTGAGCCGCCTGTCTCTATCCATATAGGTGGCACTGACCTCTCATTCAGGAAATATTGTTTATTTATACTCTTGTTTTATGACTGCAACATAATCCAAGCAGCAGAGAAGGAAGGAGGCTGATTGGCTGCAGTGAGTACAAGGACAGGGAGGTGAATGACAGTGTTTGATAAGAACATGTATAATTAACAACGCTGTGGACAGCAGTTTATGTTTACAACGCCCTAACCCACATTATTTCCTGTTACACCTTACCTTTACCACACCGCCTCAAGAATATGGAGATGGGGTGAGGTGAAATAACTCCACAAGCAGTTAGTCACTGTGACAGTAGATGTGTTAATTTTTTTATATCGTGCATCTGTGACACTGAATTAGGCCACAGCACTGTGCTGTGTTAAGCTCTGTAAGTGCTCTCTTTTAATTCTTGGCTATACTGGCCAGTATTTTATAAAATCCTGCAGTTGTACCCGTGACTCTCTCAACCTAAATATGATACACCTAAAAGACTCCATACAACCACTTAAACCTGGGGAAAGTTTGATGAAACTTCAGATACAAAGTTATGGGTGGTTTGTTGTCAATCTACAGGAGCGTTTTTAGTAAGGAGAGATAATAAGGTGGTTATAATTATCTTGCTGATTGTGTCTTCTTTGTTTAGGCATGGTCTTACCTCCCAGGGTAACGTTGCCATGAAGGAAGCGTCCCTGGAAGATAAGGCGCAGTATGCTGGGACTGCTCACCCTCTCCTCCTCCCATCCTGTCACAGAGCAGAGAAACAAGTGCATCACTTACTACGACCCAAACTCATGCTGAATATACCGATACCGATATATGTAAGTTTTAAAAAATGATAATATATCTGGCATTAGACGTCTCATGTTGCATGTCAGGACTAGCATCCCTTCTTGCACTTGGACTTGTTCTCTCCTATCACCCTGCAAGACCTCTTTGATCTGGAGCAGAGCACAAAAACATCCTCATGGTCTGTAGATGCACATCCTTGCTCAAAAATGTACTCTGGTCTATTGGTCCATGCCTGGTCTCAATCATAAATAGTTCTCTGTTGGCAGGTTGGGTCCCAGCTTACTTTAAACATGCAGATGTTCGGACTCTTGAAAAAGTCTAATCTCGAAACATCTCTCCCAATAACTATAGGCCAATATCAAAGCTGCCTTTTATATCAAAAATCTTAAGAGAAAGTTGTTGGCAAACAGCTCACTGTTGTCTTGACTGCACACAACATTTTAGATACATTTCATCAGAAACATTCAGCTGAAACAGCTCTTCTCAGAGTCTACAATGACATAATGATGTCTTCCAACACAGGTCATTTCACTGTTTTGGTGCTTCTGGATCTCAGAGCAGCTTTTGATAATGTGGATCACTGCATCCTGATTAAAAGGCTTAGGAGGTAGATGGATATCACTGAGAGCGCCCTGGACTGGCTCTCTTTTTATCACTTTGATAGAAGTTTTTCTGTGTCCCTACATGTTTGAATCAGCTGCTCTGTCCTGTGGTGTGCCTCAGGGTTCTGCCTTGGGTCCCTTATCATTTGCCTTATATAGGCTTCTGTTAGGTCACATCATTAGCAAGTTTAAATGCATCACTTTTATCACTCTTATGCTGATAATATTCAACTGTGTGTGTTGCGACTGTCTGTCTGATTGCCATTAAGGACTGCATGGCTAACAACTTTTTGCAGTTAAACACAGAAACGACTGAGGTCCTCATGATTGCATCCATAGCTTCAAAGGTTGCTCAGTGTATTCGGTCTGTCTCTTCAGCTGTAAAGTCTAGTTTAGGAATCTTGGTGTTATATTTGATCAGTCTATGCACCTTGAAACATATAAAGTCAGTCACCACTTATGAAACATTGCCAAACTCAGGGCTGTAGTATCACAACCTGAGCTACAGATGATCATTTACTCATTTATATCATCTATTTTTTTAATTATAAAACAAAGTATACAAGGTTTTCATTACACGTGGGCAACAATGGCAAGAAAACTGCCCTAGCAAAGGAAATAGAACAATTAACCCAGTTAATTATTAATATCATGCTAATATAACTTACAATCAAAATGACAAAATCTGTGAAATATATGAACAGTAATGAAATAAATCCTGTAAAAACGTACCTGCAGGCCAGTTCTCAAACACATGCTTGGCGATGTCTGTGGCCGAGTCATTCGGGGAGAAAGTAAAGTCTTGCGTTTTCCCACTGACCAGGATAAGGCGGAGGTGCACCTATAACAAGAACAAACAAACAAAAAACAGCTCAGTCTGGGTCCATATGAGACGAGACAAACGCAAAACTTCCAGTAAAGTTCTTCCTAATTAGTTGCGGTGAACTCCCTCCACTTCCTCTAACCTCTTCAGACATGGGTCGACCTTCAGGAGGCTGTAAAGAGAGGGGCATTCCAGTCTAATTAGATTTATCCACACCAGATCTCCACCCTTTGACTGGGCGACTTCATTCACTGAGGGCTTACACTGAAGTGAGCCACTGTTGCCAAAGAGGACAACAGATATGGGTGGGGCTGAGGGGGGGGGGGAACACTGGCTCTTTAGTTCCAGGGCGCTGCAAGCTCCTCTCCGGGCTGTCGGCCTAATGCGATAACCCCAGGTGTCCCAGACAGCTCTGGGCCATGTTATTAAATTTACATGGCCAGTGCGTAGCCCCGAGGGGGACTGTGCATATGTGTGTGTGTGTGTGTGTGAGCGTCTTTAACAGTCGTGCTACACAAACCAATCTATTAAAACAAAAAATAAAAAGGTTGTTGTGTGAATGCCTTGAAGCACTAAATAGTACACTGACATCAGGAAATCCCTTCACACACAGTCTACTATAATAAAAAACATCAAAACAAAATCAACAGATTGACAAACACAAACTGTAATTAATCTGCAACTACTTTAATATTCAAGTTATTACATTTTCAAGTATAAACTTCCAGAACACTTTTTCCAGATTCTCAATGATGATTTGCTGCTTTTGTTTCTCATGTGGATAAAACGCAAGATGAAGAACAGACCAAATAATTAGAGAATAAAATTGGTTTGATAATTGATACTTGAAAATAAACATTAGCTGCAGTCCTGTATTGTAGTACAGTTAATAGTCACGCATACAATCATTAATTATTACTATGACAGCAGCAGGACACAATTTGCGCTGAGACTGAAGCAGATTTTCAGCTTTGAGTGTGAGTCACATTCATGTTGAGTGAACAGAGATTTTTATACATAAACTTCATACAAAGTCCACCAATTTTACGATATGTTTTAAAATACTAATAATCCTTTTAAGTTTTTATGTGAACACGTATTACATCCCAATCAGTGAGGAGGCACAGGTTCAGGTCGTGGACTATAAAGAGAATTAAAATATTAAACGTTTACATGGTTATAACAATCCCATTTCACCAGTATTTAAGGGTCAAAGTAATTATCACCATAATGTGGATAGAGTTGATCCTCTGGAGCATTTAATTTAGTGTTTTTTGTTTAAAGAGAAATCAGATCTCACGTCCAGAATCTACAAAATGGCTCACCTCTTTATAGAAACATTAACACAAGGGCATGTCAATTTTAGGAAAATTCAACATTAAGACAAGAAAACAAATAGTTCTTTGGACCACACAGTGGCCAAATCAATCATCTGATCCCGGCCCAAACTGTAAAACCGACATTAAAATAAAGCTTCAACTTACTGAAAACCACATGATTGTTCTCTCACACACACCTTATGTTTTGTCTGTTTTTTGTTCTGTTTGTTGGTTTGTTTTGATTGTTTTTGTTGATGATACAATGTCTATTAATATTTTTTTTCTGCTTGTCCCCTGGGGTGGGGGTGGGAGAAAAGTGTTTTTAAGTGTGTCACTTGTTACTTTGTGCAATGACAATAAAGTTGAATCTAATCTAATCTTACTGTCAGGTTTCAAGCAGTCGTCAGTAACAGAGGGTTTGCAATCATGGTTTTACATTTGTACTGATAAGTCCACTTATTTTATACGGTCGGTATCGTCAGCTCATGCTCAGGGTTGAAACATCACTCTGACCTGAATTATTGATCCACTTTGGGTCTAAGTTGTCTAATTTATGCTGCAGCAAGTACTGTTCCTTATTCATCCATTAATCCATCATCTCTAATCAATCATGCTGCTACTCCAAAAATTACTTTGAGGGGGAAAAACATCCAATCAACTAAATCTTTACTGGGAAGTCTTTACTCAAGAGTCCGAACTGACAGAAGGGATTAATTTTTCCCGACATCTGACCTTCAAAAGGTGGCACGTGAACTTTCTTTGGTTCACAAATCACAGAGGAGAGAACAAAGAGACTTAACCACGAGGTGTGACGTCAGGAAGGGACGACCCCACTCTCTGATCTGTTTACAAATACAATCCTCCCTCGGTGGTCCTCTGCCCTCCCATCCCCCCTCTCTGAACTGAATAACCTCAATGTGGGGTTACATACCCATGTCATCATTAACAAGCTTTGTCCCCCATCCCTGTCCCCCATCCCTTTCATCCCACAACAAAATAACAACAAAGTCAAATCTGCCTGGTTACTCATGGCAACATCCTGCAGCATCACAAATGTCCCCGAGGTCCACCAATCCAAAAGGAAGACATTAAATCCTTCAAACATTGTTGTGAATTCGTTTTTTTTAAAGGGTTAACGGAGCTACCAGAGGCATTTCTGAAGTTTCCTAAAAACAAAACAAACCACGCAATATGATTCAATCCTACTCTGCCTTACTGTACGGATGTAGGTGTCCTAGATAAAACATTAAACAACGTTTTTGCTTAAATATGTTTGTGTCTCAAAGGCCACAACAACAACAAAAAAAATAATAATTTTGAGAATAATCTACTGATTATTTTCACAATTAAACAAACATTTGGTTTAAGAAACTACAGAAAATTGTTAAAAACAAGCAATTCACAACTCTATACAGCAGAAAAAAGGTGAAAATTTGGGAATTCGTAATAATAAATGTCAATAAATTTGACATTTTTGCTTTAAAATCTATTGTAAATTATTAACAGATCATCAGAATTGTTGCAGAATAATTTTGTTTTACTGGAATAACTGCCCTAAACTTTACACTAGCACTAAAACAACTGATTGTCTCATAAACATGAAATTAAAATTCCTCCTTCTTTTAATACGTTCAGGTTACACAGCCAGCATGCAGAGATTGTAACTGTGAGAAATATATATATATATATATATATATATATATATATATATATATATATATATATATATATATATATATATAATTATAATTTCTGCCTCTAAATGAGTGTTCCTTCCTATGGCGGTGGTGTTAGGGGGCTGTGGGGGTTCAGGATTTATTAAGAGGGCAGAATCAATTGACATCTAAACCTTGAAAGGAAAGTAGGGCAACGTTTTAACTGAGATTAGACAGATGGTGTTCACAGGAACAGCAGTTACTGCCCCGGCGTTTGTTAATCCATCCTACTCCCACCCCAAACCTAAATTATTTTAACTTGGGGAAACGTTTATGGCATGTTTTCACTCTGATAATATCAATTATCAGACAATGCAGAGACATCACATGCCATCAGCAAACAGCCTTTAGCTCTGTGTTGCTGTGGTAACATAACTTCAGATAAAGGTGGCAGACCCTCACTCACCATATCAAGATCCCTCTGGGTGGTCATGGCTCAGTAAGGATGAAGGCCGTGGACGAGGAGCAGAGAGGACAGGACTGGTGTGCTTCAGCTGCTGGAGAAGGGGCCAGAGCCCTGACACAAACAACACAAACACTGTGAGGCAGCTTCCCACAGCCTGGCACCATAACTGCACATATCATCCATTATCCACCGAGCTAACATGTCGCTAGCGCTACGGCTAACATCACATTATCAATCAGACGTCAGACCTGCACATGATTGATTAGTTACCTGAAATTAAAGTAGTGAGCAGACAGGCTCACTTCACCATGGTTTAGATAATTAAAATAACAAACTTAGCTGTCAGGCTACGGCAGAGGTTAGCTCAATAGCTAAAGTCTTTCCAGATTTTAACAGTTAACGAGAAGCTACTTAGGCTAGCGGGCTAATGTTTCTTCTACACCCAGCCTCAGGTGCACATCAGCTGGCTTGTGGTAATAAAACAGGTGATGCTGTGAAACTGAAAATGTATCTCACTTGGAGCACAACAATCAACGCCGAGCTTCCTCCTGACATATTTCGAAACCGAGCTCTGCGAGCAGGAAGGCTACAGTTAGCATTAGCTGCTGTGTTAGCGTATGCAAATCCTGCTATCGCCTGGTTAGCTGCGGGCTAGCTGGCTAACCAAACGTGCAAACGGTGATTTGTGTCGCGTCGACCTCACCTGCATCTGATGACTATGATGGATGTTTGCATTCAGTTGAAATGACGAATCAGTGGGGGGCGATTTCGATGAGGAAAATATCGAGTGTAGATGGCTATCGTTGACTGTGGGTATCGGTGGCTAATGGACGGGAAGACGCCGGATGTCAGCTGGTTGTAAACACAGAGAACGACCGCAAAGGCTACTGGGAGTTGAAGTCCAGAACGAGTAAGGGCTGATCTAATGTTAAAAACAACAACCTTTCTGCTGCGTAATATTCTGCATTCATTGTGAAACTTGCAGGTTAATTTGATGAACTTTTCATTTAACTTTTTGTATTTAGACAGTTTATTACTTATGACGTTGGTTCAAGATACATTTCACAATAATGTCATGCTTTGGTAAAAATAAATAAATAATAATAATAAAATATATATATATATATATATATATATATATATAATAATGTCTTGTAAAAACCAAGTGGCAACCTCCAATGCTGGGAAATTAAGTCAATGCGGAAGTGCTAAAAACTGTAACTCCTCAAGCGTCCACTTGAGGTTGGTTCCAAAGGCGTGACAATCTCCATAAGTCCCCATGTTAAAATGTCCAACTTCACAGCAGAAATAAACATGTTTACAGCCTGGTACAAAAAACAGTTTTGGTCTCTATAGTTAATTCCTCATTCATGACAACTGTACTGAGGGTGAATTTTTATAGAACTCACCTGTTCAAATTATATTAAGGCTTAAAGTTGTGCATAATTAACAGCGTGGCAGCTTTGATTGACAGGTAAGTGGCGTTACAGATCAGTCCTAGTAGTCCTAGTAACAGTTCCACTAAAAGGCCACTTACTGGCTTTGTCCAGAACCACATCACATGGTCTTCATCGGCAGATTGAGTTTGTTCTGTTGTCATGAAGATTATTAGTATGACAACTGCACAAACTCCTTGGAGACTGTGAAATTTCCTGCTCAACCAGGTTATCACATTTGAAACTTGTGCAATACTGACTGTGGCAGTGGACCAAATGATTAAAACAGAAGAGACAGAAAAAGTTCAGTGCAGTTTGGATTCTTAAAGCCAGTGACGAAGACACACATTTTGCCTGAGCTCACATATATCAGTACACATACACTGATCCAGTTTTGTTTAAGACACAGGATGGAAAAAGCTGCAGACAAACACATTCTCTGGTTCCTGATGTTGATCCCATGAGACATCAGGTGAGTCATGGTAGCTATCAGACACCTGGAGCCACAGCAGCTTTCACACGGCATGGCTTCCTGTATAAATGCCTCACCTAGTCTGAGTCACGACTCAGCTAATGAGGAACAGTGCAGCATTAAAAAGCAAACTTTAGAGAGGGAATTTAAGTACGGTACAGGCCTCAGTGTACTGGGTTACTTTCAGCATGATGAGCATAAATCATCACAAGTAAGCAGAATACAATACAATCAACTGTAAATTACACTAAAGACACAAACAAACTACATGGAGGTTAAAGGACACAATACTCTGACTAACTTATAATATATGTATAATAACAAACACTACAGTAAGATGAGAGAGAACTTCTGAAGTGCTTTCTCATTTCAGGTTTTCTAATCTACCACATCTGTTTTAAGAGTTGTTTCACTATAGGTTTCTGTCATCCAAATGCCCAGGTAACAGAACTTCATGCTCAGAAAACCACTGAAAACTCCAGTCAGTTAAAGGCAATAATTAACAGAGTCAAGTTAGAAATCTCCAATCAAGTCTCAGATCTAAATTATAGCTTGAGTACAGTATCAAGTTAATTGTGCAATCATCTATTTCTTATGAGATATAAGATGTTTTAAAGGTCCAGCATGTAGAATTTAGTGGCATCTAGTGGTGAAGTTGCAGATTGCAACCAACTGAATACCGCTTACCTCATCCTCTCGTTCCAAGCATGAAGGAGAAACTACAGTGGTGAGAAACTTACGAAAAACGTGAAACTTTTAAGATAAGATGGACTTTAATGATCCCACGCCGGGGGAAAAGTAAGACATATATATACAAAAAATACATGAAGTCATGTCTGACAGCTGTTGGAATGAAGGACCTGTGGTAGCGCTCTTTATTACATGGTGGGAGTAGCAATCTGTTGGTGAAGGAGCTTTTTAAGACCCCCACAGTCTCATGCAGAAGGTGAGAAGAGTCCTCTATGGAGTCTAGGGGACAGTCCAGGACAGAGCTGGACCTCTTTACCAGTTTGTTGAGTGAAAATGAGAATTATATTGCCTTTTCAATTAATCAGGAGCACTGAGGTCAGAAGCTCTGTAGGGACAACAAGAAACATGTACAGTTAAGAAGAGACTGGGTGGGTCAGATCTCTTCAAACAAAACTAATAGAGGAACAGCAATTCTGAATATTGAAACTATCCAATTTATTGAGAAAAATCATTTACAGATCCAAAGTTAGGTAGGTTATTCATCTCTCTTAACTGTATGTAGTTTTAGATGAAAATACCTGTGAAAACATTTGTGAAAGAATACACTTTCCATTTAAAAGTAGCAAAATTAAGAAAGCCAATTCACAAGTTTATTCATAAATTCTACTTGATTCCTGTAAAGATGCATATATTTTCCAAAGATAATTCATCAAACTGTTGAAGATGTAAAACAAAAGTAGGAACATTCATGCATCTGTTTTGGTAGTGCAATCTGTTAAAAAGCCTCTGGGACTTGATTTACTGTTTCACAAAATCAGTTTTGTGAGTTTGACATAAACCTGTGCATCTATTTATTAAATGACAAACCTGAATTTTAATGAGATCTAAAATATGCAGAATATTAATTACTATAACATACTTTGGCAAGAAATGTATACTGCTAATATGGAAGAACAAACCTCCTCCAACTTTTAAGTTGTCTGCTGGACCCATTTGTACCATTAGAGAAAGTAACATAACAGTGGACATGTTTTTCAGGATCTTTGGTATCTGCTATTTCCCTACCTTGAAGAGAGGACCTGAGTCTTTAAAGATATGAGTACAGTTACTTACAACTCTGTCGCTGTGATTTTAGATTACGTTGTTGTGTTTCTTTTCTGTACCACTTGCACTCTTATAGATATGTGCAAGGTACAATGGTAAATATATTGTATGTCCTCCCTTGTTTGTTAGTTTGTTGTTATATACAGAAAGTGCATTGTATCTTCCCTTTATTTGTTTGATTGTTTTGTTTTGTTTAAGTATTTCTTTAATTTGGGAGGGAGAGATGATGATACTGAGTGTACTATTATGGTTGCATACCTATTGGTGCTGGTTATTCTACACCTCTTGAAATAAAAAGCTAAAAAAAAGAAAAACATGAAAGGTCTTATCTCGAGTGTTTGGTTTGTCCATTCTGGGTTACTGTAGAAACATGGTGGTTCGACATGGCTGACTCTGTTGAAGTCTTTGGAAGGAACTCCCTCCCTTCTTATTTTTAGGTGATTATACATAAATGAAAACATAGTTACGTATTATATTATATTCCATTTTTGCCAATAGATACTTAAGACCTTTAAGTATTCAAATTAGAAGAATCCAGTTTGTGTTAATTTGACATAGAATGCAAGACTGACAAAATAATCTCAATTAAAATCACTTACTGGCTTTTTTCATCAATGAATTGAGCTGGTTCAGGGTTCAGTATATAACCTAAAAGTGGAACTGGTGAAATGATGAACACTATGAGATGTGGCTGAAATTCGCAAAAAAAAGAGTATGTGGACATTTGAGCTGAGATTATTTTGTCACATATATTGTTCCCTAGTTCTAAAATATATCTGTCTATTAGAAAGTAAAGTTGGGTTACATAACAGGACAAATAGGGCAACTGGACCAGGGCCGCAGATCCTTGGGCCCGGGGGTCACTGACCACTAATTACAAGGATCAACCGTTGGCCTGGTGGTTAAGATACATACCTGCAGCATCCCTGGTTATATCACACTTGCTGTCTTCCTGCACTTTCAGCCACTCAAGCATCACTAGCAAAAAACATAATGCACATAATTTGAATAATTGCAATTATATCATATGAATTTGCAACACTAAGGCAAAATATTAACTGAGGAGGGTCCTGCAGACTTTACCAATCTTTTGTCTTTTGGCCCTGAGTTGTAGTTGTCAAAAAGAAACACTGTTTTGCCATATAATTTACATGAAAATACCATATGAATGCCGTATAAAATAAAGGTTTTATAAATAAGCAATGGTTAATATAAAATACTACTTTATTCTGTATAATTTCCCATAAAATGCCATATAAACAAAGGTTTTCCATGAAATATGACTGTGTTGCAGGGGAATGCTGAATCTCTGGGCATGTAATTAAACTATACTATTTAATTTATACTTTTATTGACTATATACTCTATAGGGGCAGCAACATTTGTTTGCCTTGAGGCAAAAGATTGTTGTAAATAGTATTTTTGTTGCTGTAAATAGTATTAAAACTGGTTGTTTTGTAGTTCAAGTTGTTGTAGTCTATTAATAGTATCAGTACTAAAATTACACTTACTTAAAACCCCTAAGTGTAGCTGGGGCTGAGCACACTTTCATAAACTGTTATATAATGTACTATTACAGGTACCTGTTACCTCCTTCAGCTGCTGTTTACGCCCGCGCTGTCACATGAATGACTCGGTTACCCAGAAATCCACTTGGCGCAGGCGCAGAACGCGTTGCCTGACAGTGGTAAACAGACGTCAGAAGGGTGTCTTCGCCTCGAGTCAAAACAAAACAAAACAAAACAAGTCAAAAAGATAGTGAAGGAGTGGATATTTGGACAACAACAGCGACAGGAACTTTTACAAAAGTCACTGCTGAATAGAGACGGCCACTTGAAGGACTATCGGAGGTATTTCACTGACTTTTTCACGGATTGTAAACTCTGGAGTAGCAGGAGCTTAACCAGCTAACGTTACGGAGGCTATCGTGCTGTTTTCAAAGTGCGGCGAGGGGGAGCCGACAGACCTCCAAGGCGACCCAACTTCAACCCAACACCCGGGAATTCGCTTCATAGCTCGTCTACGAGACCTCGGGGGCGAAGCTCTGGCGCTGAGCTCCAGGGCCTCGGTCGAAAGGAGGCTTTTATAACCGCTTCTTCGAGCATCGTGTGCCGCGGCAGGAGTGTGGAGAAACATGGCAGATGGTGACATGCGCCTGGCCGCAATGTGGCGGATCGTGCAGACCTGAAAGCACGGACTTTCCCCCCCACACTCACGCACATTTCTCTCATCTTTACACTTTTATTAACTTAAACACTAGTCAACCGGTTACCTAAACCCTTTATCCTTCTCCTCTCATTACGTTTTATTATATTTGTTTTACAGCGGCTTTAACGTACAGGCCAAAGAGACGGCGGCCAACGTCTCAGTACTGTTTTTTACACTTTTTTCGGCAGTTGGCGAACAAACCGTTTCTCGGATCATCAACCGTTAGTCGTTTGTTTTAAACACCTCCATTAACCGGATTTATTTGTGACTGTTTGGGCTCATTTTGGGGTTTTTTTAAATATATTTTTTAAAAAGTTTTTTTTTTGTCCAGACATCACGTTGTTTACAAGTGGAGACTCTCCTGAGAAGATCCTTTGTAACAGGACTCAGCTAATCCCTGTTTGTAGTCTTACAGTAAAACTAAACAGACCCCAGTTTGAACGTTTAACAACAGGGATTATTGTAATTTGGCAACTTTTGGTACGAAATAACCCTGAATTTTAATGTATTCTGACAATATTGCTTTGTTTTCTGGTTAATATTTACATTTATTGACAGGAATGGCATTATTTTGTCTGCATACACCTTTAAGGTTCATTGTCAGGTGAGCCAAACCTCTGTACATCCAGATGTTTTGGTGCTCATTGCCACTCTGCCACTTTTGTTTTTATTTCATTCAAACAAAGGGACTGTCATCCCAGCCCTCCTTCATGCTATATAAATCGGAAGGTTTATGATAGTTACTATTAAGGAGATTATTTGGGTTCCCTAATCTCCAATCTGAGGATTAACAGAGGCTATTGGTGTGTCCAGATTATTACGTCTCTTTCCTAGGCCCCTCTGTTTACACCCCGGCGCCGGGTGGAGCATATTGTTTGTGTGTCTTTGGACCACCGCGCTCAGTTATCTTTTAAAGTTTAAAGGTAGATGTTTTAGGTGGCTCCATCTTTTTTTTTTTATTTGGCTGAGTGGAAGTTCAAAGGACCACCATGGAGGAGTCGTCGGTGCCCCCGATTGACCCAGATTTCGAGCCGCAGAGCAGACCTCGCTCCTGCACGTGGCCCCTGCCGAGACCCGACATCTCGGCGGTGAAGCCGGAGGGCGCGGATGGCACCGAGTCCGCCGCTGGGACCCCGCCCGCCGACGAGGACAAGCCCGAGCCACAGCAAATCACATCCGAGCCCGAGAAGGCTGCAGGGGCGGCGGCGGGCGAGGGTGCGGTCGTGGCCGGCGTGGGCGGAGCCGGCGCGACGCCCCGCAAAGGATCATCCCGGCGCAACGCGTGGGGGAACCAGAGCTACGCTGATCTGATTAGCCAGGCCATCGAGAACTCACCTGAGAAGAGGCTGACCCTGGCTCAGATCTACGAGTGGATGGTGAAAACAGTGCCTTACTTCAGAGACAAAGGAGACAGCAACAGCTCAGCTGGCTGGAAGGTGAGTGTGGGTGGTGCACATGTTTGCTGCATCATTTATAAGGTGGACTCTAATGTTTTAAGCGCTGTAAGTCATAAGTTTATAGCTGGACAATTTATGTTACATCATAGACACACCGGTTATTGTTTGGGCCGGGCAATATGGAGAAAACACATCACAGTTTCAAGACAATAAAGATCTGAACTGATCTAGTACATGTTTGAGTTCAGATCAGTGGATGCCAATCTTTTGTGGGTTGTAACCTCTTCAAACAAAGCAATAACCGCTCATCACAGTTTGAATTTGAATGAAAAAAATTAATGTAAGATTAAAATTATGGTAAAAATTATGCAGTACATCACAAGATAGAAGATTAGATGCAGATTACAGGAAAGTCTGACAAATATACGTAAAATTATGTGTAACATGAGTGGTTTTCTATTTTTTTCATGACCCCACAGATTTATCTTGTGACCTCTTGGGGGCGTCCCAACTCCCAGATTGGGAATCTTTAGTGTCAGTAGGATCATTTAAACGTTGCTTAACCTACATTTCTCTCCTTCCCCAGAACTCAATTCGCCACAATTTATCACTCCACAACAAGTTCCTGAGGGTACACAATGAATCAACAGGCAAGAGCTCCTGGTGGATGCTCAACCCAGAGGGAGGGAAGACTGGCAAAGCTCCTCGCCGCCGTGCCGCCTCCATGGATAACAGCAGCAAACTGCTGAAGAGCCGCATGAGGGCCAAGCAGACCAAGAAGCAGGCGGGAGCAGCCGGCCTGGGAGGCGCTGGAGGGGCACTGCAGGGGGACGGCGGCACAGGTTCAGGAGGCGCAGACAGTCCAAATTCGTCCCAGCAGTTCCCCAAATGGGGGGTTAACAGCAGCAGCCCCTCGTCCCGTGGCAGCCTGGATGACACCGACATGTGGACCACCTTCCGCCCACGCGCAAGCTCCGATGCCAGCACCCTCAGCGGGCGTCTGTCCCCCATTGCTCCTGGACAGGAGGACGACGATAACTTGCCTGAGGACTCAATGCTGGCGAGATACACTGCCAGCAGCTTGACCCCCACCCTCACCGAGACCCTCATGGAGGAGCTGGATCTGATCGATGGCCTCACATTGATGACTGGGCAGCAGGGAGGGGCCAGTCCCAGTACAGCCCCACCAGCACCTCCCACTCCGCTGCCCTCCGCCTCCACCCTGCTGCCTCGGGGTTCCAGCTTCTCCTCCTTTCATCAGCTGCAGCCATCCAGCCTCCCGCAGGCCCCGACTCACACCGGGACCCAGGCCTCCATCTCTCAGTGTGGACCCAGCAGCAAAGAGCCGTCAACTTTCAGCAACTCCCTTTTCAACCCCATGTCCAGCGCCGGCTCTCGTGGGAGCGGTCATTACAGCACCCACGTGCCTTCCAGCCTGGAGGCACTGCTCACCTCTGACTCCCCTCCTCCGAGTGATGTCATGATGACTCAGGTGGATCCCCTCATGCCCAGTCCTGGAGGGGTGGGCCTGATGGGCATGGGTACGTCCGTGGTGGGGGGCGTGAGGTCCAAACCCAATCAGCTACTGTTGGGTAAAGGACTTGAGGCGAACACGGTGGCCCCCATGGCGCTGCAGGCTCAGATGCAGCCGCAGCAGCAGCAGCAGCATCACCTCCGCCACCAGCAGCAGCCGCACCAGCAGCAACAACAGCCACAGCAACAGCAACACCAGCATCACTCTCAGATGGGGTTGGGGATGATCCTCTCAGGTATGCCTCAGGACCCATCTCAACTCTCTGCTCTCAAAGTCCAACATCCCACGGTGCCAGCTGTGGGCTCTCATCACGGCGGGCCTGTCACCTTAGCCAATCCCGGCGTGAGTGTGCAGGGGATGAGCCAGTTCGGAGCTCCATCCTGCTTCCCGACCGGTCAGGACCGATTGCCCACAGACTTGGACATAGACATGTTCACTGAAAACCTGGATTGTGACGTGGACTACATCATCAAGAGTGACCTCATGGACGGTGAAGGCATGGACTACTTTGATAACTTTGACACCATACTGCCTGGAAGCCAAAGCTACGCAGGTCCGGCCACCACACAGGGCTCCGCTCACAGCTGGGTGCCCAGCTAAGTCCTCAGCTGACCGCACAGAGTTAGCCAGGTACGCCGATCACTCTCAGGTTTCATTATTGATTAATGTTTCAGCTGTTTTGATGAACACTTAAAACACGGAGAAATGCACTTTTCAATTTTTTTTTTCGGAGAACAAAGTGACAAATCATGTCAAATCGTCACATTTGAGGAGCTGCAATCCTAAATATTTATCACTTTGGTTCAAATAGCAACCGAAATGAGCGATTAATGGATTCATTGACCAACAGAAAATTAATTTTGATAATCAATTAATTGTTCAAGTCATTTATGAAGGGAAAATCGAAACATTCATACTTCTCAAATGTGAGAATTTGTTTGTTTCTTTTCTCTGTTTTGTATCATTGAAAATTGACTTGACTCTTTTAGACAGTCACATTGGACTACGATGAGCATTTTTCACAGTTTTCTGACATTTTTTGTACAAACAGTGAATCAAATTGACTCATTGACTTATCAGCTAACTGTTTCACAGCACTACCTGTAGATTCAGTGTGCAGGTATTAAATTTATCTCAGTGAGGTGAATAGATGGTCAATAGATGATCTTGGGTACTTCACTCACATAATCTGGATTTATGAACAACATGTCTGACCTCTTCATCATCTTGTCTTTCAGGATCAGGATCCAATCAAGGTAACCTCACAAAAACGACAGAGCGACCGGTGCATTCCTCCTCCCGACTGGCTGGAGGTCCTATTTTCAGATTCAATGCTCCTCTTGGACTTTAAAGACAGTATCAGACCTCACACATGTCATGTGCCAAGACATGCAGAGGCCAGGGAGGAGATTTCAGGCTACTATGCACAATTTTTTTCTCCCTTTGAAAAAAACAAAACATAACACTTGCAACAATTTGGCTGCTAGCCTTTTTTTTTTTTTGTTGTTGTTGTTGTTGTTCTTTTAATCCTGACTGATTTTTAAAGACGCGTGAGATGTTTTCAGAGTGAAAAGACAAATCATTAACTCCCCTCTGCTGGGAGTTTATATTTCAGTTATGTTACACCAGAATAGCTTTAGGGTGGATACGGTACTCGATGGCTTTGGTATTGAAGACTCAGTGGACTGTGTGTTTTTGGAGAAATGGCCAGTTTTCCATTGACACTTGCCGAGCACAAATAGCCCGACCAAATGCTGTTTGATCGTCTGAAACAGGTGCAGCTACTCCGCTGCGCCGCGGAAGAAGAGAAGCTTCATCGCAGGAGTCGGTCAAAAGGATTGTGACTGTGTTGTGAAGAGGTGGAAGATAAAGACTGGATGAGTGGAGGTATAAAATGTTTGATTTAACATTGGCTACACATCTCGCCCTATCGTGTGATTGGACTATGATCAAATGTACGATTCAGATTTCTCACATTAGAGGAAAAAAAGATAATGCATTTTTTCTCCAGTTACATCTGGTGATTGAACAGTTAAGGGTATGTATTTGCAGTTTGGCATTTTTGGTGTTATGGTAGATGTCAGTTAGAGGGCGTTTTCTTCCCTGATGTGCAGTTAAACTAACAAAATGAAGAAATGTGATTTGTGAATTAACACACCGGGCATTCAAGGGTAAATTTATTTGCCAACAGGTGATTGGTTGGCCAAGTATTATATTGTGTCAGACAGCAGTATGCCTCCACTGTCAAATGGTCTACCTGATTATTCTTTTCATCATTTTCAAAGCACTTCGGTTTCCTGCGACACGGGGACCCCAAACTACGAGAACACATCTACATTAGGTTATATCATTTCATTAAAAGAGTTTAAATCCTGTAAAGAAACAAAAAACACGTTGCACATGATGACACGCTATGCAGATTTATCAGGAAAACTAAATGAAATCTTGAAGGAAATTAGAAAGAAAAAAAAAATCACTTCTTGAAGGGTTTTGCTATTTAACATTTTCCTGATATTTTGTCGGGGTGGGTTTGAGGGGGGACGTGTGTCGCCAGAAAATCCTCTCACACTTTGATTATTCAGTACTTCGATTATTCAGATTATTCAAGAAATTAATTCACTGTGTGAGAAGTACAAAAAAAAAAGAATATATTTGATTATAGTTTTAATATACAATTTAGATGGAGGTAATAAATGAGATATTAATACATATGAGTATATTACTAATGAAAAGTGATGTTTTTTTTACATTGGAAGAAGCATTTTCAGATAATTTCTAACGGTAATTTTCTATACTTTTATTTTTGTAAAGGATGAGATGCATGTAGATTTTTTTTTACATAACCAAAGGAACACTAATATTTGCATTCGCGTGGCATTTAGGGAGCGCTTGGGCCTGACACAGCATCTCAGTGTACATAAGCTTTGCAAAAGATGCCTGTAACGAATGAATTCTGACTTGAGGCAAAGAGCATCAGTACTTGACCGTTTCAACTAAAATTCCCAGTGATCTGCCTCATCTTTTTCAGCATTAATCATGAATCCAAGTTAGCAGAAAAAAAAGACAAAAAAAAAAGAAAATCTGCACTGAAATGTGGGCACGGCAAGAAAAGATCATCGTCCCGCGTTTCATCACGTCGCCGTATTCTCATCTCAAAAACCAGACTAATACAACTGTTACCTCTCAGGGTCGCTCGGAGGGAAAACAACAGGAAAACAAACAGCAGGAAAATATTTATTCTACACATTTTCTCTGTTACGACAGACTGGAAACCAACACACCACGTCTTGGTTTTGTTTTCCTCGAGACGTTTCTGTCGAGTTGATCTCAGATTTGACTTCCCATTTTTCTTTTTTCGTAACGTATTCTAGCTCTCCAGCCATGTATATCAGTACTAGCCTATCCCTTGGGTTTTTTTTTTTTTGTTTGACTGCCAATATTTAAAACACTATAGCATGATGTTACTCTGTAGCAATATGGACTTTATTTTGTCATTTCTCCCCCTTAAAACTTTGTGTTTTGTGTTTGTATTTAATGACTTTGTTTATAACAATCAGAAATAACATCCCTGCAGTTTAAACTCTTAATATTCATCATTTCACTGTAGCTATGTGAATATGTTAGCCCCTGATCTGTATAAAGCACTCTTGTTTTGTTTCGTTTCTCTCTTTTTGAATGGTGCTAGATGTCATTTGTGACGTATCCTGTACGAGTACGCCATGATTCAATGGGTGCATATCAGGGCCTTTTGAATATTCTGTATACAGCACAAGGATCTTAATTTGGTGTAATCAATCCGCAGTCCTTCACCGTGTTTGTTTTTATGTTTTTATATATATATATATAATTAACCCCCCCCCCCCCAAAAAAAACAGGTCACTTAAACAGATCTGGAAACAGACCGGCTTGTTCAAACTGCATGATTTTATTATTGTTTTAATCTAATTATTTTAGAACGTTGTATATACAACAAATGTCCCCCAGTTTTTCTGAACTAATGTTGAGGTGTTGGGTGGTGAAATAGTTGAGAGGACGGACCGCAGCATGAAAAATGAGTGTTGGTTGGTTTGTGAGTCTGCTGCACCAGGCTTCGATGTCTCTAGTTTACTGTTGCCTCCTTAAGAAAAGAACGAGGCAGGTGTGGTGTTATTACTTCCCTTGTATCTCCCCCTTTTTATGTAATTACAACTATCATATTTTTTCTTCAGTTTTCTTTAACTAGTTAGTCACTGTATGTTTGTTTTGAAATTTAAAAATTGCCCCATTTGATACAGCATTTTATCATCACGGGTGGGTTTTTTTTTTTTTACTTTGATTGTTCCCATAGGGGAGGGTGGGGTCGGACAGGTTATAATAATAAGTTGTGCATACGCCAATTATGTTTGATATTTTGATTAATGTTGATAGATTTTCTTTCTCTCTTCTCCCCCCTCTTCAGTCTTTTTTCTTTCTTTACACATTTTAAGTCAGCCAGAGATGACAAACGGTTCTGAACAGCAGAAATAAATTCAATAAACTGTTTAACCCACCTCGTCTGGCTTGTTGTTCCAGAGTTACTCAGTGTCTTTGAAATCAGACTGCCACAAGAGGGCGCTGTGATCAGTCATATATAATATCTAACTACATATAGCAGCAGGTATAAGTGGACTGTACTGTAGACTAATGTACGAGGTCATTTAGAGATCACTTCCTAATTGCAATAAGGTTTCAACATTATGACTTCAATCAAATAGATACTGTCCAAAGTTTGTATGTTTTCAGAGTCATATTATCTCTCTTGATTTTACCGTCCACCCACTGCAGCTCAGAAAGGAAAGAGAAACACAAAGAGGAAGTTTTCAATAAAAGACTGTTAGCTTCATATCACCGTCAGACTGTTTCAGTCTCATGTGTTATTTTGTCCACCATCACTTACACTGAAATTACATCAGGAAGGGTTATCTCTGCAGTTAGTATGAAGGGGAGCAACAAGTATGATGTTCATACATGAAGGTTTGAAAAAATGTGAATCTATCCTTTAAGATAAGATAAGATACTTTAAAGATCCAGCAGTTCATATACACAAGGTGGATAAGAAAGAAATAAGAAATATATAGAAGGAAGTCATGCTGGTGTTGAAGAGTCTGACAGCTCTGTAGTAGAGCTCCTTCTTACATGGCAGGAGTATCAGCCTGCTGCTGAAGGAGATGCGTTTGTTAATGTGTTTTCTTCACTCCCTCTCAGTTTCATTTCATTGTTGAACTCATCATTAGCTTGCAGACCTGAGATATCTGATTGGTACAGTTACAACCTTGTTCTCTTTTTTTAGGGTAGTTTTTACAAGGCTTAGAGGCAAATTTGTGATTTGGGCGATATACTTCAAATTGAATGTTGGCTAAAGAGGTAGAGCAAGTCGTCCACTAATGAAATGATTGGTGGTTCGATGACCAAGTTACTGAACCTTAAATGCCATCAGTGTGTGAATGTGGATAAATGATAAGTTCCCAGAAACTGTTGAGCAGTGGGCACCTTGCTTAGCAGCCAATGCCTCTGTGTGAATGAGACATGTAGTGTAAGAAGCACCTTGAGTGATCAGAAGACTAAAAAGGCGCTATATAAGAACAGTCCATTTACCATGTTTGGATTAACTCATTCAATTAAATTCACAAGTCAAACTGAAAATAGTGTAATGTTTGGTCAGTGCATGGATTAAAAGTGTCCTGTGGAGGAAACAGACGACAGTAGACAGCTTTTATTTTCATAGAGCATCTTTATAGAAAACATTTCTTCACATTTTCAAAAAACATTTTTTTGTCTTTTCACTTGTTCTCTTTTTTTTTTTTTAGGTTGTTGTTTTTTGTTTTTTTTTAAATAATTGTCTTTTTTTTTTTTTTAATCTGCTCAAGTTGAACATTTTTTAAACATCCATCTGTGTCAAAGGCTCTTTGCTGAGTTGCTGGGGCTTGTAGAAGGTGTCTGATAGAAAACACGGGGCATTCACGAACCGTAATATTCATCAGAAATTGTGCTGACCAACACCGTGAAATAACAGTTTCCATTGGTGCGGGAAAGGTTTTTAAAAGTTGTCAGTCGGTGGTGTTTCCCAGCTGCAACTAGAGCCCGCGTTCAGCCTCCAGTAGTCACATCCCTCCACTTCAGCAGCACTTCAGTGTCAGCCTGAAGGCACCTGTGTTAACAGCGCTTTTGCTTTTGTCGATATGCACTTCTGTTTCTGTTCTACGTCCCGCAGTTACTAAAGTCTAACTCTAAACATCTGTCACACCTCTACGTCTACCCAGGCTGCAGCACAACTAGCAGGTCCTACCGTCACACCCAGAAAACAACACACACAAAAAGAAGTACTCTAGAGTTTACAAAAACTGTAAAAAAAAAAAAAAAAAAGACAGAAAAGATACAAGTTTAACAACTAGTTTCCACATTGTTCTGCTTTGCAAATTGTACCGTGGATTTTTGACTTTATATTCAGCTTTGATACAGCTCACAAAAGAAGCTTTAACACAAAGCTTTGAGCAAAAACTCAACCTCAACTCAGTGCAGATGTACGTCTGGGCATTTATTTATCCAATTCATCACTTCACTGTAGTGAAAGGCTGAGTTTTTTTAATGACCTTTGGTCTGAAATTCAGTCTCTGATTTGATCATTTCTGAAGCACGTCAGTACAAACAAACAAAACAATTGTTTAGCGGATGGCTCAGCTTAATCGTCACTGTAGGAAACAGCTCACTGACCTCTTTAGTTACAAATTTTCTTACCATCAGGTGTAAATTGTGTGTTTTGCAAACATCACAATAATTCACTGAAATGTCCTGGATCGAGTTAATTCACTCACAAATCTGGGGTTGAGAACAAAAGCAAAGTCTGAAAGTTTGAAGACGAAACAGTCTAAAAATCTTCGTTACATGTCGCACAGTGGAGAAAGAAAAGGCGTCCGACCCACACGCTGTGCGTCTCAATGTCGACTAACGAGCTACCTTGCATTATAAATATATAAAGTTTAAAAAAGTGCTTATTAAAAGAAACTATAGTGATGTGATAACTTCCAGCAGTGTCACTGTTGTGTTTTGTTCTTGACCAGCATTAATACGAAATGTTAGGGAGTGAAAAACTGTCATCCTTCACGGTCCACTTAACGTCCTCCTCCAACACTGACAAAGATTGTCCAAAAGAAAACAAAAACAAAAAGGCCCTGGTCTCCCGTTAACATTCATTCAACGTGTACAAAAAGATTTTTTTTTTTTGTGTGGGCGTGGGGGCATAGTTAATACAAAAAGGAGACTGATGAAACAAAGAGGAGAGTATTGGCCACTGTAACACACTGCTGCAACCAAGCAGTTTCTCACAGACTGAGCTGGAACACAAAACAACAGGTAAAAATTAAAACAAGTCTAGTAATAATTGCACATAACCTTTGAGAGCCGAGATGTTTGATAAGAGGACTTCACAACAAGAGGAGGGCGGTGTGGGTGGGGTTTTGTGGCACACAATGGTATAAATACATTAAATCTGAGAAAAAGAAAAAGAACATTCATGAGGCACAGCTACAAAACGACGGAACTCTGTGTCCTTGAAAGTGCCGCTCTCGTCCCACTTCACCGTCACTGCTGTTCAGATTTCTTCATCCTCGTCTCTCTAGGTCTCTCTGTACCGGCGGAAAGTTTTAGCTTTGTGCCTCTCGGAGCACTTAGGCGATCATGTACTGAGTGATGGCTCTCAGAGCGTATAGCAGCTCAGCCTGCAGCCGGGCCTCCATGATGAGTAAGTTCACATGTATCTGAGGGGGGGAAAGGAAATGAAACAATCAAACACAGAGAGCACAGAGAAGGTTGAGAGGTGACACAGTGGAAAGTTAACAGTCTTCTTACCCGTTCTGAAGTTTTAAGTGGAGCCCAACTCAGAGGACACACTGGAGTTTTGGTGGCGTCTGGAAAACAGGCCACAGCCTTGATGTACAGCTTCAAATCCCGCTCCAGCAACTGGTTCACTTCTCCATAATCATAATCATCATACCTGGAACCACAAACAAACAGATTTATCCACTGAACACAAAGAAAAGTAAGGTGTCTGTATGAGTAAAACAAACAAAAAAAAAAACAGTCGCTCACCGTATTCCTAACACACAATGGATGTAATTCCAGATCGCCCTCTTCAGGTCGGGGCTGTGCAAAGAGGGGAGGGTGGTCACGCTCCTGAATCTGTCGTCCAAGAGGTGCCCGATGTCCGAATACAACCTGTTGACTAAGGAGAAGCCGTGGTCCTCCCATGAGTAGTCCTGCAGAACAAACACAACACATCCTCAGAGTCAGCATGGAAAGGGTTTGATACGCGGTTAATTAACAAAATCAACTCATCAAATATTAAAGTACAGCAGCCGTTCTCAACCCTCCCCGTCATCTGTCTCTCATTTGTAACCAGTTCAACCACAACATTTTATTTCTCTCCTTTGTTTTCTTTGAATGTTTTTAGAGGCCCGAGGACTAAAAAATGATCCAGTCATTTACAAAAGATTAAAGGAAAGTCTGAAGACATGAGAAGAATTTTGTGTACCACAAATGTTTCTCTACTTTCCAATCCTCTGAGTTATTTGTGTACAGTACATCACTTTAAATGGCACTGACCACCAGAACATGACATATGTTGTTCCCTAAATGTATGATATTGTAGATGCAGAGTAATCCTATATGCAAACTTCTGTTAAACCTGGTTTAATTAAACTTTTCAGTTATTAAAACTACAAATATTTGAGGGAGAAATTAAACTTTAGCTCTCACCATTGTTTGTTAGTTTGTGAGCCAACGAATGTGTAAAAAAGTCAAAACCTGTATGGATTGACCTCGGGCCTGCTGCTGCCTGACTGCAGACACTAAATTTGCATCTTAATTTGACTGCTAACCACCTGGAGGTCTACTCAACCTGCTTCTCACTGTGATGCAGTTTGGAAACGTGCCATTTTAAATACCAGGCCTGAGAAACGTTTGTGCTAGATGTGTGATAAAGCCGTTAAATCTGTCCCGGCAACTTAAAGAGCTTTAATTAAAACCTACTGGATGTTTGAGGAGTCCCATTATGTGGCCAGCCAGTGTACTGACAGCTGATACAGTCACAAATCGTCCTCACCTGAACTCTAAATACTTGAAAGTGGTCCTCCTCCCTACGAGCGAACTCCTGATAGCAAAAGTCAGGGTCTGTGATGAAACGCGTGGGGTCTGTGAAGCAAATCATCTCCTCCTCTTCTTCCATATCTAAAAAAAGACACGATGAAAGCAAAAGGAGATGGAGGGGAGGCAGACAGAGTGCGTCAGTGAGTGTGGCTGATGAGTGATAATTGCTCAAGTTTCACACCATGTGACCTAAATCTAACGCTCGAGATAAGCATCAGAACGAGTTGTGAACATCTCGTGGTTTGTTTGTGTGTTTCTGCGTCTCGTCTGCCAAGTGGGTTACCTGTTTGCTGGAGTGTTTGGGTCTGCAGCAGGCGCTCTTCTCTCTTTTCACGCTCCTCCTGAGACTTCTGAATCCTTTCCTTTAAACACACAATGTCACAGCTGGAGTCCAGAGACTGTCGACGAAAAAAAAAAAAAAAAAAGTCCCGATCAAGTATCTCACAAGGAACGGACACAACCTACAGCTAAGAAGTAATCTGAGCATACATCTGTCATCAGAAAATGCATCGTTCACCTCATATTTACACAAAGAGCCATATCATACAATATTTAACATGGAGAAACGCGTGTTTGGGCTGACTGAACTGTTTTTATTTCACACTTTGAATTACGGTTTCATCTTTTATGTAAGAGGTTGTGCATGCTGCGTCTACATAAATATCATATTGTCATGTAAACATTATCCTTAATGCTGAAATCCTTCTGAAATGTTCACAAGAACTCAGATAAAATACTGTATAATCCTGCTGAAGTTATAGTTAGAAAATTAACCGACAACTATTTTGTACTCAAATCGCTTTAAAAGTCATTTATCATTAAAACGTTCTCTGGTTTCTTTGTTTTATTTCACTGTAAATTGAGCTTCATTAAACAAAAAATGTGCTAATGCAAGACTAGTCCTTAGTATTTTTTATAGACTAAAAGAATAACAGATTAATTGTATAAATCAATAATGAGATGAAGTTGCAGCCCTACTGAAGACCCTTTATAATTATAAAAGATGATTTTATTTATTTATGGATGCCTTGCCAGTTCATCTCAAATGAAGCAAGGATAGAAGTAGTTATAGTTTTAATAAATAGTATTACATTAAACACAAGCACATCATGTAAAAACAAAGCTGATGCACTTTGAGGGTATTATAAATGTTTAAGAGACGCTCTCTGTGTCTGTGAACAGAATATATGTCTGATTTGTTACCCGTCGTCGTGTTTTGTGTTCGGAGGGAGTGGCGAGCGACTGAGGCACGTTGGTGTTGCCGTTGGCAGCATCAAAGGGGCAGAAGGTCGGCGGGGTACCATTAGGAGATTTGGAGAGCGGGACAAAGTCTGAGTCTGTGTCGCATCCAAACACAAAGCTGCAGAGAGAGTGGCAGTGGGCCAGGATCACCACGGCCTGCACCAGCTCGGCCAGCGACCAGCACTGCTCGCCCGACTTTAGCAGCGTCTGGAGGGAACAGAGACAAGAGCTCAGAGTCAGGAGGGACAAGAAACTGTATAATTTTAATGTTTTTTAATACTTTTATCTGCATAAATAATTCTGTATTTCTGTAAGTGAAAACACTGTGTTGTACAGGTGTTAGGTGTGTTTAGTCTGTGTTTTGCTGCTCCTACCTGTATGTGTGAGCAGGCAGTCAGCCAGGGTTGGTGGGCCAACACCTTGTTGATGTGGTCAAGGAGTCGAAGGCGAGGGGGAGCCGCCTCCAAACCCTGCAACCACAGAGGGTCCCCGCCCACCCTCAGAAACTGGGCCGAGTGCAGGTACACCAGGTAGTTGCAGTGATGTCGTGCTGCAGCCTAGATGCCATGAGAAGAGGAAGTTGAGCAGACATTATTTTTCTTCAGTATTAAATACTACTCGTATAATCCTTAAAGAGCTCCTGGGTATGCATAAACAAGAGCAGCCTAGTCACTGACCATGATGGCGATGTAATGGCGGTATGGCAGCGGCAGGGGGCCGTCCATGTGCAGGATGTAGTGCTGTGTGCGCAGGAAGCTCTCCAAGTACTGAGGGTGAGAGGCCATCTGCTGGGACACGGCGTCCACGCTCCCCGTGCTGACCAGAGCCTTCATGAAGAGCAGCGACACTCGCTCCTTCTCACCATTCACCATCACCTACAGAAAGCAGGGCACAGAGGAGGGACAGGGTTGGTCTGTGACGCTATCAGTTTAATATCAATGTCAAGACATCACACCGAGCACTTTGGGATTTATCTGACACAGAAATGAGTCGGTTAATCAACAAAGTAATCAGCAGATTAACTGATAAAGAAAATAAACGACCGTTGCAGCCATCGTCTTTGTCAAAGCGCCAGTGAGCAACACTGTACTGTCCTTTGGGAGAAATATTAGAAGTAATTTTGGCTCAGGATAAGGTTTGACTTCAGTGTCCGCACCATGTGATGGCTCAGACTGTGGACTGGAGTCATGTTCCACATCTTAAATCAGCAGAACAGAGGCGGTCTTGGAAGAACAGCAGCCGCGATGCTGTGATACCGGCGCCACTGGCAAGTGAGTGCATTCCTTACATTATTCTTTCTGCAAAACACAACAAGCAAACAACAGCGCACAGCTGGGAGCTCGGCGGCCGCACAGACATGGAGTCGTGTTGGCTACAGCGAGGCCTGATCCTTCATGCGAGTCCACGGCGTCATTTTTTTTTTAGATGCAGGTGAAGCACCGTGGATCAACAGGTCTGTGAACTGAAAGTGTACGCGATGAATCAAAACAAAAAACAGCAGAAACCAGGGGGGGAGAAAAAAAAACACACACACAAAGTTGTTCTTTTAAAAAAGGGGATTTACATGCTGGGAGGAACCACAGATGAAGGAACTAATGTGAAAGTTGGGCTTAGGAGGCCTTGAAGAGGGAAGCTCCGCAGCAGCAAAGAAGTGGACGAGACCAAACACACAAACATGAGAGCGACTGGCCTCAGGAGCCCGAGGCCAAAAGAAACAGACCCATGTGGAGAGGGAAGCTGGCCTGCCGTCATTTATTACCTCTCTCGCCATCATACAATGGCCTCTAGGAAAAGGTGTTCAGGAGCTGGGCCTTCGGGGTGAGGGCCGAGTTCCCCCTGTATGAGAAACCTGAGTGCACAGCGCTGATCAAAGCCAAATGGTTTGCTGCAGTTCGAAGCGTACAAATGTTGGCCAAGACGTCTCCTTTTAACAGCACACACACACTGCTGTCTAGGATTATTACTGTCCTGTCAAATCACACCTCAACTTATGTCACAGATAGTCGGCTTGAATGCCAGCTAGCCGGCCTTGTTACTTAATTTTAGCCCCGTACGGCTCTTTGACATTCAGCACCATGTTTATCTGGCTGATAGCTGCATGTGGTATTTCACTTCTCCCTGCAGTGGATGAGGGTTTCCTCCCGATCCTGCGAGAGGCTCCACCTCTCGACCTATATAGTCCACGCTCAGATCTTGAAAGACATGTTAATATACTACTTAATCTGGTGTTTATATTCCCCTAATCTCATAGTTTATATAAAACAAGAGAGGAAAAAGATTTTTAAAGAAACAGGAGGATAAAAAAGCTCCAAGTGGACGTGGAGGACCAATCAAAACAAGCTCGGACGCAGTCCGGCAGCGTACGTGGGAAGCGGACTGGAGGGTATGTAGAGCACACAGGTGGCTGCCAATCAAAGACCTATTGACAAGAGCACATTCAAACAAGTATCTCCCTGCAAACACAAGAGCTACTGATTAGTATGCTGAGCTGCAGAATCTAGGTTACCGCTCCATCAAGCACAAACTGGCTCGAACCAATGAAAGGAACGGACACATGAGAGGCCTACAACTTACAGAAAACATGTCAAGGACATATCATGTGAAGGAAACCACACAGCATAGTTGAGTCCACTAAAAGGAGACAACATTAACCATCTGATTACAGATGACCCGTGTGAAACTGTTCAAAAAACTGTTCTCAAACATATCTTTGGCGTAGCCGTACAGCAATTTTTTGTTACTTATCAGCTGATACAGCGCCAATAACATCAGCCGGCCGATGAATCGTCTCGCTCTGGTATTAACATGTTTTTTGTACTTTGCAGAATCTGTTTAATTCACTGAATACACGTCCAAAAACTTGAAAAAAGGTATTTGGGCTTTCAGATTTCAGAGCTTATGAAAAACAAGACAAGTAATATCCCACTGATGCTTTGACAAAACCTTATCTAAGTGGGACATCGTGCACATCCCGGTGAATCCTGCTGAAGTGTATCGGAGCACGGCACAGCTCCAGAGCTACAGAGTCCAGAGAGTGAACATTTCTGTATGAGGATTAATTCAGCAAAAGGTTACCGTTATAGTTGTTAGACCAGTTAAAGCTGAAATGACAGGCTTGCGTGTCGTACAGGGAGACTCGTGACCACACTGGACTTTACCGCGCTGCACAGCTAGGTGATAAATCCACTGCATTATCACCACAAATACATCAACAATCAGCAGACACATTAATTATCTACAAGCTAGTTAACATTTAATTAATTTAGATTTCAGCTGTGACAAGGGGAGTAAAACAGTCGAAACACTTACTCTGACACGGACTGAGGAGATGGGATTTGCCGTCACTGATATCACACAATGAAAAAAAGGAAATTGGTGTTTTGTGAACTCGCATAAACATGTCTGGACAAATACGACACAAAGTCAAATTGAAACAGGAACTACAGATGATGTGTGCGGACGCACGGCAGGAAATGACACATCCTTCAGCTTTAACTGCGTCTGCTTACACTGTAACACGAAAGCTAAATTAAAACTCGGCTAAATCTACAGTTCAAGACAAGATACAGTACGTTTATGAAAAATAAACCCCAATTCTGACTCCTAAAATGAAACAAACGTCTGCATATCTCTTTCTTTTGTCCAGTAAAGCCATTTATGGGTCACTGTTTTCCCAAATAAGTGATTTAAGGAAGCATTTTCATCAGAACTAATCAACGCCAGTGCTTAATATACGCTAGGGGAAGAAGGTCTAGACATCTTTTGTCAAAGCTATGTCCAGACATCCATCCACACCGCTTCATCTTTAATGCCTTTAAGCCACAAAAGCAGCACACAGCAGTACTTCTGATAAGGCGATATCCTCCTTATTGTCCACCCACATGAAAAAAATACACCCGCATGACAAGAAGAAACAGATATCTGGTAACAAGCGAGTGTGGGTGTATATATAAAGCAAAAAAAAATGGAACAAATCATCATTTAGGCGACTGTGTATGGTGTTACAAAGCATATTTTGGTTTCACATGGGTGCAAACAGTCTGATACAGCACAGTACATAAAGGCTTTGTGCAAACAAACCCATTAATTCTGCTTACAGTACGCCCAAAAGCAACTGACTTTAAAACAAAGCCGTTTGTTCCTGGTCAAAAAACAAGCTTGAGGGTGACAAAAGCTAGACACCAGTGTTGATATTAGAGCTGCTGCTGCTGTATTCAAATCACTGAATCACAATGAATTCAAACTTGTAGCCAAACGGGCAGAGGGAGAGCCTGTTGTGGGAATAAAATTCACAGGTGCAGATCATTTGATATTCAAAAACAAAAAAAAACCCCAACAACACACACACAGGAGAGGTCATTTGGTTATTGATCGGAAAGGAGCAAGAGGCAGGGATGAAATGAAAAACAGCAGTGACGTCACTGAGGGGAGGAAAGGTAAATGGAGACAAAGACAGGCTTTGATAGCAGGCTGACAAACAAAACAGCAGCACTGTACAGGCAGGGATACGAAGGAGAGGGCAGGACTATGATGACACACAAAGAAGTGGAAAAATTATGCCAGCAGCCTTCCAAGGGTAAATGTGTCAGCTTGAGATGAGACGTGCATGTGTGCATGTAGTCTGTATGTGTGTGTGTGTGCATGTGTGCATGTGTGTGTGTGTGTGTGGTGTTGCAGGGGGATTCAGGGGGGCTGCTGCAGATACAAGAGGAGGACATTCAATCTGCATTCCTACTGAGTCTGGAGGGGGTCCATCCTTATCATGCACCGGCATCCTGGGGGAATTAACTCCCTTGACCCACCCCCTCCACCTTCTCCTCATCACCGGAAACACAAGCAGCCAGGGCCGGTTTTGGCTCTGCAACCTGAACTCAGGGAGTAGAGCAAAACAAACCAGCTGCAGCCCAAAGATGTTTGGAAAGGGGAGGAGAGGGGAGCGGTGAGAGGGGAGGTGGGGGGGGGGGTTAAGGAGCTGCTGGGTAGTACTGCACATATAACACAACCAAGACAAACAAAACACTGTGCTGCAGGATGAAAAAAAAAAAAAAGACACAAAGCCAAGCCCACATAGAGCAGATGAGTGATTGGACCTGTCAGAAAACACAGCAGGCAGGTAGAGCGACATTACAAAAGACTTTTACTGATGGCAGGGTAGTTAAAGTTCAATTTAACGCCTGCAAAATGTGTGTTTACTGACAGCTTTGGGATGCTTTAAGTAGTAAGCACTGTTTGCCCACAGTTGCATACATTTCTGCCATCAAACAGCCAGCTGAATGACAATGAAGATGAGCAGCAAACAGTGACAGGGGTTAGTGGAAAAGTAGCACAAATTGGACAAGAAACCAGAGTAGAGTGTGTTTGAATCACTGGCTGCTCACATTCCTCCCTGTTTTTTTGCTCCATTTTTGGACTATAATCTGCAGCAAACATGTCTTTTTTATGGGCCTGCACTCGACACAGCGCCCCCTTTCTGTTGCAGGGTGGAAAAACAGGCACAGAGGAGAAAAACAACTTTGATTGGCAGTCCAGTTCAGCCAGCAAAAACAGCACAATAAAAAAGTCGACAACATTTACAGGGAGCGCATGCGAGGAAAACCTGAACAACACTCGTGGATTAAATGAATGCAGACTGTTTTTATGCTGTATAAACGTCATTAAATGACATTTGTGGTGAATAAATGGCACTGCATTACTTCACAGCCAAGCTAGCTAACTGACACTTTTCTCCCAAATCCTCAGATGATGTCATCGTCACCTACTGCAACCGTTACTGCATTTAAACGTTACCATGACACCAAATCTCTGTGTAAACCTTAAATATATGTTATATTATTATAAATATATTTTTTTAAAGTATTTAAATCACCCATAGTGAGCCAACAAAGGCTGTCCTCTCTTCGTTGTTCGTGGGTTAAAAAAAAAAGAAGAAAAAAAAATCACTCCCAGCTAACAGGCTAATTTAGTTGTAACTGTTCTCATCTAACGTAACGTTCAATGTACGAACGTTAGCTTCAAACAAACGTTGCGAGCTTTACGTGACATTTAAACAACAGCCGATGGAAACTGCTAAATGTTCTGTCCGGTGATGAAATGTTGCAGTTCACACGCTTGAGTTAAATCATTAAAAATTATTGTTATTAGCTGATGAGTTGTGATTTAACTCTTAGGCACGTTAACGATAAACCGTTAGCTGAGTTAGCTCGCTGGGTCAGAAGTTTGTTCGGGGGGCTCGCTGGCTAACTTACAGCCGCTGTGGCGTTCACTGTCTGACACTGTGTTAAAAAGTTTAGAGACTGATAAAACTGTTAACCTTTATTTAACAAGCCTGCGGTTAGCTGTCCAAACACGTCGTTTAAAGCCAAAAAAGCCAGGAACAAGAGCTGGTTAAAGACTCAGAGAGGAGCTTTATATATGAGATAATTCCTTCGGCAAATGAATGAACGTTATCAGGCTATGCAGCTAGCCACTAGCTTTAACTGCGTTAAAACTTACTGCTCCCACCATCTTCGCCTATTGTCCGCTTTAACCTACCTGTTTCTGGACTCGCTGGCACTGGGTTCTTAGGGGGTACTCCATTTTATTCGTACAGATGATCATTTTCCAAAAAAAAATGCTCCTACTGCATGGATGCGGCGGCTCTTCTCTTTTTTTTCTTGGTGCTTTCCAAGCTAACGAACAAAAGGCAGACAGCCTACCGCTTGGCTGCGGGTCACAGTCAGTCAGCCGGGCGGACTGTGGAGCTGAAGACTGGGGACTGAGAGCGGAGAGAAACCTTCCCAGAGCTGAGCTGACAGCTCCAGTAACAGTGTGCCCAATCAAAGCACAGGAGGCGGAGCTGGCTGACAGGGTTATATCCAAATGCTAATGAACATCTGCAAACAACAGGGCAGAGAGAGGCAGGAACAGGCCAGGGCAGACACAGGGTCGGACTACCAACTTCTTACCAATCACTGAGACGGGACATTTAGTTAGGAATCAGCATTTTGTTTTTGTGTACGCCCTGTTTTATGCTAGCTTTGCTGTTTTAGCTGCAATACACTTGAATTAAGGAGGTGTAGCATCAACAACATTAACCCTGGAGCCAATTTCCAGTAAAGTAATCCAGATTATTGTGTAATCCTGCTATGCTACACTACATGGTCACATTCTTCTGTGTGTTTTTTTGTCTGCAGCAGCAAAAACTATAGATCCTACACTTCCCATGATGCAATTTGATAGAATATTTTTGTCTTTGGTAAAGCCCAAGCTTCAACCTCTGTGGCTGTGAAGTGAAGCCAATGCTGAAGTGCCAAAAATGGCAGTTCCTCAAACGTCCACTTGAGGCTGGCTCCATAAACGAGTCAGTCTCCATAAGCCCCCATGTTAAAATGTCCAACTTCACAGCAGAAATAAACATGTTTACAGCCTGGTGCAAAAAACAGTTTTGGTCTCTATAGCTAATTTCAACATTCATGACAACTGTGAGGGGGATGAATTTCTATTTAACTCACCTGTTCAAATTATATTACGGCTTAAAGTTATGTATAATTAACAGTCTGGCCACTTTGATTGACAGATGGGTGCCATTACTGATGGCTTGTTTGAGCACCCAGGCGTCATTAAGCCCATGTCAGGTCCGCCGATGAGCCACGTATTGCCCATTTTTAGATTAGCCAGGACTACCAATATGGCAACAGCCAGAGCTGTCTTCGGAAACCTGTGGGTGACGTCACGGATACAACGTCCATTCTTTATACTGTCAGTGGTAAAACCTGATTGATTGCAACACCCCTCACCTCATCCTCTTCTTAGCATAAAGGAGAAACTACAGTGGCTACATTATTTAGTTTGTCCATTCCGGGCTTCTGTAGAAACATGGTGGTTCAACATGGTGGACTCCGTGGAAAAGGACCTGTGGCATCTGTAGAAACAAAAGGTTCATTCTAAGGTAACAAAATCATATCAGTTGTTATTTTCAGGTGAATATATACTAAATTAAAACATAGTTATGTATATTATATTACATTTCTGCTATGTTCGTGTATATAAACCTCCCTTCCCTTCCTAAATCTGACACACTGGACCTCTAAAACAGTTTTTTTGTTATAAATTTGTACTCTGCAAGCCCAAGCTGAGATTTTTCCCCCTGTGACTTGAGAGAATGAGAAGTAAACTGACCTTCAGTGTAAAGCTGGTGTACTTCTTATTTATTGCCACGGCATACAATGATATTTGACACAACAGTGTGCTTACTGTGTTTGGGGAAGGCCCTTTTCCTGTTTCAACATGACAATGCCTTTGTACACAAAGCCAGCTCTGTAGAGAAACAGTTTTCCCAGTTTGGTGGGGAAAAACTTGACTGAAAATGACTTAACAGGGAGGACAGTAAAATCACAATAATGTTGTTGTCACACATGAAGTGATTTAAACACCCCAAAGGCAAAGACAGCATGTCTCATTCATGTAAACACACAACAAGCATAGATCACAGTCCTTGCCATGAGATACATATACAGCTGACCACTGCATTCAGGCTTGTTTGATTGACCCTCTGCTTTGACCAAGTTGTTTACTTCGTGTATGGACTTATTCAGTCCACTCTTGTCTTCATGAATGGGATGTCTGTTCCTAATCAGAAATCTTGGAATTGAATTGGTTCAAATCAGGTTGTTTTTCTGTCTCGAATGCACGAATCACGACTTTCATATCAATTAGTTTCACTCAGAGTCCTTTTTTGTGGTTTTCTACTCTCTGACTAACTCCTTGCTTAAAGGATATCAGATACAAGCTCACAAGCTGAGCATGACATGCATCATCTGTACAATATCGGCATGTAAATGCTACTTAAATTAAAGGTTGCTCAACCTCAAGATATTAAAATAAGTTGTTTATTAAAGGGAAAACTTTCGCTTCAGTTTTGTGAAAGTGGAACTGAAAACAAATCTGGACACAAGAATACACAAAACATATGCAAATTACTCTCAGTGAGTCCAGATATAGTTCTTGAAAGTTACTTTTCATTTGAAAGCACCAGTTCAAACTTATATCTAATGGTGTACAGGACTGTGTACATTTCAACATTTTAACTACATCGGTAGCTCAGAAGCCTCGGAAGCTGACTAAGAGGCTCTGGTGGACAAAACAAGTGAGTGTCCATCTCTATTAGATTAACATACAGTGTGCACAAACATCATGTGAATCATACTGGAGTTGCAGGGAGAACCGGTCCAAACTAGATAACTACGGTTTAATCGATTGAAGGGGAAAACACCAAAATGTCATGTCAAGGCTTAAACTCATGGATTAAGCCTTGTGCAATATGTTAGGGCTATATTGGTAATCGATTGATCCAGTGTTTCTCAAACATTTTACACCTTGTACTGCCTCAGAAAATATTCATCTTTTCAAGTACTTACTATCTTACCATCACATTTCAGCTCATAACTAATCATGCATGTATGCCTGATGTTGAAACAAAATATTACAGGAAATGCAAATTTACATTCCTGTGATCTCATAGTTTAACTATTTTCCTTCAAAAGAAAGTATTAGGGTAGTATTAAATGTTTCTAAATTCATTTGTTTAATAAAAGAATAGATATATTTCAGAGATTCCTCCACGAATCACCCAAGGGAGCTCCGTTTGAGAACCAGTGGATTAATCATGTAGTCTACAAAATGTCAGAAAATACTGAAACATGGCATTCATAAATTTCCTACAAGCCGAGGTGACGTCTTCAAATTGCTTCTTTAGTCGACAGACAGCCAAAAAGCAAATGAACACATCTGTCTGTTGGAAAACTGACTCGGAAAATATTTGCTGATTAATTTTCTAGCGACTAATCGTTTCAGCTCTACAATACTCAGCAGAGATATTGACTAAAAAACATCCAACTTCTAGGACCAGGCTAATATTTGTCTGCTGAACTGTCTGTGAATGTCAGAAACAGCCCAAAAAATGTACCCAATTACACAATGCTACATTGAGTCTTCAGTGAATTTAGCTGGAACTGATGTGCAAGTCTGACAAGGGTTGTGACACTGAACAATTCATATTTCTAAGCAGCATTACAGCCTCGTGGTATTTAAATGATGTACGTTTGAGTGACTTTACTCTGTTAAAATTAGTATGTGTTTTGTGGCTTAACCTGTCTGCTCTTCACTTTCAGCTGTTTGTTAAAAGTAACCACTTCCTTAATTCAGCTGATGTGGTACAAACAGCTGTCTGGTGCATCGTCTCTCTCTTTTGCAATGTTGTCAGCTGTGACAACAAAAAGAACTGAAGAAAGTAATTTGTCTAAATGAGTTTCATATCAGTGAATCTTCCGTTTCTACAGAAATTCATGTAGACAAATCGGAGGGACTTTCCTAAGAAGGAAATCTGTCTGGCTTGTTTATTTCTTTTGTACACTGACAATATTTTCTTTATCAAGCTGTCTGAAATGTTATCTAAATATCAGGGAAATCAACACCTACAGTATGATAACTTAGCGATGGTGAAATCAGGCTGCTACACCACCCACATTAACCACTTTTTAATCAGGTAAACACATCAGCTTGATAAATTATTTAAAGCTGCTGCTGAAACTTTCTACAGAAAGTGGACTCTACTCTGAGTCTCTCACACTGTTCAGAGACTGAACAGCCAAACTAGACTACGTGCTGCCTTTCACCCATTTCCTGTTTAACAAAACTTCTCCTGGTGAAGAAACTGTAACTAGAAATGATGAATCAACAGTATTACACCAACATCTGTATGTCTTTTACAAGGATTTTATACGAATGACTTAACAGTTGTCACTCTGTTAGAGCTGAACAAAACTGAGAATGAACTGTGCCTTCAAATTAAAACAAACTTCACAGTATCATTTTTAATTTCAGCTCTGTTCAAGCACATATAGTATCTTTTGCCTGCAGGTTAGAGGATTTACTGAAGGATGACGGTGCTCCTTTCTGCAGAGATACAGGGACACATTGAGAAAGACTTGGTGCTACATATAAAGAGGGATTCTTCTAAAGATATCAACATGGTACCACATCAAAACCCCCTCTTAAAATGTCTTAGGAGTTGAAAAGACACCAAATATCTGCATCTGCTTTTGTCAGTTTGAAATGGGAAAAGTTGGAGGCGTACACAGCTCTGTTCTGGGAGGAAAAATGATATTACAAGGTCACAGTTTTAAACATTATCTCACCCTTGTGGCTGGAATTGGTACAACTTGTTTTTTTGTGATGCAGAACATTTCTTTTCTCATTTTAAATGAGTAGACGTTAGTAGGAAGTGATATGAATTGATATAAAGGAAGCCAAGTACAGTGTAGGTTAGATTATTCAGATTTCATTTAATAACTGAAACCTTCAGTGAAATATAAATTGAATTGAACTTTTATTTACATTTTTACTGTATGTAATCCTCCAGCATGTGCTCGGCTACAGGAACCATCGATTGCACCGTGGTTACAAACAGAAAGACACAAAAGAGTTAGAGATGCTAAGACGTGTACTGTCTACACAGTCTACTAATGGACCGATGAATACATAACCATTAGGATTTCCTGATAAGATAAACTATTTAAGAGCTATTCTTAGTAATGGCTACCACTTTGTCTTCATGCCACAAAGACTAAAAGTGGTTCATCATCATAAAGTGGATGCCATAAACTGTTTGTCTAAAACGAGAAGTTAGCATTAAAGCATAGCGTTTCCACATTGTCTCTTCAGATTTACAAATCAGCAAATAAAGTCGACTGATGAGGTCAACGCTTCAGCACAGACAAAATGCAATGACTGTATAAAAAGATGAGGATTAGCTCAGCTCTCAGGCCGAGGATCATCTAGGTCAAGAGTTTGTGAATAGGGTTCCTGTGGTTTGAAGACCACGCGGTTCTTTCGTTTGCTGCACTGAACCACTGCAGCCTTTGCTTCACCTCTCTGAACTGCTGTGCATTATCTGATTAAACCCCTCAAGCTGATAGTTGTTTTTCTTTCCTATATATAAAACCTTTAAAAAATAATTCACAGCATACAAAAGGATTTGAATTCAGTACATATATTATTATTGCATACAAAAATAGAAACACTCAAATGTTCAATAGTGTCAGTTTTGTGCTGTACAATCACAAAGTAACAACCAAGTGTCTATATAAACTAAACGCCGAGAGCTTTGTCTAGAAAGTTTGCAAAAAGCTTCGGCTGTCCGGGCAAGAAGGGCTGAAGAACAGACAGATCCATGGTCCTGAGTGTTTCTGTCAGGGTGCTGAAAGATTTAAAAAAAACATCGAGTTACTTTTGTTCCGCTAAATAACCCCACATGTATAAACAGCACATGTGAGAAACACATACCTGCACGTGCAATATAACAAGTGGGAGTCCATGTGTAGCTGTCTGGCCAGCTCCAGCTGGTGGTTGTCCATCAGCTTGTCATTGACCACGACCAGCAGGGGCTTGCCTGCGCAGAGCGACTCCAAACAACTTCCTGCCCCTGAGGAGAAAAACAAGATCGTCACACTCACAGCTAGAGCTAAAGTCTGAGTCATTTCTGTTTATTTGTAGGTAGTTTAGCTCATAATAAAGTTAATTTAGACTGTTAATGTAGCATGAAGCCGAAGTTTGTTTTGCTTTATGTGGCTGGAAAATTAAACCCAGAAGAAAAACAACAGAAATGTCAGATCACCTGAGACAAGCTGTCATATAGCTGTAATGTGTAATTTGTAGTAAAGCGGGTCAAACTGCTGAAACATTAATAAGATCCTTTAGCACATTTTAGTCTTCTCCTCCTCCTCAGATAAGATTTTACCTCATTAACAAACAAACACTTGATTAAATATCACCCTGTTTTTAATAGTTTGCTCTTCGCTCTGTGATGCCCTCATGTATCTGTCTGTTGCCGACGCTCTGCTGTATTAATCATCAGTTTTCTGTTTAACGTTTGCACACTGTTGACATACCTGTATTTGCTTTTGCTTTGAAATCTACAGTCACTAATGTCCTCTGAGCAGGAAATGAACACGAAAACAACTTACTTTGTGTGACTCTTAATAATTATTATGCACAGGTGCATTATGTTCTGATAAAACAGACGGTAGTTTGACTAACGTGACAGCATCAGCTGAATGTGAAGGAATAAAAAGATTAAATTAAAATGTAGCCACTATTTACTCCTCTAAGAGTCAACACTGGCTCTCTTGCTCCTCACAGTGTGCTCAAGGCTTTTGACATTTTATTCACCTGCATGGCTGATGACAAGGTCAGCCTGCTTGATGTCTTCTGCTATCGAGTCTTTGAATCGAAAAGCCTCGAGTCTGACATGTGGACAGCTGTCAGCAGCTGGAAGAAGAGATCCTCTTCCAACCTGAAGAACCAAACGCTCATATCCACGAGCCTTTAAAGCCTGTGAGGAGGAAATAAAAGTAACAGCTGGTCATAAGTTGACAAATTCAAACTTTGGATTCATTAAGTTGTTTATTTTATACTGTTTGGATAATAAAGTTATTGCCCAAGTTTGCCAACTAAGGAGAAAGAGCACGTCTGCGTCGCCTGTCCAGTTTCAACACCTGACACTTGACAACCCAGTTTTGGTTTCATATTTCTTATTTTGTGGCTGTTATTGTCACACAAATTATTAGCACTCTGACAGAGTCAAGTCCTTCTTTCAGTTTTCTATCTGCACGCTCTGATGTTTTAATCTATGAACGTACACTCAAAAGATTTAAGTAGCTTCAAGGTTGGAAATTTGTGCGTGTCCCACGCTGTATCAGCTCACTCCAACACTTCATTGAAGATGTTTCATGCTTACACTGAGTGACATATTCAAACACAACATTTGGTTTCCACGCTACATTCTTCTAACAAATATTAATATGTAATATTCCAGATAGCCTGTTCATCATTTATCATCATACACTCTTTTTTTCTCTAAATCAGCCTGAAAGATTTGGTACCTTTTTAAAATTTGGGCTCAGAGTCGGACCTCTGGCAAAACTTCATCTGCTTCTAAGCTGCATGGAGAGAGGAAAACTGTCTGAAGAGGTCAAAACTCCAGCAACACTTGTAGTGTACTTTATTGTTAGAACAACATGTTTCAGCTTGTGGCCTTCATCAGGGTCCTGGTGAACTTTACTGTTTTATTTTATGTGTTACTGTGCAGAAAACTGTCATCCCCTCACAGATGTGGCCTTCATCAGGGTCCTGAAGAAGGACACAACCAAAGCAAAAGACGCATTGGTCTAACAGTAAAGTTGTTCTATGTACTCCGAGTGTTGCTGGAATGTTGCCTCTTCTTCTCAAGTTCTGAGAGTTTGAACAAGGTTTGGGTGCACATCATGATTTGCAGTTACAAACACGAGTATACAGATAGTATCAAGAATTAACACAATAAATACATTTTGATGTGTGCCAGCAGTTGTTTAACAAACTGCAACTTTAGAACAAAAATATTGAAGTGAGTACAATGAAAAATTTGATGTATTTTAATTTAGTTTGTTTAAAAACATTCCTTCAGTTTTCCCACAAATTTTGCTAAATTTTTTTTCCCGCCTACAAGCAGCTCCTTTCCGTTGTGCATTGTTTTGTAGGACAATTTTCTTCAACAATATCACACTGAAAAACAAAGTGCAGTTAATTTAGTGTGCGTACTTGCAGTGCTCTCTTTAGCTGACGGCAAGAAAGTCACACATTTGATTGTTTTATCTCGGCTGTATTACTGTTACATTGACCCCAACCAGGAATGGAGACAATACTCCACAAAATGCTCTTCAGTACTTCACTGTACTGGATATTTGTCTCTTTAAGATTCTAATTTTAGTCTTTAAATGTCTCCATGACTTTGCCCTGCAGGAATTTGAGCATTAGATATGTTTAAACCAGATCACTTAGATCGTTAAATGGTAACTTACTACCTCTTCCAATTCAGTCCAGGGTCAGTTACAGAGGCCGTGAACTGTGGCATTCTTTGCTGTGACTTTCATATTCTATAAATTAATAGATATAATAAACAGCAAACAGTTTAATTCATCAATCTGAGTTGTAATAACACTGTTATTGTCCACATTACACTCAAGTGTTGCAGCAGACAGAGCTGATTCATAAATGTCATAAATAACATTTGTGCTCTTAGACCTCTGCTATGACAGTTCACAGTACGTAGGAAGAGTTTATTCTTAAGAAGAAGTTTATTAATGTTGCTTGTTGTTGATTTGTGAATAGAACTGGTTCAGTAATGGAAAGAGGTGCTCCTGATCTGCAATACTTTTCCTAATATTCCTCGTTTCAGTGCTTTTGAACCATTCATTTTACCTCCACTTACTATCTTATTAATTAGCTATCGTTGCCTTGTGACTAATCATGGACGTATGCACCACTGACAGTATAAAATATGGACGTTGTATCCGTGATGTCACCCACGGGCAAGCCGTCTTGGCTGTCCTGCTTCTGTCTAATCTAAATATCGGCAAAGACGTGGATCATCGGTGGACCTGAGGTGGACTGAATGACGCCTGTGTGCTCAAAGGAGCCACCTGTAAGGGCACCTACCTGTCAATCAAAGTGGCCACGCTGCTGATTATAACTTTAAGCTTTAATATAATTTCAACAGGTGAGTGACATAGGAATTCAGTAATATGGGGGCTTATGGAGATGGAGACTCATAACATAACATTTCAGCGATGTCCTAGTTTATAGTTTTTAGTATTTTGATGCTATAATATGTTTTTAAATTAATTTATTTCATTAAAAAAAGATTGGGAGGTTGCGTCCCACAGTTTGGGAACCAGTGAAAACATATTAGTGAACATTATCTTTGATTTCTGCCAATAGACACTAAAGATAGATACTAAATCTTACACACTGGACCTTTAAGTGATAATAATCTGTTTATTTTAAAGGATCCACAGCAAACACAAAACATGACACACAATAACATTCATTGCATTAATATGCAAAACAATGAAGCCAAAGCCACTGTACATACATCTGGATAAATATCTAAAAACTCCAGATAATTAAGAGTCATACAACTCATGTAATTCATGACATGTTGTAGCAGTAGTGATGCAGTATTGAACATCATAAGTGTTTCTCACCTGCACGCTCTCTGCAGACGTGACGCCCTCCACCAGCTCATCAAAGCTCGTCGTGCCGACAGTAACAAACACCGTCTTCATGTCTGCCCGCCTCAGTTTTCAGCGCTGTGAGTATTTTTAAACACTTTACAGCCTCTTCTCTCTCACAGCTCAGCTCAAAGCTGCAGCCATGAAACTGACAGCCACTTCCGCCTCGACTGTTGAAACCAGCGCGTCACACTGCCACCCAGAGGCCCGGAGCTGTAACTGTGTATGTGCCAGAGGCTGCAGTGTGGAAAAATACCAGTTTAACTAACGCCTCTGTGTTTGTTCTCTGCTCGGTTAACACATAAAATATAACAGCTAAGTCATGTGACATCTTCAACATTTCAAATGGTCTTTAATCTGCAACAAATTAAGTTATTACTTCTTAACTCATCTTATTATTTGTGTTAAATGGAGACACTCCATGTTTTTCTGTTATTTTTGTTTGATGGATGAGTGTAATATTATCAGACAATGATAACTGTGTAAAGTACTGTCAACATGTTATTTTAAATAAAAGGAGAAATGTAAATAAATAAATAATTTGCTACAGTTTGAATCTATTCTCTGTCATTGCATTGCAGCCTGACTTTTTGTTTGGCTTCATTATTTATGGTCAAAAATCAAACAAAGTTGTCAGATGTTTAATGATTGTTGTGTTACTGTATTTCATACACATTGTGGTAGCACTTGGCCTCACACACCTGCTAAACTCCTCCTGTGGTCCCACCGAATGTAAATGAAAAGTACAGAGCAGGGAAAGGTTCACTGTGTCAGTACTTTGTGGCAATATGATAAGATACGACAAGGACTGCAGTGGATAGTTTGGGTTTTTTAAAGTGTGGTTGTGTGAGGTACTTATGTATAATCAGTGTGTTACCTACAGTAGACAGCAGTCAGAAGCAGATACAGAAGTATGCGTGTCCACAGCATAAAGCACCTACAAAGACCTTCTGTTACAGAAGATATAGTATTACAATCTACATAATTATGATGCATGATATGAAACGGTACACACTTCCTGTTTCCTCAGTCCTAATCTCCAAACCTAGAAGTATTGCCAAGGTCATGTAAATGGATGACAGCTGACTGTGTTGTACCACAGATGGTTCAGAAAGTTATTTCAGTTGTAGTTCAGCTGTTATAGATCATCTTTGGTGAAGCAGACCAACAATAAAGCACCAACGGAGAGAGGAGAGAGTGTTCGCCCTGTGACAGAGACAGGTCTCAAACAAAGATCATTTTCTCCTGATTTGTCTGAAAAATCTAGTGTTAGAATGTTCAGACGATATGTGGCTTGTGAAAAATAAGTCCAATATTTACTTACTTCAGTAACCATGAGGCAAAATAATTGCTCATAATATGAGAGCCAACAGACTCTGCTGCTGGTCTCCTAAAGGATAGCGTCAGTGGCTAAACCCACATGAAACAATACAGGAAATGACTCTTCAGTGAGGCATCTTTCTTATTAACCGTCTCGAGTACCTACAACCCCACTTCAAAAAAAACCTAGCCCCTTAACTCTAGTTTCAAGACTGTCATTATTTCAGTTCAGGACATGCTCATGTCCGTCCATCCATCCAGTTTCTGGAGCCAATCCCAGCTGGATTTGGGCAAAAGTACACCGTGGACCCAGTTCATCACAGGCTGGAATCCAACCCAGGCCTCTGCAGTAAGGACTAATCCTTTGTACATGTGGCACATGCTCTACGAGGTGTTTCAAGATATTCATAGATGCATTTATGTTTAATCAAAGTAACTGACACCAAGCAAACCCTGAGACAGACAGTATTCTAACACAGCCAAACTGTGAACATGGTGGGTACTTTAAGGTGACAGAGTACCAAGACAATGTGCAGAGAATGGTGTGCAGGGTCAACCGGGGCTGATGGTCTACAGACATGCGTAAAAACAGGCTTAGTGGCATGGGAAGGAAGTTCATCCACAGAATTATGTAGATGTATATTTTAAGGAGGAGCACAAAGAGGCTCCTGCTGTGGTGGAAGTTAAGTTGAGGTTTGCAGAAGACCAGCTCTCTGTGAATGATACAAACTTAGATGAACATGTGGCTTGTCTCTTTCAGAGAGAGTTGCTGTTGCTGCTTTTAAATTCACGACATGCATGAAGTGTACCTGCAAAAATAAATATAAAAATAAAAGTCTTGGCAGCGTGTGATGCAAAGACTTCCTGCACCTGGTATATGCAGGTGTACACGAGCAAACCTGCTGACGGAGCTCCATGGAGGAATCAGGGTATTAAAGTTTGTACTTGACACTGACAGCTGGGCTCCGGGGGCACATTATCACTGCTGGTAATGTTTTGACTTCATACGACCTTGGTGACGAGCTGTCTCGCATTAGCACAGTGAGAACTTCAAAAGATGTCTGAGGTGACCGGGGTACAAATGAGCTTGAAGTTTATGGCATGTTAGTTTTCTTTAGATGTTTAGACTGCAAACTTTTATATTTTATACTTCCGCTCCACAACAGTTAATTCATATGAAGTTCAAGTTATCATTTATCCAACGAGGGACACGTCATTCTTCACTCTTTATCTTATCCTTCATTCCTTATTGTTGCAGTTTGCTTTTATCACATGGACCTTCCACATCCAGACCCGCACTTTTAATGTCTCCAATAGTCTTATTGCTTTACGTTTATGAGTCATGCCTTCATGCCGTGTTGTTGCTGTTGTCCTCTTGCAGGATAATAAAGATCTGACCTGAACTATAGTTCATAATTACTCGTCAGATAAAGCTTAAATATACAAAACCTACAACGAGCTTTTAAAATACAGTCAGAAAAGCATACACTTATCTATTCCTACCCATACATATATGTTTTATAAACAATTGGTTCACCTAGCAAACAGCTTATAAAATTCATTATCATTTTATAATATAAAACATAATGAAAATCACTAATAATAATCCAACCACAAGTGACAGACGATGATCTGATGCATGATGAACACTAGTTTTACCACTACTGATAGCTGCAGGATCTTTACGTCATTATATCTGAATATTTCTTCCACTGCATGGTTAGAACATTCGGAGGGCCACAAGTGTCATGGAAATAGTTATGAAGCATTTCAATAACTGATACTTAACAGGACATTAAAAACAGGAACTGGTGAAATCCATCCATCTACTATCTGTAACCGCTTATCCTCATCAGGCTCACAGGGCCCTGGAGCCTATCCCAGCTGACTTAGGGCGAGCGGTGGGATACACCCTGGACAAGTCAGTTCAACTTTCACACTCACATTCACACCTATGGGCATTTTAGAGTCACCAATTAACGTGTTATGTTACTAAATTACTATGTTCATATATGTCACTGTGAACACAAGGGGAGGCAGAAATCATCTCAGGCTAGAACATAAACAAATGACTTCCCTTCTTGGTGATCATGTTTCTGTGTGAGATGAGTCTGTTTGGTTGCAGCTTGCTGGCACCTACTGTACGCTGCAGGCAGCTGATAGTCTGGTGGCCTGCGGTGGTTTTTGTTTGTGGATGTCTAAAACTCTCTTGTGGTGCGGGCAGAGATAAACCCAGCAGGAACCAGGACAAGACACTCAAAATTAGTTATTTTCCACTCAAAGGAGCTTAGAGGAGCTGCGGTGACCCTGCTGATTCAGAGACGTCAGCACCTCCCCTTCCCTCACACAGTAGCTGCTGCCAGCTCAGTGAAGGATGCACAGGCTCAGCGAGCACCCAGCAGCTCCACCTGACAACCGCACAGCGAGAGGATGAAGAGCCAGCTTTGTGCTCCGTGGGACATGAAAACTACAGCAGTACCATGTGTGACAAAAGCAAGAGAAAAAAAACAACAAAACTTGCAAAGCACGCACAAACTCGACTGCACTCTGCCAGTCTGGTGCATGAAAACACACACACACATACACTCACACAGAGCAACAAGGAAGTGGAAAGTGTAGCTTGTTTCTGAGTTGGTATTTTTAGACAATGTAGCTTCAGACAAAGATGGAACTCTTTGTTAGATATGACCACAAACATTGTGTCACACTAAATATATTTCAGTCTGTAGTAAACCAACTTACAATGAGACATTTGTTATAAACAAACCAAACAAGAACATATTAAATGTTTTGTTTAAATAGATTTGTTGTGTCGCCATCACTCTGTGGCTCAGAGGATTTCACCCTAGCAGACTTTGACAGATACTCTTGATGTGTCTGACTGACTGCTGAAGCTTCATCATGCTGTGGATTGTTGTCCTCAACCACTTGCATTGAAATTATGAAAGCATCTCTTTACAGCAACCAAAATAGTATACAGTATAGTATACACGACCATGTAAGTATTAAGTTTATAAGAGGAGACAGACGCACTTAACTCTACTTGGGTTGTAAAAACTATTCAACTTACCAACTTCACCAACTGTTTGGTGCAGAGCAGGTGTGCAGCTGGTTTCCCCGTGGTGTTCCCCGTTGGTGGAAAATCCTACCAGTTCCTATCAGATCAGGGGCGTCCCTCTCTACCTCTAAAGAACTCTTTAAGACCCAGCTCTTCAGAGAGCACCTCCTCTCCATCACTACCAACCACTGGACATGATAAATCTAACATCCTTCTTGAACTGTCACAGTATTTGTTGCTGCACTAACATGTCCTAGTCACACTGTACCTTGATTGTTTTCCTTTTTTTCTAAGTGGCTTTAAATAAAAATGTCAGCTAAATGATTAAATGTAAATGCTACGAAAAATGTAAGTCAATAACGTTACCTGGAAAGCTAAACAAGGAGCTGTAAAGCTCTGTAAAGGCGAGCTGAGCTGCAGATTCAGGTGATAACTTTAGATTTATCACCATGAGCGACCCCTTTCACGTTCATCCATTTGATCATTTATTGTTATAAAAACATTTATTATAGCCAATTTATTTTATAGTAGCGTGATCAGTTAAACAAACTGGGAGGTGGTGAGGATTTGCATGTGATCAGTAGCAAAAATGTGACCTGAGTAAGATGAAAATTCAACTTTTTGTTCCCAGTTTCTGAAGCTGACGTTAGAAATGATCAGCTCAAGGTCATCAGGAGGAAGACTAAGATTAATCACACAGACCTGGTTGCACATCAATCAAAGATAATAGTGTAAAACCCCAGGACAAAAGCAGAAAGGCCAGTGTGTTTATTACTCAATGACGACAACTGTTTATCTTTCAGAAGAGAAAATAAGAGACATGAGACCAGGGTGCAACAGAAATCATTTAAGGCTCTGTTAAATCCTCAGCTTCGAAAAAACAAAAAAACCCAAAAGAACAATGTACCATGTATCCTGAAAAGTCACAAAAAGCAAAAAACTAGTATAAAATTAAAAGATTAAAACCGGCTACCCATGTCATTAGTTTTTAATAAATAGGTTACTATAAGAAAAAAGAAAAATACAAAGTTAAATCTGATTAACTGTGCCAGAACGTTTTATCAAACCACATTGCAGCGGGAGTTATTTGATGACAACAAATCAGCGTCTCCAGAATTTAAAGCAACACACGTCATGTGGTCAACGACGAATATGCACTGTGAGCTTCCTTTGGTCGTTCCAAAATCATTCCCCCACAGAGACTCCTCAAGAAAACTGAAAATGGAAGACCTGCGTCCACGAGATTCATGCCTTGTAGAGACTTTGACAGAATTCAGGCTAAAAACAGTAAAATGGCTCTTCCTTATCACTTCAAGTTGATTTAGGAGAACATTTTCAATTTTGAGCATGCATGTTTTCAGATGAGTTTAAGCTGCTTCAGGCTACTGCGACGATAAAACAGTGAATGTTTGGACCACGGGGCAGCAGAATGGACTGGTGGAGGAAGTGACCGTCCCCTTGATGTAAACGTTACAGGTTTAATCCACACAGAGTCGTACATCCTGTCTAAGTTTCCTTAAGCTAAAACAAAGTCACACTGCTGTACCACAATGCCGTAGTTTGAACTATCTGAGACGAGAAATTTTCAAAATAAAACCAGCAGTATACCTGGGCAGCAAACTGGTCGAAGTCTGCATGCTTAAAAGTCAAAATGTTTCGATATTATGAAATACTTTGTCAAATTTCAAACTTGAGACATAATACAAGTAATAATAAAGTATATAATAGTGATTAAAGCAGCTTTAAAAAGAAGCTGCAACCTCACAAACACTCCTGCTTATTATTCCAGGGATACTTCTGACTAAAAGGAGGAAAAAAAAAGAAGACTGAAATTCACAGATGGCCTATCTCGCTCATAACAAGTCTGTCTGTCTGACTCCACCCTGGGTCATTACAAAGGCCGTTGAGGTTGCAGCAGAAACGTCTTTGAACGGTTATGATATCAAAAATAGGGCCGTCGTCTTTCCTGTCAGGTGCTCTGTGACACACAGTCAGAAACCACCTTGAACAGAAACTTTACCAGCTGCGGCAAGTTTTTTTTTGTGTTTTTTTTTTGTCAGTAGGCTCAAAAAGTCAGGTTGTCCGTCAGGTTAATGGTTCATCAAAATCCTTGTGGCGATCCAGACGAATGATGCATCTGTAAACACAAAAAGAGAACTTTAAATGGCTAAAACCAGAACTCTGTGTGTGCATATGTGAGCGGTGGTTAACACAGGCAACATCTGTCACCGAATCTAAAGTGAACTTCCTGTTTTGGAACATAATTTCTTTTTCAGGATGTCACATTTTCCTCTTTCTACAGCGCTGGCTCGCAGGACTGTCTGCTTCATTAGTCTCTACTCTTCAGGGTCTTTTCTGTCCCCGGCGCTGAGCTCTGCTCATACAGTTGTGTTCTCCATGCTGCATACTTTCTGCGATCTTATGATAACAAGCTAAACCAACGGTTTGCGTGGAGCAGCACCACCCACTCGTCTTTCTCACTTCGAAGCAAACCTCTCCTCTCCCTTACACCGCACTGAAAATGCCACACAGTCATCCATGTGCCACATTTCTCCTCGGCTTGTGAACCATTTTTACACCGGCGCTGCAGGGACATTTTATCACATTTTGTAAAATTAGTGAGTGGCCAACTGTGCTGTGCCCGAGTATGAAAAGAAAGATAGTAATGGCAGTGCTCGTACCTCTTCCTCACTGTACCACACAGGCTGTGCAGCACTGCTCCTGCTTCTCCGGCAGCGTGGAATAATTCATCTGTCGGACGATCTCTGCGAACAGCTCGTCTACCATCGTCTTGCTCTTGGCAGAAGTTTCAATAAAAGGGCAGCCCCACTCTTGAGCCAGAGCTCGCCCATCTGACCCGGCGACCTCACGCTCAGACTCCAGGTCAACTTTGTTCCCGACCAGGATCAACGGCACCTTTTCGAAGCGCTTCACTCGCACTATTTGGTCTCGCATTGGTCTGATGTCCTGAAAGATAAAGAGGGAAATTAGTGTGGTTTCTCGTGAAAACCACACGCTGTTTGTAGCACTGGCACAGTACGTCAATGTAGTCGCTTTCTGGACACACATATAGTCAAGAAAGTTTTTTGAGGGCACTGTCGACGCAAGTGTAAAAACAAAATGCAGACAAACTCAAAGCTGCAAAAAGTTTAAATCGGTGTGTCAAACATATGGCCCTCAGAACCGGCCCACCAAAGGGTCCAATCAATCAGAGTCTTACCAACAAAAAAAGACTGAAACACATTGTAAAGACATGAATGGTTCAATAACTGTGAACGTTTTCAGAACTTCTACTCGTTCACACTAAAAGAAAGAGAAAAACTTTGCCTGTTTTTATTACACACTGCTTTTACCTTTTGAGATCAAACTGGGCTGCATGTGGCCTATGAACTAACATGAGTTTGACACTGCTGGTTCAAATAATGAATAAAGTTTGAATAAAGTCAACAAATTAAGAATATATATATGTTAAACAGTTTTCTTTCTCTTTGTAAAGATTTTTTTTTTTTTTTTACAAAGTTGCAGTTTAATTTCTGGTATTGCATCATTTCCTGTTAGTAGAAAACATAAATCACGACACTTTTATACACTACTATCTGTGACAAGAGTACACAATGAGAATTAGACACATATTGTGTAGCATTAGTAAACAGTAAATCATGGCACACTCTTTGTTGAACTTGTAGCTTGTGGTCTAGCTTTTGTTGCAGTTCAGTTTGGCTGGATTGAAATGTTTTGGTGACTCTGAGGCGAACATGTGTCTCTTTTCCCTGCATACATTTTCTCTACAGTTACAAATCCACTGCGGTGTATAGTCAATTATTGTTTTGCAATATACCAGGTACCACAGATCCGCCTACATAATGATGCCATTTCATCATGAGAGCATCATAATATGAGACAGGGTTGCTCCAGCGCCTCTGGCTTAAATGAATGTCACCAGATCACATTTTTTACATGTAATTTCGGTGCTTGAATAAAATGTGGATGGTGCAGAGCTCTGCAATTAGCAGCACTCCTTACACCCACACACAGTCTATATATGTCCTGATAGCTGTGAGCTGTCTCCACCTGTGTGTGTGTGTTAAAGGTGCTCATCAGGTACCTGGAATGACTGCTGGTTGACCAGACTGTAGACCAGGATGAAGCCCTGTCCGTTCTTGATGTACAGGTCTCTCATGGAGGCGAACTGCTCCGTCCCCGCCGTGTCGAGGATCTCCAGCACGGAGGGCGACGAGTCCACCTCGATCTCCTTTCGGTAAAAGTCCTCGATGGTCGGGTCGTATTTCTCGATGAAGGTGCCGGTGACAAACTGGACGGTCAGCGCGGACTTGCCGACGCCGCCGCTGCCCAGCACGACCACTTTGTATTCTTTCATTGGGGCGGGCTAACGTAGCAGCTAACGACTCAGCTACACTGCTATACTCGCTCCAGAAACATTGATCAGGCCTTTAAAATAGCTAACAAGCGAACTGATGAATATAAGGCGATGTAGAATAACTCCTCTTCGTTCACATAAACCCAAATGTTACACTCATACTCACTGTTTGTCTCGAGCTGTTAGCGGATAAAAGTTGCTGTCCGTGATCGTTAACTCTGGCGTTAGCTAGCCTTAGAGCTAGCTCGCGGTCCCATGCCCGAGCCTCGAGCCTTCACACCCGAGCTGAGGAGCCACGAGCACCGGGGACTCACCGGACAACCTGCCGTCTGTCAGGGTGACACACATTACACTTCCAGCAACAGACAGCATGCCAACCCCCCCCTACACACACACACACACCAGCCCGCCGGTGTCACTAAACGCAGCGGTGGTTGTGTCCGTCCGTCCGGGCCTGGTTCTGGTTCCGGCCCACCCCGGCGCTTCGGCACACGGGCGTGCTATCGATCGACAAACCGCAGATTAAATATAATAATCCGAGCGTCCATTGGCTACAGTTTGTAGCTGCTCCGGTGTGTGTGCGGCTGAGCTGGGCAGTTTGATCACAGAAAGGAGAGATGTTTCTACATCAACTGATTTCCTGAAGCTAACAGGCGGACTTCCGCTAACGACAACAAGACGACGGGAGGACTTTCAAAATAAAAGTCTGATCACGACGGCAATAAACTCTGCTGGAGTTTAAAGATGTACAGGTGCTGCATACATGACTCTTATCACTGAGACCACATGCAGAAGTTAACGTCAGGGTAGTCAAGTAATAAAATAATACTGATGTTAATAGTTCTAATATTATACACTTAAAAATAAAGGTTTGAGTCAGACCCTGAAGTGGTTCTTCAGGGTGACCATAGGGCAGGGGTGTCCAAACTGCTTTTAAAGAGGGCCAGATTTGACAATGTGAAGATGTCCGGGAGGCCAATCTAACATTTTAAAAATGAAAAACAATAAAAGTTACATACAAATGCACAAAGTTTGCATACAAGTTGATACAAATCTTAACCTCATGTTCATTTTAAACATGACTTATTATGAGTAATGCAAAGTCTGTTAACGTTTAAGTTTAAAACGTATCACTCTTGCTCTTCTCTTCACAAAATCATTCAGAAAATAATATTTTGTGTCACATCTACAGGTACGTACAGGTACACCAGCAGTTATGTCCTTAGAGGTTAACGTTTAGTGTATTCAAATGCTTCATTATGTCAACCAAAAAAAGCCAAATCTGCCAGCCATACAGTATCTGACAATCCTAGCAGCCCATAAATAATATATTATAAAAATGAAGCTTCGGGCCGCATGAAATCTGACCAAATTATGGTCCGTGATTGGCCCCTGGGCCGGACTTTGGACATGCCTGCCATAGGGGATCCTTTTTTTTTATTTGTCTCTGAGTTCATTTAATTGAATTATAATATTAAAATTTAAATACAACATTAGGTAAATTACTTTAAAACAGTAATTCAGTTATTTTTTATTTCATATAAATTATCATCACATTACTAATTGCTCTCTAAAAATAAGGTGTAGTTGTATTACCCTTTACAATGAGAAATGGCACCACAACAATAATGATTTTTTTTTTGCATACAGTTCCCCAAAGAACCTTAAACAGCAACAAATCTTGAGGATAAATAGGTTTACTAAGGAGCATTTACCAAGAAACATTTTTAGAGTGTTTAATATTAATAAATGCCAATTTAAGTCAGCTGAAAATCATAACTTTTGCTGTCATCATGTAGAAGTGTACTCCAGGGTGTGTCAGTACACTGTGACATTTCAGTTGGGTGTGGTTACAGATTCAACAAACTTTAAACTTTGAACCAATAAAACATTTTTAAAACTGTTATTAAGTCACTCTACAAAATTTAGTTTTCATCAACAATAGTGCATGTATAGATTTCCGTCTTTCGACAAACAAAAACAACATCAACTCTAAATTAAATGTCAGACATTCATACATATACATACACTGATACAAGCGAGTAACAAAATCAAGATTGTAATTGTCCGCTCCAAAGTACAATATTGTATAATAAAACAAACGCAGTACTTACTCTTAAAGCGATGGGGTGTTGTGTGAAGTATGAATGAAGATGGTGTATAATAGTTCTTTTTTTTGTTGAATTGGTCTACAAACTTGCAAAGATCTAAACCTTCTAGGGCTGGAAGATGTAGATATTGGCCTACATAACAATTAAAATGCTTACTTTAGCTGAGTGTAACTGCAGTTCTTTATTAAATATTTTAAAATACTGTAATTCTATGTTCATGACATCCATGATTTCAACTGTAAATCTTACATTCATTTAAATATCATCAAGTAGAAACCTCACAGTTCAGCAGATAAATGTTAAAACAAAAGACACCACAAGAGGATCACAATTATGAGTTTTATTAAAGGTCAAACAGAAATTGCAGAACTCATCATAGGCACAGTAACTTACTCTTAATAGCTATACACTGCAAAATAAATTGGCATGTAGCACAGCAGCACATACAAGCACCACAAAGCAGAAAACAGAGTGAAAGGAGAGATGACTAAGAAACAGCAGTCACGTTCAAGTCTGTCCTAGAGTGTCAGAGAGAGTTTTTCATATGGCTTAGTCCTGAACAGTCTTTGGCCCTCATCATCTTCCACAGGTTACCATTCAGCCACTCACTGTACCCAATTTAATAACAACTCACCAACAAAGGATTTTAAATAAAGGGACAAGTTACATGTGCTGTTTGAAGTCAGTTTGAATTTAAAAAGAAAACCACACCATGCATGATGAAGGCACAACTGAATCGCTTTAAAATAATCAGAACAGTGAATCAACTTTAAAACAAAATCACATAAATTCTATTCACTTGTTGGTGACTGGAAACCCGCAATATGTTAAGTCCACTCCACGTGTGGAGTCAGAGGGCTGTGAACCGATTCACCAGAATGACTCAGTCAATCCACCACTAGGACGAGTGCCATGGCAACAAAATCGCTGGCTTTAATAGCAATTGAAGAGCATCACATGTCCAAATCTGAAGGAACAGAGTTGCGTAAAGGATGTCGCTGCGAGAATAACATCGGAAAACCCGGGGGTCGTTTGCAATTTTGACTAAAATCCTGAGGAGAATTCAGATTTATTGTTGTTTTGGATAGTGACAACAAGGAGGCAAAGAATAACCCATTTCACAAAATGACAAACTTAAATTTAAAAACCCTGTGAACACATCTCACAAACATGTCCCTCTATAGTCAGATCTTTATGTCTGCTCCTCAGCCTGCAGGTGGAGCTACTCTGTGCTTTATTTTGGTGCATTACAGGCCCGAGGACTGCACCTGCACTCGTATATTCATGATTTAAGGACTGGTTTGTTACATATGATCCAAACTGACTATTTCTTCTAATCCACCTTTCATGTTTGAGATATTACTGAGCTTTAAATGAACAGAAACAAGCTTTTTTTTTTTTTTTTTTTTTTTTAAAGCAAACCATTTGTGGTTTACAGCTAGGCAATGTCATGCTTGGCAAAGAACAGGGCTCTAGCAAACAAACAAAAGGACAGATCCCTCAAAGCAATCTTTTTATACTGTAATAAAATGATAGACATATCATTAACAATACATTGATTTGATTTTTTAATCAACTCTTTTATCTATATTTATTCAAAATAAATTTTGAGTATTTTGACATAGTTATGTACATAAGTGCAAACAAGGTGAACATCACACATTCGTATACACCTCAGCAAGGATCGACATCACCCAGCACAGCTGGGCAGGAAGAGGCTTCTGGACCACCTTCTTGGCCAAAACTGAAACAGAACTCACGAATGAGAAAGCTCACGTCCGTCCATACAGAGGAGCAAGCCGATCTGCAGGAGGTGAACGGTGAGGACTGATTTTCTTCTTCTTTTTTTTTCTTTTTTACAGAAAAAGATGAAGATCTTTCAATTTAGTCCAAAAGACTCTTCACCTCCCTGACAGATAGGTGTTAGCTTTAAAAGCCAAAGTCCATTCTTATTTCTCAAAAAACACGATGTACAAGAACAAAAAAAAAAAAACAACAACAAAAAAACAATTAAGGTCAGATAAACAAAACAAAATAAACACCTGATCTCCCCTAAGGACCTTTGGATATTACAAGGATTTAAGTTTTCCATACAAAATATTTAATCACATCGCAATAACAAGACAAACTAATTAGACATTCCCTTTTTGAATAAGTTAGTGTATGTCATTTCAATGAATGTGAAAAAAATTCACAATTAGGATAATAGAAAGGTAGCCATGTTGTCATTTTGTTGCCACAGCAACAGCAACTATTACCATTAACAATGACTCCATCATTGTATACAAATGATTTTCATATTATATCTTTTTTTTCTTGTTGGTCTACACAAACTATCAACTATGTATAAATTAATTTTTTATTTCCATGCTGTGTTTTTTTTAATGTCAGATTTTAAAAAAAGAGAGAGCTTAACTTACCATTAATACATGTCACTTTCATACACAGCTATCATATCTTTATACAGTGATCAAGAAATAAGGCCCTTTGTTTGTGCCCCGGGCAACAGATGTATGCTCAGGACCGGATTCACTGTCCACATGCTAAAGGATCTGGTCACTGGACACAATGATCAGAGCATTTTGCATATTCCAGAGTAATGATTCATGACGGTTCAGGAAAATACAGCGAGGCCTAAAGGAAATCAAGTACAAGAGAATGAGTTAAAAGAGGTAAAAACTATTTTTTTTCTCACGCCACACTGCAATTCCCCTAACTAACACACTCTTGTGCATCAATACATATGTCTAAACGTACTTAAAAATTCAAATGCCCTCAAGAGGCACAATTTATTCGTCAAGTATTCTGTTTTTTTTCCAGCTGGACAGCAATTAGTGAAGGCATAATGATGTAAAGGAGGGAGGAGATGAAGGCTAGAGAGAGTTTTTTTCTTGGCTGGACAAAACTAGTCTTTCAAAGCTGTGAGATTAAGACAAACTAATTCGTCTGGACATTCTCATCAGTTTCATCGAGTAGGAGAGGAACATTTCTATTTAAAGTCTTCAAAGATTTGAGAAGCTGCTCAACATACTCAACAACAGATGAAAAAGGGAAACGACATTTCTTTACTGATGTACAATAACAGGCATGTAATGGTCTGCCATGTAGATAAAAAGTAAATCATAGTTTAAATAAATACTTCAGCATTTTAGGAAATACTCTTATTCACTTTCTTTTCAAGGGTTAGACGAGAAATATGGTAATTATGTAGCTTGAAGCAGGAGACTGTTAGATTAACATAAAGACTGTAAACAGGTGGAAAAAGACGGATAAACTGGCTGGTATTGCAGTATTACAGATATATTGTATCAGTGTATATGTCAGCTGATAAATATCAAGAAGTTAGAGTACAAAGATGCCAAACTAGATTTGAAGTTATTTACTAATAGTGTTAACATTACATCGTTTGCCCACAAGAGCACCGAAAAGTTAATTTTTAAAATTATATAACATATAGTGTTGTATGTACAGTATGTTGGTCATAATGTTTAAAAAACAAACGTGTTACATGTCATGTTGAATTTTTTAAATATTATGATTCATTTTTTAAAAATCTGGCTCAATCAGGTATTCAGCTATCAACATTTCTTAAGCTCACTAATTATCACATTATATCTTATTTGTTTAATTTATATAAAAACTAATTGTACATCAAAACAGTTTATCCATGCTCGCAGTACTTCTGTGTGGAGCATCTCTGGCTATACCTTGCTGTGAGGATGTCAGAGTGTCTCTAGACACGATTGTTGTTCCCTGTTTACTCTGCAGTGCACGATATTTACTCCCCACTATTTTAGTTGAGTGCAATGCTGCCTTTAAATGGCACGACACTGGAAGTTGTGTACATGAACTGATGACCTTGAAGCTTTCAGATATCAGAAATTTCCATGTACGATGTCGTGAATACCACGAGCGTTTGTAAGGACTCCCGACCACGCTTGAAAGCAGCATATGAAATTGTCTGATTTTACAGAACTGAAAATTAGTGTTGAATGATGATGATTAGTAAGTGTCTGAAGTCTTTATCAACTATGAGTGTTGAGTGCTAAAACACTGTTTGTGTACTGATTAAACACAATATGTTAATTAGTGAGCTTTAGAGGCGCTGTTAGGTGTTTTTGTCACTTTAAGACAAGCTAGTTGTTTCCCCCGTTTCCAGTCTTTATGCTAAGCTAATTATCTGCTGGCCGTAGCTTCATATTTAACACACAAACATTAGAGCAGAGTCGATCTTTTCATCTAACTTGAAAAGGAAGTAAACTAGTGTACTGCTCCTTTAAGGGACACATTCATACCGATTCAACGTGAACTTAAATTAACGTACGATTACTACAGTTAAGGTAGCACTCATCAGGGTGGTCATGTAGTAACAAAGAAACAGCCACCCACCCAAACACAGGGTCAATCCCAGGATGCTGTGCTTCCAACACAGTTAACATGTTGTGTCTCAGTTCGTGTACTGTCATACTTACACTTGCTATTTTGAGTACATATGTGCATGCAAACTATCAATTATGACAAAATACCAATAACCATCAAAAAGTTGAGTGTGGAATGCTGGACGCATCTCGCCCTCCGTGGACGCCATTTTGGCTAAAAGGGGAGGGACCTCCAGCATTGTGAAAAAAGCGAGAGAAGAAGCTGCTAGAGCTGAAGTAGTTGTGGTGGTAAAATAGATAGATAGATAGATAGATAGATAGATAGATAGATACTTTATTGATCCTGAAGGAAATTCAAGAAAATGTTGGTGCTAATGCTGCGGCCTGGTTCAAAATTCGGCCTGGTTGAAATTAGCGCACTACGCCAGGAAGTACACAGTGCACTACATAGAAGTGTACTGACGGAAGTATCCAAATTGAGACACAGCAAGTGTTAATGGGTGGGAAGCCAGTGAGGGATTACATTCTTGTCGCAGCACTAGCAACTCGTACTGAATAGTCTACACTGTTTCTTCTGTATGCAGCCTCCCCAGACCAAGAGTGGGAGGAAACAGAAACAAGGACTGCAGTGCAGGGGAGAACCGGCCAATCCACATCAATTTCATCAATTTTGTCCCGACGGTTATGCCGTAGTTTATCGGTGCATTTTGGGCACTTTGGGTATTTTCAAAGGTAGGGGTACAAAAACTGACTAGCAGGAAATGTTACTGTGATGTACTTGTACAATTCTGCTCTACCTTTTCTGAGAGTGAAAGATATTTCTAAAAGTAGTCACACCACTCATTGACATTAAATATAAATCTATATAACAATACACATACTTTAATGTCTTAACACAGTATCAGCATGGTACCTATGTGACCTCAGAAATAGTCTATATATAGTGAATCATTACATTTCAACATGCCTGTCTTTTTAGAAGGGCACGTGTAGAGTTTTTGCATTAGATACATTCACGACACAATAACATTATTTAAAATGAATAATGCTCAGTGGGAAATGTCTTAATATCTGCAGCATTTACAACTATAACCAAATATGTGATTCATTGTCTCTTCCAACACACTAATGTATGCACACGACTCACTGATTTATTTCTTTACATAAAAGACAGCACAGCTGCCTCAGAGAATAAACTAGTACAGATGTGATTTATTATTATAATAATGTACCAAATAACACATCTATCTTTGAGCACTGGTCTGTTCTTACAGTGTATTGACAGTGGTGGTTTGAGGAGACTGGAAAGAGGCACATTAAAATTTGGATAAACGTGATTTCAGCCCAGTTTTCAAAGACATTATGTTTAATTTTGCACGTCTGCAGATGTTTGGAAATCAAAAATCCAACTGGTTTTCTTATTTTCTTTACCATCAGACAACAAATGTGTGATTTATTCCTTCATCTCCTCGCTAACTCAGTTCTGGTTATGACACCCGTGGCTGCCATATTCAGAGTCTGACGAATTTTGACATCAGTAGAAAATACGACACATTATAAAGTCAGACATTTTCAAGTTCTCAGCTTTCTCCCTGAAGAGCCACGTAAAAATACAAATCTTGTGCCACTTATTCAATCAAAAAAGCCGCATGAAAGGAGACAATTATATAAAAAAAATGTTTTTTTTTTAAATCTCTGCATTTGAGAGGGTGACTGAAATTATTCAGGTATTGCATTAAACGGGGCAGCTCCTTGCATATACCACCACTTGGCACACACAGACTTTAGGCACAGCATCAGGAAACAAATCCATCTTGTGCAATAACTCTGACAACAGATGTAAAAGTTTAGAGAACAAGTGCCAATTATGAAAGTCTGTCGTCTTAGGTCTTAACAATGATTTCAGGCGAGTTGAACACAAGAAATCAGGTTTTGTGGCAGAGGTGTAACAAGAAGACAGCATGACTTTCTTTTACACCATGTTTGGACATCAAATCATGGAGGAAACAAACAATTACCCTTCACAACCAAGAAGCAATCACTGATTAGACCCCATGATTAAAACGACTGTCTGGTTTCTTCATGACCTCACCTGCTTTAAGGCAGTTTGTTTCTTAGATCAAGAAATTAAGAGCCTCATTCTTAAAAATCTCTAAACTCTAAATGCCCCGTTTTATAGAGAAGTTAATTTTAGGTCGCTCTGTCAATTTGTAGTTTTTGAAGGTTGTTGCATTATGTTTATATTTGTATCCTGTCAGTATACTACAGATACTGGCTATGGAACCTGGGGACAAAACATGATTCAAATCATACTGAACATACTGAATATAAATACAATTTTAAAGTGGTGGCCACTGTAACTACTAGATTTTTTGTTTTTTACAGTATGAGCTGTAGGCTCAATACACAGTATTTTTGTAACAACAGATATTGCCTTTAATTGCAAATCTTTTGATGTAAGTGTTTTGTGTTGGGAAACTAAGTCTCCACTGCAGCTGAATAGATAAATCAAAGGCACAAACAAATGAACAACAACTCATTGACGTTTCAACAGGAAAGGTGAGACCATGAGAACAAACTGAATGGTAGACGTAGTACGACACAAATGTTACACGTGTAGCCATCTTGAAACGTAAACATGACATGATATGAAACAGTCTTTCATTTCGACACAACACGTAATGGTTGTAGACCATCGGCAGGTCCGTTTGTCGCTCGAATGGTCTGAATTTCCAGAATTAGTTTTTCAGAGTTTCTGACTTTGGAACAGTCAAATGTGTTGGGTCGCCTCATGTGATGGCTCCAACCCATAAAGGGCATGTAGTCTTAAATGTATGTGTGTGTGTGTGTGTGTTTGTGTGCACATGTCTGCTGCACGTTTTAAGGTGTGGGCATGTATGGCTGTAAGAACGAGGGAGCTCTATTGCTCAGCCTGATCAAGTCAGTATGCATCAGGATGGCTGCTTTAAAGCAACAGTAATACGTCCAGGCTTGTATTGCATGAACCATCGCAGCTTTCGTTAAATCTTAAAACAAGTTTTCACATTGCCACTCAGTCAGTGTGCACTGTAGGTGAGGCACATGTTTGCTGCATTCAGAAAAAAGATGACCGCCCTGGTGGTGGTGCGCAGGCTTCAGGGACTTTAACTGGGATTTCGGGAAAGGCTTACTGAGTTTAGCGCCACCGGAGCCGCCACCAGCAGTTTGGGGACGGGACAGAAATGGGTTTCCATGGGAACGCACTGGAGCTCCAGCGGATCGGGGGTCAGGAGCTCCGAGGGGTCTACTGGAAGAGAAAGAAGGAGGCGTGAGGAGGAGGAGCAGACTCAGAAGAGTAACCAGTGAGAAGAAGTCAGTGTGCTAAATACTTATCATGTAAAGCCAGTTTTTATTTTCAGTGTATAACAAATAACTACCACAGCAGGTGGTGCACTGAGACATGTATTTTGATTAAGTGTGACTATTATTCTTTGAAAGAAGCCGATGAATGATCAAATTTGCCATTTATCGAGTACATTAGAGCTAAGCTTTAACCCCTCCATCCGCCTCAATGTATCTCCAATATGAAGCAAGTCAGGTTTATTCATTATTCTGAATCTATCTTTGTTTTCAGCACATCACAATGGAATACGCTCTTTTATTTTGTACAACTTCCTGTTATTGTTTATCTTTAAAAAAGTTAATAAAAATATGTTTTAATAAAAGATAAATGTTTTTCCTGCTAAATTTTATTCTTGATTCAAAGTACAAAAACAAGCAAACTTTAAGTAAACCTCCCATTTAAACCCATTTTGTGTTGCAAAATATAACCAAAGGCAACTGCTACACCCTTCGTGCTACTTGCCATGATAGGACTGTATGTCAAGGAGAATTCACTAAAAAGAAGAGGACAAGCATTAAAATGATAGCAGGGCTGTTACCGATGCCAGACCACATACTGTATGTCCATAGATTACATCGAAGACTGAGACTGGTACTACACCGGACTACAACATTTAGATGAAAACAGTTACCCATGTTTGTATCTGTTTTCATTTGCTCACACCACAACAGACTGGAAAGTGAAGACAGATGAGATGTGAACATAATACATGTGACACTACAGGCAGGTGTTTCTTTAACCTGATGGGGGGAAAAAAGAGAGACTCCTGACCTAAAATAAAGAGAACTGAAATGAAAAGAGCAAACCTGATTCGAGGCGGCAGATTCAGCGAAAGGAACATTGGTGACTGGGGTCGAAGCCGACGAAACAGTGGAGGTGGTGGCACCGTGCATCATGGGAACTTTTATTCAGGCGAGTCAGACGAAAGACAGAGGACGAGGATGTGGGCGGGGAGGAGGAGGAGGAGGAGGAGGAGGAGGAGGAGGAGGAGGAGGGGGGGGGGACAGGAATGATATGGTTACCATGGCAAAATGTGTAGGATCAAAAGTCATGGCACAAGTCAGGTGATATTGCCAGGATGAATTTGAACAAGTATCAAGACACATGCAAACAAAATAAGAGATAAAGAAAATTACATATTTAATTAGCCAACCGGTTACAAAATAAAAGAAAATTCATTGTTTCACCAACAAATGGTCGTTAAACAAACGAGGCAATACACAGTCATACAATCTGATCAGACTGGAGTATCTGATAATTGTATTCAAATGGACAGGGCGTGTGTATGGAGGGAGCAAATGATCCATAAGAGAACAAAAACAAATAATGTCACAGCTGTAACAGTCGGCTGAAAATCAGCAGATAAAATTTATTTTCATTGATAGTTCTGTGATTTAGAGACCAGACAAATCTGCTGAGCTCACGTTTCATTTGCATTAAAGACTGACTGGCTTTGCAAGATAAATTTCAACATCAACTCATTAAAGTCCTGTCATGAACACACACACCTAAATTAAGCTTTTAAGCAGTTTCAGGAGCAGGACCACAACTGGACCGTGCCACCGACATTCCTATAAATATCCTCCTAACTGTCTTTCTCTCTCCCACCCTACCCCATTTCTCCCACTCCTCCCTACTCTCTGTATAAGGTCCTGACTCAGGACTCCTGAGGGGGGAGGGGGGCCCGTCATGTCTGGGTGGTTCCCCACAACACAGCAACGGACCGAAGAAGTACAAGAGTTCACACTTCACTCATAATCTTTTCGTTTTGTTAATAAAACATTTAAACGTATGTTGTTGGTGTTGTGGTCCATGCTAGTGAACTGGCATATAAGATGCTTTCTATCTTATAGGTTGGTAAATAAAGTTACCAGAGATCATGCCTAATCTAACTCAGGTTAGTTTGGGAAAATAACCCCTGATGATGTCAGCAAGGGGTCATCTCAGCTTAAAGCCTCTGTACACCCTCAGCCCACCTACACAGGTGTTTTCACTTATGTTTATGCCTAATTAGACCTCCTCTCAGGACTGTATACAGCTGTGTTTAATGGACATGTCACTCATACTTCTGCTGGTTTTGTTGTACCTGTTGGGGGGGGGATAACATACATCGTTATCATACACCTTTTTCACAGCAGCCATTTTGACATGTACATCCGTAGGGTCAACACAGGTGTTACCAATGATGCTAATTAAGGTTTCGTTGGTTTTATCGCAGCAGAGCCTTTCCAGTGAGCCGACGTGCACCACAGCAGCAACCTGACTCTGTTTGACCTGAATGGAACAGGACCTAGTATCATTGGTAACACCTGTGTTGATCCTGTGTTCATGTCAAAATGGCTGCTGTGAAAAAGGGTGACGCTGATTGTCATTTGACTTAGTATAGATTTTTTTTTGTTTTTGGCCGTGATAATTGTGAAATAGTGAAAAAATTCAATATCGTGTCAGCTCTAATTGTGATTTATAAAAACAACAGACTCATAAAAACATTTTCTCTGTTTTTATTGACTGAAATTATTTCCAAATGTGTGCGTGTGTCACTATCATGATACTATGAGCATGCAGCAGCTGTAAATGTGTAAATGTATGGACGGAGAACACAAAGACAAGTCAGGACATGCATGAAGAGAGGTGGTCACACACACACACACACACACACAATCAACAACAACACAACAGTCTTCAGGAAACCTTTTATGGTTACCATCTACAAGATTCATGACTAAAGTTAAAGATCAGCATCGACACAACTGACACTGTATCTTCCTTTTCTATATGTGTGTGTGTGTGTGTGTGTGTGCCTGCGTGTGTGACGGATCTTGACCTTCTAGACTATTACATACTGTACTGAATACATCTAAATAAACATATAAAATGAGTGTTTTTTAAACTATAAATTATTCTGATATTTTTAGTATTATATATATTTTTTTATCATACAGCTACAATAACTCCATTAACACCCATTTAGCACAGTTTCTAGGAGGTTTAAGGGGGCTGATAGAGGTGACGGACGTGAGGTAACATATGCCTGTAAAAGGGCATCCAAGTAGGTGGGTAGCCAGTGGAGCTCGATGAACAGCGGGGTAACGTGCCCTTTTGGGTTGATTGAAAACCAGGCGCGCTGCTGCATTCTGGATCATCTGGAGAGGCTTCACGTCGCAGGCTGGGAGGCCCGTCAGGAGGGCGTTACAGTAATCAAGTCGTGAGATGACCACAGCCTGTATTAGTAGGTGAGTAGCACGTTGAGTCAAGTAAGGCCTGGTTTTCTGTTCAGGACCTAGTCAAAGGATACTGACAGAGTTGCCATGTTCCTGACAGGTGGAAATTGTCGAATGATTATTGAACGAAGGTTTCTGTTGAATATAAAAGTGAGAGCGTTTGCACATCCTCTGATCTTCTTGTTCGTTTGACTGCAAGAATTAACGATCACGCTGTGCTGCCCCCTTCAGATCACCTCTCGTCTCATTACTTTGCCACAACACCAGGCATGTTTGTTTCATTTCATTCCCCATCTCTCTCTTCCCCCCAAAAAGCTACCGTTCTTTGACAAAGTAAGGAAACTAATTATTCATTGCGATACAGTACCTATCACAGGAAATGTCTGGTGTATATATGAAGACAAATGGATGTCTACATGGCAGGGAAATGCATTAAAATGCTAATATGCAATAGCTTTGGAAAGCTGTTGGCAGTACTGTAAAACATACATGAATTATAGCTAAAACATGCCAACCAGTACGACTATGTTGTCCTCCAATGAATCAATCAATCATTAAATAAAGGCTCCTGTCCACTACCACATATATATCACATATAGCTGACCTACCAATGGCTCCTGAAGTCACCGTGTGCCGGACACATTATTTATAGCTACATGTGTGAAAAATAAATGGATGAGAGCGGACGAGAAGGACAGCAAGGTGATGAGGTGTAACTGGCAGCAGCAGGTCAAGGCAAGTCAGCAGGTTCAGGTTAATACAGGAAACACAAGCAACACTGAGGCTGTCAGCGTTAGTGCCAACACACAAAAACACACTGATAAGAGCACTGACGAGACATTGAGGCTTTGATCAGGATATTGTAGAAGTGGTATATCCAAGCAGGCAAACCAAGGAATAAAGATAAAGCTAAATATGCATGAGTATGCAGTACACGCTCCCTTCAGCACAGAGCAGGTACAGTATGTGGGTGTTTTGGCTGCAGACCTCTATGTTGTATAATTTAGGCATGTGGCATATCAATAATTCATGTCTGTCAGACTTCAAGCATTTCACTTACCAATATTTCTTTACAGTAACATCACCTGAAAATGGAGTTTCAGTGTTGATAGCCTCTGTGTATCATCATGTGCTGAAATACATGTTGACAAAATGTGTTTTTATTTTATTTCTCTTTTCTCACGGCCACATCTTCAGGTTTCATCTAGGGCTGCAACTACAACTAATGAGTATTGGTATTATTACAGATGCGGTGACACTTTGAAACTGCATATCAGTTTTGATTTGTGTACACTTCAGTTACAGTTACTGGTATAGAGGAGGAGCAAATATTCACATTTGAGAGGCTAGAAAAAGAGAAATATTTGACATTTTTATTGATGAATGAGTTAAACGTCATTAAATTCTCTGTCAATCAACTAATCAATTACTTGACTAATTATTTTAGTGCTAATTTAATTCAATAAAATATGATTATACATTTTCTGCCAATCTGTCCCTTCACATCTACATTAAACCATCGAGTTTCTCCTGATATTAAGTAACAGGCATCCCGTTTAATGCAAAACACATGAAAACCAAGGAAGAAATGTACAATCATGTCATTAGAGCTTAAATAAGAGTAGTAGGACTAGTGTTGACTATCTCCTTTGCTCTGTCTCTCTTTTTTCTTTCTATGACTCACTGCTACTTCTTTAAGTTTCAAGTTCTAGTAATAGGCTAAAGAACCTGCGATGCATCCACCAACCCACGCACCAGAAGTCCCTTATAATGACCTTCTTTTGTTTGGACTGAATACTCTAACATGTTTTCTCTAACTTTGTTTGTGGCTTCAACAGCTCTCATCACACGTCAGGCAAGAGTGAAGTGAATGCAAGCAACACTAGGGAGGAGGGGAGGCGTGACGTAGAGGCGAGCATTAGCACAGACACAGCATGCATACTGTTAGCACAACACCTGTAACTACCTGAATTCCACAGTGTTACCTCGTCTTCTAATGTAAGAAATACCTGTATTGTCCAGAATCAAGTTCCAAGCGTTGATGATTCCAGTTTACCTTCCACATGTATGTTAAGGTGAACACTGTGTTTGTATGGACTATGTTTCAGTGCTAATATGTGTAGAGACTCACCAGTCGGGATGAAGGCTGGTTGCTGGAGCTGCATGTTAGCCAGAGCTTGCTGGTAGTGGAACATGCTGGGGTTGAAGACAGTGGCAGCAGCTCCGTTGCTCTTTTCCATGATCGGCCTCTTTGGTAGCGGCTGCATGGCACCTGGAGGCAGACCCTGTCCCAGGAGGAAGCGCAGAGAGGGGTTATCTTTCAACGCTGGCTACAAAACTTGTCCTTGCAGTTTATCAACACAAAAAACGCATTATCTGGTGTTATCTCAGAGTAAATAGACAGTCTCTGTACGTGCATCAACATCCAGTCGATGTGGATGTTTCTGTTTACCACCACAAGGGGACACTGCAGTATGTACGAAGAGCTGAAGTGATGTAGGACGGTCATTCACGAGCATGCAGCATTAGCAGCCGTAGCAACAAAAATGAATGTCAGACAAACCTTGGATGCATTATGCTTCTGATCCCTTTCATTTTACTATTATGTCTTTTTTTCCCCCAGTCCTGTCTTTCTTGTTTTTGTGCATCAGCTCTGCAGATTGACCTGATTATGTCACAGCTGCTCACAATATTAACTTCAGCCCTCGTAGCTCGCTTCACTGAGAGTACAGGCTCAGACACATGCACAGTAGAAGGCATTCATGAAAAACATAATCCCCAGACTACATTATCAAATTTAAAGCTGCCTGTGTGATACTGTGATACCATGATCCTTTATTGCATCAGTAAACAATATCCAAGTGGAGAACAAGAAAATCTTCTCCTGTTTCACTGCTGTCTTTAGCAGATAAAGTGAATGTTGATTTGTAACTTTTAAGAAGGTGAGTATTGGTTTACACCTGTGTTTTTTCTGTCCTATGGTTCATGGTAACAAAGACAAGCAGTTTCTTTGCCAATGTTCTCAGTATTTGTCCCGATCACAGCGTAGAGAAGGACTCACCAAGGCTGCAGACGCTGTGTTTTGACTGGCTTGGTGCTGTGCAGCCTTGATCCTGGCCTGCAGGTGAGCCGGGGGATGGAAGTACTTGCACTTGTCTCGGCTGCAGCGTCCTTTGATGTAGTCCATGCAGACAATGACCGAGTTCTCGCTGCAGTCCACCATGCCAGCCTCCAGGGGGTGAGCGTAGCGGCAGTCGCTCTCGCCCCTCGTGCAGTTACCGCGCTGGAATTCTCTACAAACCTGGCAGGGTCAGCGGGAGCACTGATCAACATTTACTTTTCATCATACTCAGGCCAAACATAGCAACACAACAACTGCACGCAGGCCGCATACCTCCAGCTTGTCTGTACGCACATGTTTTTGTGCGGAGGTGCCGTTGCCCATGGCTGCCAGTCCGGTGGGACTCCCAGGGACCAGCAGGGGAGTACTGGGCAGCAGCTCAGGCATCAAGCCCATGCCTGGGCCCATGTGGCTCAGATATGGACTGAATGCCATACTAGGACTTGTTGCCAGGGAGTGCGTCATTGGGAATGTAGTCTGATGGTGGGAGAGAATGGCAAAGACAAAACAAGTTAGCAGAGCCTCCTCTGCCTTTAGGAGGATTCAGTGGTAACATAACCAGGATGGAGGGTGTGTTTACGGCATCCAGAGTTTCCTGAGGGACAGTAAAGTAAACTGCTGTGAACTGTGGCTGCTGTTAGCTAGCTTGGTTTGTTATCCAGGCTGCCTGGACTGTGAGCTCAGAGCACTGGGGGAGGAAGAGTAGGTTTTCAGGCCTGGGGCATTGGCTGACGGATAGCAGAGCCAGTGTCATGCCAGAACTGGAGCTGGACAAGCAGGCAATGTAGCTGTGCTCAGCAGCCTCTGTGAACATAATGTCAGAGGCGAAAAGACTGAAGGTGACATTTATGGAGGAAGCTAAGAAGAGAAAAGGACAGAGTGGGACTGACTTTTAGTCATTGGCGAGAGCTTTGTAAAATAAAAGGCAGAAAGACAGACATTGAGCTGTGCTTCTTGCTGTTGGACTAGTAAGTAATATTAGCTGACTGCTATGTCTCTGGTTTTTGCACTTGCTCATTGTTTGGCTGTTAGCAAAGCATAAGCAATGAGTGCTATAATTATAACAAATGCACATCTACAACTGTCCACATTGATGACAGTGGTATTGCACTCTGAAACTCTGGGAACTAAACTGCAAAAATACCAATTTCTACAGTGTTCCTTTAAAAGAAATGCATGGATAATATATGAAAGATAACACGTCACATTTGATACAACTTAAAAAGTTGAATAAGATTTAGACAGGTCTCAAGCTACCTTCACTGTTCATTATATATATATTATTATTTATATCATTTCTAGGTAAATAAGAGTTTGAAGCAGAGACAGAACAAAAACTAAAATTAATCAAAACTGATGTGCCACATTGCCTTAATTAATTAATAATATTTAATATTTTTATTCGGCTAAAAAGATCCAATTGGTTATATTTGGCAATGTTTCTGTATATAATTCCCACTGTAAATGGACAGAAAGCAAAGACAGTAACCTGTAAACCAGAGTGCAGCGTCAGTATTTCGATAAATAAATGACATTTATTCAAACACATCGATTTAAATAGTCCTGAAAATGACTGAAAATGTGTAGATTTAGTGTGGGCTGCTCACTATGGGCTGCAACTGTGCTCCAGGCAGCATGAATTGCATCTGTTGAGCCAACATGGCTGCCGCGGCCTTCTGCTGGATCAGGTTGTTCCTCCCGTTGATCTCCAGCTGGGTTTTCAGGTGCGGAGGTGGGTGCAGGTATTTACAGTTCTCACGAGTGCAGCGCCCCTGTGGAGGAGAGAGGAGGGAGGAAAGATGAGAGCAGGCAGACAGGGTGAAACTTCTTAAAGGAGAAGAAGCCACAACGCAGGGACAATTTTTAAAAAATAAGCATTAAGATCAAACTATGCTTGATAAATCCTGGTGAAATGAAGCACGAGTTAAGTCCCGGGAGGCTGCATCATTGATAATTTCTGAGAAATGTGCAACCACTTTTTAAAAACGTTCATTATGCTGGAATCAACAAAAACCTGAGCGAAACAGCAGTGTAGACATTTAACTGGCAGTCAAGTTTTACAAGTAAATTACTTGGCCATTGAGCTACAATCAAACTGTACTGTACTCATTTTTTCATTTTCTGCTGTTGACAAGTCATTTTTTTTAAAGCAATGTGCAATGACAGGTGAAGTATTTTCAAGCCAGCTTTGGATTTTTCCACAGAGGCGCTGCAGTAGTCAAATAAACTTCGCTGACAAGAGATAAAGCCAGAGAGTGAGAACATATGCTTGACTCTCACAGGCCTGCACGACAGATTCTGTATCTCTATTTGGCAGTTATCAGTCCAATAAATAAGTTACTTTCCATAAGGAGAACAACAAATATTTAAAAGTATATGTGAATGACTGCAGCACGTGCACTTGTTTTGTTCAGAGGAGGAGCTAACAGTGTCCGTTTCTTTGTAATGATTTGATAATTTATTATTAGTATGTTTAAAAACACTTTTTGTTTGTACTAAAACTTTTATAAACATCCATAATACCGTCAGTGGCAGCAGTGGAAGTACTACAAGTAACTAGTACAAGTAAAGTTATTTTGCAGTAAAAGTATGTAAGTATATCATCAGAAGAATGTATTTAGACGCTGTTCTGCAGAAGATTTCTCAGACATCTCCTCCCAGACAGCCGTCGTTCACTTTCTTTGAATGGATGTGAAGGGATGCAGAGAGAGGTAAGAGCCATTAACAGTACCAAAAATTAATAATAGATATTAGTCAAATTATTGGACGTTTTGACTCCCTTTACAGTGATGAGGTTAGTAAATAAATCAGACAATTTATTGATATCCCTGCAGCTGTCCCTTTGATTGGTCTTAAAATAATATCGTGAGTCCTCTTTGTTTGAAACTGAGACGAGACCAAGACCTTCAAAAAGTAATCAGTCTCAAGACCAAGACAAATCTTGATTACTACAACTCTGGTAAAAAGTACCAAATCTGTACTTCAATATATTCCACCACTGGACTTTATATATAATACCTTTACATATACTAGTTCAATAGTAGTGTATAGCTGTAGTATTGATCACAACAGGGTTTATGAATAAAGTGTTGCATTTTCCATTAGAACAATGTGCCCAAAAACTGCATTACTTGTTCAAAAGAACATGCTTTAACAATGCTGTGTTAAACATTAATGTAATGAACACAAGACTATTAAATGCAGCATGAGCCATGTTGGCAGAGCAGCCAGTATTCTAATGATGGGTTTATGTGCATAGTCAAAGCACTTCTATTTGTCCTGTATGCAAAGCTTCACTCAACATGCAGGCAGTTTGTATGTCTACTGTATAACCAAAGTGGACAGACACGCATTTGAGCTGAAGCCCTCTGTAATATGAAATAGAAAGAATATTTTGAGATCAATTAAAGGAGACCTGTTGTGCTTTTCTTGTCATTTCTTGTCTGTCATATATATGATGTGACGATGTCAGACTGCTCTGAATGCAACATTTCTAGTGTTTTTTTCAAGCAGCAACCTCCGTGTCTGTGAAGTGAAGCCAATATGGAAGTGCCAAAAACTGCAGTTCCTCAAACGTCCACTTGAGGCTGGCTACAGAAGGAGTCAATCTCCATAAGCCCCCATGTTAAAATGTCCAACTTTACAGCAGAAATAATCATGTTTACAGCTTTGGTCTCTATAGCTAATTTCAACATTCATGGCAACTGTACTGAGGGTGAATTTTTATATAACTCACCTGTTCAAATCATATTAAGGCTTAAAGTTATGCATAATTAACAGCATGGCCGCTTTGATTGACAGGTGGGTGCCGTTACAGATGGCTTGTTTAAGCAACCAGACTTCATAGAGGGACTACCAAGATGGTGGTAGCTGGAACCAGCACATTCTGAGCTTCACAACAGCTTTTTGTATGTTTCACAGAAAGTTACATATATTCTGGTTTTCCCTTTGATGTCCTTTGGCTTCCCTGCCTCAACTCTTTGTGATTTACTGATGGACTTTGCTAAGTAGCTAACTTCTGACGGACTATGAGTTGAAGCACCGGGGCTCCGGGTGACTAAAGCTCCTGTACAAGAGATGTAAAGATGTACAGACGGCTACCTTAGTTGCACGGCTAACTGGCTAAAAGCAGCTACAGGTAACACTGATCACTGAACGTTGAGTCAGAGCAGCCGGAGGACACCTGAAGGACAACCAGAACATCTAAAGTGATGCTATGAATCTAAAACAATAAGCGTTTCAATAACATAAAGCTAACATAGGTTCGTCTGTATTTTACTCAGCTGAAGTTTATCCTGATTCAGCAGCCATAAACCATTTTGATCAGAAGTAATTCTTTATGCTCATTTTTACTTGTCATCTTTGGCTTCATGACAAACCCTAAATCAGATTTTGAGCCATTTATCTAAAAGCAATTCATTTTTACCCCAGAATGTCATTAAAGCAGTGTCCTTCAATCCTGCCAGAGTCTGTGGGGAAGGTGAAGATGGTGCTGCAGGAACACTGCAGGTCAACACACAGGAAAAAAAACTGCAGTCTCCATTAAACCCCTGGGCCGACAGCAGCTGTCTGCCCCTGCAGATGAGCTGTTAACCCGCTAAACTACCTCCACATGCTCTGTCATCCAACCACACCCACACAAACCAGCTCTCACTAGTTGAACAACGGAAAATAAAAACTCTGATACAAACTGACGTCATGGTGCAGAGACTCTGACGGTGATGGATGACGTCATGCTGAGATGAGGATACATAAAAAAAGGGCTTAGCAACAGGAGACCTATATGGGACAGAAGATAACCGCAGTGTCTCCTATAGCAGCATCTGTGAGGGATTCAAACACCAAGACCAGGCATACAAGCGGACACGCAGCAGCCTGAAAAACGGCCAGGATGGTTCACAGGCATACACAAACACTCTCGCCTACACTGGAGATGCGAGCAAGCTTTGCGTCAGCGAGCTGTGTGTTTAGGGATGAGGCTGTAATGAGGAGTGAGTCCCATGAGCCAAGCAAGGCTGCTCAAATTCAGAGGGAGAGAAAAGTACCTATTAATGAGCCTAATGATGAATGATGATGTAATGATACTCCTAAAAAGGGTTTCAAAAAACAAATGTTGACTGCTGATTAATTTGTAGTGTAGTCGCATGAACGTTGATACAGATAAAAAGAAACTTATAGAGATGGAGGCCAGTGAAAAGTGGTGTTAAGGAGAATATTCAGTAGTCAGGAATCTCCTTTTGGAGTCCCTGTTAGTACAGTGATACGCTGTTGATGCATCCTGAGAGAGAAGAGAGAGAGATGGGACACTGATAAATAAAATCACTGCACAGAGATGTTAAACAGATTTATTATATCCCATATTAATGTGGAACAAATGGGTGTTTTTCTTCAGTTAAAGGTTCTCAAGGCATTCAGAAAATCCTTGTTTGGCAAAGGTGAACTGCAGTCAGCGTCCTGTTCAAGCTCAAGCTTGCATCAGCTAACACCACGAAGCAACCAAAGCCAGACCCACGCCACACAGCCAAGCTGTAGCCAGATGGCCAACCTCAGCTCAGCTTCGGTCGGTTACAGTGAGCTCCATGGCACCTGTCTGCAAACCAACTGTTAGCTGTAGGCTACACCTTTGCTTCGTACTGTCACATCGTGAATTATTGGCTAAAGTCAACACTGTTTGTCTTATTACATAAGTTAGTATCATGGATCAAGAAAGCTGGTAAAAATATATCCACTCAGACAGTGTTTTGCTTAGCAAGCTAATGGTAACCAGCCAGCTGCAACCACTGACAGTATAAAGAATGGACAGCGTATGCGTGACGTCAGCCACAGGTTTCTGAAGCTCAGAGTGTGGTGGCTCTGGCTGCTGCCAAGTTGGCGGTCCTGGCACTTCTGCCTCCTGGCTGATCTAAAAATCGGCAAAGATGTGTGTCTATTTCTGCTGTGAGGTTGGGTATTTTAATATGGGGGCTTATGGAGATTGACTCGTTCGCTTCACTTCACAGTCACAGAGGTTGCTGCTTAACTGCCACCCAGCAATTCTGCATATATCTGGCTGCCTCACGACGTGAGCTAACAAAGTCACCAGCCTATTTATCAGCCATGGCCCGGTATTCTTAACTTATTTTGCTATGTTAGTTAGCTAGCAAGCTAACATTAGCCAGCCTAAACCATAAAACATTTTAGATTTGATTTTGGACTTTGTATCATAGTGGATGCTAGTTTTTTGTCGATGCTAGCGGGCTCTTAGTGTTGCACAGTGTTGACACTGTAGGGAAGCAGAGAGGGGGCTCATTCTTATAATGTAACGATGTAGAGCTGAAACAGTTCAAACAGTTTTTAAGCCTGGCATAACTCCAGTGATGGCACTGTCTGTCTGTCTAACGCTTCAGAGATAAATGTCTCAACCATAACTGGATTAAGACATTCAGACAGACATTCATGGTGCTACCACGACGCTGACATTTTGGGTTTTTTGTGAAATATTTCGACAAATATTGGATACATTTGGCGTGATGTTTTCACAGATATTCATGTGCTCCCCTACCTACCGCATACCATATACCTACATAACTAACAACGTTCTCACCATCCTCGGCTCTAGTTTATGTTTAGTGCTAATTAGCACAAATGTTAGCATGCTAACACACTGCACCAAAATACAGCTTCACAGAGCTCCTGACACGGCTATAGAAAGAAGACGTGTTGGGCATTTGTATCTATTTTCTCTCATGTTACAGACCAAAATATTAATGAATTAATCTGCAAAGTATTCAGCAGATCAGTTAGTTGCAGCCATGATGTCATCCCAAATAGACACTGTATGTTGGGCAGATGTGATGTCCGCACTAATCATTGGAGATGACAGCAGCACTCCAGTTAACAAGGTAAAAAGAACTAGGCGGTGAGCTGCTGCCCCCTCCCCTCTTTTGCTGCAGGTTCAGGCCGACCAGACAGAGCTAATGGGGGCACAACACAGAACGACAGCGGTCAGCATGGACCGGGCTGGAGATGCCAGATATGGGAGGGATGGTGAGGAGGGAGGCCATTAGCAGATAAATCCATAAAATTAACAAAGAAGGGAGGGGCGGGCGGAGAGCAGGAAGAAGGAGTGATGTAGAGCGGCTCTGTTGGGGACAGTGTGAGGTGTGTCTTTGTTTTTTCTAGTCAGTCGAGTATAATCCTGAACAACAATGGGGATAGAAACAGTGTTGTAAAGAGGTGACTGTTGACATAATGTGTGGCCACTACAGCTCTGCTGCAGCTCCTGATAAAGAAAGCCGCTTTGACCTTCAACTGTCACTAACTTCAGGTCCTTTCTCAAACTGACCACATGACCACGGGGCTTCAAACAACCAAATGTGGCCTTTAATGCTTGTCCACTGCCTTTGGTACAAAGCAAGCTCGCCTCTCTTTCTCCCATCAATGCAACCAGTAGAGAGCAAGGCTGTTTCTCTGTGCTAAAAACAGCCGTGCCACTCAGGAAGATCAAACTATCCAATGGGTACGCACTCCTGTGCTGTTGCTAGGCCCCCCTCTCTGTTTCTCTCCCTCTCCCATCTCCCTCCTGCTCTGGAGGACATAACACAGAAAAATGGCTGAATAATAAATTCTAACTCAATAAACAAGGAGACAGCAGCTGCACCCCGACAGAAAGCCCCTTGTCTGGGTCTCACTTTTTTCCCTGCGAGAAAGCTGGTCGAGTAAAACCTCTGTAAAACACACACACACTCGTATGCACGCACGCCCGCACCACTCCTCTATTTTAGCACAATTGGAGATTTATAGTCAGAGCTCTTCTGAAATACTGTAAAGCATCATCACTTCTCAGACTGTTATGGTGAAGCAGCACGACCAACAAGCTCACATCGCTGATGGACTGTCAGCAAAGTGGCTTTACGAGTAATGGAAACAACAAATATCTTCTCACATTGTTATACATGTATATATGTGTTGAGATATAGAGAATCATAATTGTACATTTAGTTTAAATTAGACTATTTATACAATGGCAACTAAATTCTGATTGGCTAGAAGGATTAACCCTCTGAGGTCCAAGCGAACCTCGGTAACCAGACATGATGAACGGACATCTATAAAGCAGGTGTCTACGGCAGTATTAAAGGTCCAGTATGTAGTGATTTAGCAGCAACTAGTGGTGAGGTTGCAGACTGCAACCAACTGAGTAATCTTTGCCTCGCCCCTCCCTTTACAAGACAGTTATCTCGCCAATGTTTAGTTTGTCTGTTCTGGACTACTGTAGAAACACGGCAAGCTCTATGGACGAGGCCCCGCAGCATCCGTAGATTTAAAAAGCTCATTCTACGGTAACAAAAACAAATCAATAGTTTTAGGGTGTTATAAAAATCTTACACACTGGACCTTTAAACTACACTATAAGTAAAGATACTAAGCACAGTGAGAAGCGTGCTAATTGAATTTTGGACATGTTTGATATTTGTGTGAGTCAGTAGGAGGAAAGAGAAGACATCTGCAGTACATGAGCTATGCTTTGGAGGCATCCTACATCCTTTACAATCATGAAACAAGCAACTTGTCTGGCGTGATCTCTTACATACACCACAAGACTTAAAAATACCATTTATTCAGTGGGAACTGCCCACTTCATGCATCTAGTTGTGTTATATCATTGCAGGCAATGTTGCAAATTGATGACTGTTTTATGGTAAAGTATGATTTACAGGATTTTTTGAATCAATGTAATGAAGTTGCTTGGTATAGCGGTACAGGACACAGATCATGTAACGTTACAGGCTCTGATCAGGCTGGTGACCTTTGCATGTCACCCGACTCTCTCTCCCCGTTTTCTGGCTCAACAATACACTATCTAATAAAGGCAAAAATAACCATGTCGTTCACATCTCGATATTTCATCACCAAGTTTTAAATGTGCTACATCATGATTGCTATCACAAAACCATCCATGCTTAGTTAATGACTCCATGATGACAGGCAAAAAAGGTTTTCTCAGGTCGTAAAAATCATTCTGCGAGAAAACCGAACCATAATTCACAATATTAAAAACATGCAACACAATTACAAAAATATAAATATAATGACAGACGCCCATATACGTCCTAGTCCAGGAATCACAAAGACATATAGATGAAATTCAGACAAAAACATCAATGGGTGGATCAACTGACCAACTGACATAGTTTACAAGGTTTCCAGGAAATGTTCTGCCGAGGTGGTAAGCCACCCACATCCTGACACATCCCCTCTCTTCAACTATTTAGTTAGTAGACGACACCCCAAACCCTCATCTGTGTGTATCTGTGTTTGTGTAGATGTGTCCATAAATAGTCAAGTTATTTGTCCGATACTATGCAGAGCCATCATCTAACTGGACACAGATTACAACGCCTAAACAAACAAGATGTAGTATGGCAAAGATTGATGTAATGTGATGTGCGTTGCATTGTTACCTTGAGAGAGTCAAAGCAGGCGATGACTCGGCCATTCTCCACATGGCAGCTCCGGGAGGGGTGGGCAAACTTGCACTCGGCATCAGACCGCGAGCAGGTACCTCTCTGAAACTCACGACACACTTCCAGGGTCAGCCATTTGGTGTCCCGTCCCATGGTCATGCTGACGGCCATCGGAGTCACTCACCAACACTGAGCAGTGGTGGAGACAGATGGATGGAAAACTGTCTGATGAGAGCAAGGGTGACTAATAGTGATGTGACAAAAAGTCCCCAGCAAAAAAAAAAAAAAAAAAACACACACAGAGGAAACAGAAGCAAAAATATTTTTCCTCAGCGCAAACAGGCAGCGAGTTCTTTTGGTTGGTGTATTTTAGGGGATATTTATTAGTTCTTCTTGGGAAAAGTGGCAGCTGAAGTTTCTCTGGGGTGAGATAGAGGGGGGGGTGAGCAGAGGCCAGCTCTGACTCGAAGAAAAAAAGAAAACAGAAACTACTCTGAGGACATCATCACTCTGACATGCTTCAATATGTCACCGTGCGTCTGTGCCTTCACCTGAATCAACTGAGGCCCACCGTAAGTAACATTCACGTCAACATGGCCGAGGCTGGGCGAGCTGCTGTAGTGCTAGTTATGTTTGAACAGCCTGAAAACGGTAGAGGAACAAAAAGCAGAACCTTAGAGGAGCGGTGTCCTTGCGCTGATGAGGTGACGGCTCAGCTCAGAGTATGTGAGGACTGCAGCTCAGCAACGTGGGATGGATGACTCTGTGACTGTCATGATAAAATATAGCCTCCATTCAAGGCCAAACACTCCTGCTCTCATCCAGAAGAGTCAGACAGCAGCTAAACGGCCGACGACCCCTCGCAGTAGGCACTTTGGAGTTCCACTTCCTCCACTTATTTCAGTCTCTTTCTCATCCCTCCTTCGCCTTTGTCTGTTTCTCTGTTGTCATCCTCTTCAATGACCTCTCTTCTGCATGTCCTTGCTTGTTGTCCTGCTGCAGACTGTAAAAAAAAAAAAAACCCAGAAAGGCAAACATTAATTCAAAGCAGTGACGAAACACACAGCCTGTTAAAAGAGGAAAAAAACGTAAAGCTACCAGCTCGTGTGAGTAAACGGGAGGGCGATGAAGACCACGAGGCAGGAGGGTGGAAGGGAAAGAGCCAAAGAGAATAAAGCGAGGACAAACAAATAGGGGAATAGAGCATACGGGAGGGAGGGAGGCAGCAATGAACAGGAAAGGGCAAGCTATGTCTTGATTAAGTGATACGAGAGAGAGAGAGAGAGAGAAAGAGGGGGAGAGAGAGAGAGAGAGAGAGAGAGAGAGAGAGAGAGAGAGAGAGGGATGGAGAGATATTGCAGGCAGGACAGAGATGTCACTTCAACTCCCCTGAGCTCCACAAAGCAGAAAGTAATTGACTGACTTGACATGAAGCTGCAATATAGTGTGAAAAGCAGTGTCCTTGAAATCGCCTGAAAGGCTGGCACGTGTGGTCGACACCGATGATTCCCAGACAGTTATTAATGTGAAGGGAAGAAGTAGGAAAAGGAGAGACAGGGCAGAAAGAGAGGGGGGTAGTTCTTCACAACTGCAGCTGCTGTGCTCAATGCAAAGCTCGAGCCAATCGGGCGGACTTTTGCAGGCACGCAGAGCAAATCACCAACCAATGACGGTGCAGTTTCCACAGCGGCTCCTCCCTCCACAGAGCCCGTCCTTGTTCCTGCCAGGCTTTTTTCACTGGTACAGCACAGTCATGGCTGAGCCACATGCTAATATTCAAACTGTGCAACAACTCTGAGCTGACTCCAAACCAGCTTTGTCTTCTCTCAGGCGTGGAGGAGTAAGTTATGTCGTATTCAAACAGTAGACTGTACTGCTGCAGTGTGATGCAAGGACGATGCATGCAACCTGCTGTGTGGCTCACTCTGAGGGAGTGACGTGTCCGGACACTAACTGAATACAGATAACAAACAGTGAGGTGGCACTGGAAGAAACTACAATTTAGCTTCTGAGGAATAAAAAAAAAAAAAGACAAAACAGCATTTTGAAATGAGTAAAAATCAAAAAGAAATGGAGGCTATGCTGTATAAAAACACAAGAGCATTGTCTTACATTAATGCACAGAGTGAATAAACAATGGGCGAGATGCAGAAGAGGAGGAGTACAAAAAATAAGAGGAGGAGAGGGGGTTGGAGCAGATATTATCGGTCCCTGCGTCTGATGGCGGCAGACACAGACGGAGGAACCGATGGGGGGGAGAGTGTGAGGAAATGAGTGTGTGTGTGTGTGTGTGTGGGAGCATGCAGATAGACAGCCCAGAAGGAGAACACCGCAGTGGAGTAGGAGAAGGAGGGATAAGGGGGAGGTGGGAACTGAATTGATACACCCACCTTCAAACACAAGAACAAAGACACATCCCAGCCAAAAAGGAAAAAGAAGGGAGAGAGGGAGGCAGGAATGGGAGATGAGCAGGTACGGCAATTGCTTTGCTTGCTTAACCATTATGCTTGTCTGTGCCTCCTCCTCCTCCCAGCCTACCTACAGATCGATAGAAACTTTTCTCAGGGGGGACGAGACAAGCATTCCTCCTGCAGCTTTGCCTGTCCTGCATTCAGGTCCACAACATCAGTGTCAAGAAGCGCCCTTGCTTTATGCACACCCCTGCCGACGCAGCTCAGCAATATGCAGCCCGCATCATCAAAATGCTCCTCAGCAACACTCCTTATTTCCTCTCCTCGCCTCTCTCGCCACACCAGACACCAAATGGCGCACAGTTGCCATTACAACCGTTCTTGGAAAGCTACGCAGCAACACTGGCTCTCCTCCAGAGCCATTCTAGTATATACTGCACTCCGTGGCTTTGAATATACACGGTAATGACCTTTCACTCGCTGTACTGCTGTGACGATGCTTTTCAGGAGTTTTACCCTCCAACTGTGGGAACAAGCCTTTCCTTGCTAGGCTTGCCTTTGGCCTCTATCAAGTCCTATACGGACACTGGAAGACAATGGGGGCAGTAAAAAATTGAGAGGTCACACCATGGCACAAAGTCAGTAAAATGCGGCATGCCCTTTGGCGTTGCGTTCGTTTCATGTCCATGTCAGGTATGGACATGGAAAAGGACAGATGACCTACAGGACAAAACATGTGCTCACCGTCACATAAACAAACTTAAAATCTAGCAGCTCTGTGATGCTGTACTTATGCATCTTTATCACGCGTGGCTAAATATTAAAGTCTGCATCATTAGCATTAGCTGGTATAATGTTCACCATGTTCAACGTCTTTGTTTGGTGTGTTAGCATGCCAACAATAACCAATGTGTTGGACGAATTTTGAATTTTGGTGAAGAGTTCACTGGATACCGTGAATGTCTGCACCAAATTTTAGAGAAATCGATTCAGTAGTTGCTCAATAGTAGAGCTATTTTCAGTCCCGACCAAAGTGGACTGACAGTCCCACAGATTGACACTGCCATCCATAAAGCCAGACCACTAGCCTGGCTAAAATAGCAGTCACCTCACCAAGAGTTTTGATTGACTGTGCGAGTGAGTACACCATCTGCACGTTAAGTCAATGAATAATTTACCAACAGCAGCACTGGACTGATAATAACCACACGGGTAATCCAACAGTACATAGCCATCTTTATGATATAAAACTTCAGGTTTCAGGCTAAAAACATACTTCTAACACGTACAGTCACAGGAATTGCATTAAGCAAGATATGTCTGTGTGTATGTTTTATGTCAATCAGCAGTGTTTCTTTAGAGATTGCGCTCTTCAGAAATAAAGATCCTTCAGTGTGCCAAACTGCAATATTGCACAACATTACCAACAGAGATAAAACATGAAGAGGCCAGAAGAGCGGGGAAGTTTGTCTTTAAGTACTCTTATAGCTAAGCATTAATCAACAGCTCTGCTCAAACGACAAGGGCTTCATGTTTTTTTTTTTTTTTTTTTTTTTTTAACCCCCAAAAAAAAAACCCCCTTTTTTTTTTTTTTTTTTTTTTTTTTAAAAAAAAAAAAAAATTTTTATTTTTTTTTTTTTTTTTTTTTTTTTTTTATTTTTTTTTTTTTTTTTTTATTATTTTTTTTTTTTTTTTTTTTTTTTTTTTTTTTTTTTTTTCTTAATTTTTTTTTATTTTTTTTTTTTTTTTTACAAAAAAAAAAAATTTTTTTTTTTTTTTTTTAAAAAAAATTTTTTTTTTTCCCCCCCTGAGAGGGGGACACATGAAGCAAAATAGCTGCACTCATTTTCTTTTGATCGACTAATCTATAAACTGACAAATAGTTTCAGCTCTAACACACAGCAACACTTACACTCTATTTCCACAGAGCGTGTACACCTTGTACAGAAATAATCTTGGCCTACTGAACTTGTCCGACCTTTACAATGCAGCATAAACAGTCATTTGCAAAGATGCGGCATGGTGAATAAATATAGAGCGTCCTACTTATAATGCTCATTATGCTGCTGCATGCCTGTCCTCCAGGTCTCTGCAGTGGGACGAGGGGCTTCAGCAGTCAGTAGGTAGGTGGGGGTCAACATGTAGGTGGAACCACAGGATGAAGGGGAGGGGGGTATAAGGAGGACAGATTAGGGTGGCTGCTGTTGACTCCGGCGCACTGCGTCCCTCATCAAACACAGTGCACCAAAGGGCTACCGGCAGTGTAACCTTCACCAGAGCTCTGACGTCTGCATTACGGCCAGTGTGTAGGCTGGGTGCCACCTCGACAAACAGCCCTGTACCTTATCTGCCCACGCTAATAAACAGCCTTATACCAATATGACTGAGAAGGGTCAGGCACTTTGTGAAAGGCAAGGTGACACATTAAAAGACCAGCGTGTAGGATTTAGTGGCATCTAGCAATTCAGATGTTGATTGCAACCCCGTCTCCTCACCCTTTCCCTAGCACGAATGAGAAGCTAACATGCAAAAAAGCAAAATCTAGAGCCAGTGTTTGTCCACTCTGGGCTACTGTAGAAACAGTAGTAGCAGTTCAATATTAAAGGCTCATTCTAAGGTAACAAACCCATAAATATATTATTTTCAGGTGATTATACACCAATGTAAACATAGTCATGGATATTTTATTCCATTACAGCCATATTCTGTAAATAGACTTAATATTTCTCCTCTTAGATTTTTCTTAATTTGTTTAATAATCATGGTATACACAGGTGAATATTTTAAGTTCTTGTAAGTGGTGCATGGAAATATTGGTCATTTAGAAATATTTAATGTTCTGCTTTTGAATTCCTCTAGATTAGGATTTGTGTAAATGAGATAAATGGTAATATAAGGTGTTACACAGAAAATCTAAGCATGCTTGATGCTGAACATTTGCAGCATCAGCAACAGTTGTGTATATATTTTGGCTTTGTTGGTGAATTTATCATAAATCTCTTTAGACTGAGAGCACTGGGTAAAACCAGAATTTAACAAAGAAAATAATTATAACAACAGAAAAGTAAATATTTTACTTATACTACTGATACTTGTCCTACTACAAGTTAAAATGGCATTTAAAATTGAGGGACTGAAATGAGTTATAGTGTTAGATTATTCTGTTATAATTCGCTCTAGATTAATTAAGGAAAGGAAAGTTTTATTGGCTTGTACAGCAGGCTGACAGAGGAAATAACAGAATTAAAAAACTGGAAGACATGCTGTGCTTGCTGCTTAAAACTTTAAGTTTAAAGATTTGAAATAAAATAAAATAAAAATTCAAAATGAAACATTGGTTGTATATATGATTTTAGGGAAATACAGGTTGACAGACCATAAAACTATTGAGTTCAGTGTTTCACTGGCTGGGGAAAGACCGTGGGTGATTTTAGTGTTTATACGTTGGACAAAAAACACTTTGAGCCATCAGATCTGTTTGTCAGTTTTGGTTTCACACAGGGTTTCTGTGAGTTTCCTGTGGGAGTTTTTTATTTATTTTTCTGGAGTTTCCCCATTCCTAAAAACTCAGTGAATTCCCTTTTCAGAGCCAGGTAGTTGTGAAACAAATACTGCAGCTATGAAAATAACTAAAGATCGGTATGTGAAGGCTCAGTAAACAGACTTTTGATAGAAATGACAAGGTCGAGTACCAAACAGGATACTCTCGATAACCAGGTGATTGATTAAAAAGCACAAGGTGGAAGATCCATAAATCACAATGAGAGTGAAAGCCAGCAGCCTGGAGGGACGGGGCAAAGTAATTGGGTTAAGTATCAGTAATCCTTTCAGCTCATTAAAGCAGCACAGTTCCCATTCAAACATACAAAAAGCCTACTCCATCACAGAGGACAACATAGCCTACACAAAGCGTGAAACACTCGTACAATGCAGTTTAGTTTGTCTGCTGCATTTAAAGTTTTAATTCAAAAGCTCTGTGTCATTTTCCTCAGCACAACGCTGGATTTGAGCTGAGAATGATGTGAGATAATGAAATTTAACAGTGTGGAGAAACTGTAGATATTAAAGCTGCACCAATAACGTATTGTCAGCATAACATTTTTGATTTGTTATTGCTGCTGCATTTGTCTGTGAATGATTTTATTTGCACCCATAAAAGATGAAGCATCCCGCGGGCACGTTAATGTGTTTCTGTTTGAGAGTGGAAATGAAAACAGGTTCTGTGGGAAATGTGGCTGTATGTGTTTGTCAGTTTATCTGTGTTTATATTAAGTAAAGAAAAACTAGCTTAACTGGTGCAGAGTCCACACGCTGGAGGGAACCTGAACTTGTCTTGACTGGCAGTATTGTTAAATGAGCCAAGACGGCAGCAATACATCCACAGGAAGTGTGTATAGTATACAGTATGTAGGCAACTAACAACAACACGGTATACCATGGTGGCCTGAGTGCAGTGGTGTAATGTAATTAAATAATAATACTTTAGGAGTTTAATGACTGGGTTGTTAATGTGGGGAAGGAAGGGAGGTAGGAGGGACGGACTGACGAATGAAGGAAGGAAGGGAAGGACACTGAATTTTGTTCTTTATAATCTGAATTAATTCTTAATAATGTAGGCTCCATTTAAGGTGTAAAAGAAGAAACTTCTCAAAATTCTGACCTGTAGTTTTACTTTTAATACTTTTGATATCAGAAAATGACTTTTAATACTTAAGCACAGTAAATATAATATATATAAAACTTATTGTGGCTTATTGGCACTTCATCCACCACTGCTGGAGTGTCTGACCCCGAAGGGTAAACAAGGACAAGACTCAACCTCCCTGCACTGCATGCATGCATGGAGGCTGGCTGCAGAAAACCAGGAAGCAACCTACCTGCAGGTTGCTCTTCCCTTCTACCAGATGTAATAGGATATTAATAATATATATATATATTAATAAAAAAAAAAAAAACAATATACAGCGAATAGACTCAGAAAGTTATTCCATATTGATTTCAAACAACTTGCACTTGAAACACTGACGCTATAAAGACTTGTGCGCAGATCCCAGACTGTGATATATCTGTATGCATGCAGACCTGCCCAAAGCATGTTCATGTCTATGTGCAACACCGCAATTACACCCGCATTTCTAACAATAACAAATGGAGCTTCCGCGCAACAGGCACCGTAAATGACTGCAGCGTGGATTAAATATAAAACTAGGTGGTATTAATATTACTTCAAACTCAACTGCGCCAGACAGACAGCTCAGCCTCTTACCTGTTTACAGGTCCAATCTGATTCTGATTCAGACGTCCTCCTTTTATATAAACGTCGGATTAAAATAATTATATGATGGTTATTTTCCACAAAGACGCGTTCATGGGGCTGATATACAATCAGTATTGCCTGGAAGTGAAAGAAGAATGAGGGGAAAGCGCGTTATCGTCAGCTAGAAATAATAATATCGAAGCAAGTAAAATAAAAAATAACGTGTTACCGAAAGAAAGAAAGAAAGACAGAAAAAAGCGGGGCTAGGCTGGCAGCTGAAATGTTAGCTGCAACACGGACTGAACACACAGCAGAATAACAGATTTGGAAAAAAAAATCAGAGGGAGGGCAAAATGGTGAGGGAGGAGTTGGGAAAAAGAGAGAGAGAGAGAGTGTGTGTGTGTGTGTGTGTGTGTTTGCTTTCGTTTATCAGGTAACATCATTAGCATTTTGGGGAAATCAAAGTCACCCCAAAAAAAACACACAGCAGGTATCCAGGTAGTTAGACATTAACACCTAGCAGGTAGCTTTAGCCTATAAGATAGGTACGTGGACACGCATACAAGGCTTCCCTGGTGACACATTATGACTGAGGGTCAGTGAAGGCAACATGTTTCGCCCCGTCAACCTACCTGGTCAGATTAGCTAAAATCAACCGTGTGCTGCCATTTTAAGGATGTAATTTAAAGCTCAGGGTTGGACATGTTTAGGTCGTTTATTTAATAAGAAAACGTATTTTACTTTAATACCCTGTTCTGTTTAAGTCTGTTGTCAGATTTATGTATAAAATAGCCGTCAAAAGTTGACGTTTTTGATCGACGTTAACGAGCTAACGTTGAAATTTAAACGTCAGTTTAACGTTCAACGTTCCATTGTGTAACATTTAGGGACCTCTGTTAACAGAATATAGAAAAATAGAAAAAGGAAAATAAGAATTATTAAAGAATCATTATGTTTTTGTTACCTTTCAATAAGACTTATATATTCCAGGAGCCGGGGGTCCTCTTTCACGGAGTCCGCCATGTTTCTACAGTAGCCCAGAATACACAAACTGAACACTGGGTCTAAATAGGGAGATAGGGTGAGGCAAGGGTGTTGCAATCAGAAACTACACTACTAGTAAACTGATTTTCTACAACCACTGTGGTAGAAAAGGTGGTAGCCTTATGGTTTGACCAATGAATCTCTAATCTAAAATCAGACTTGTTGTGAGCTGAAAGCAGGCCTGCTAAAACACTGTGTCACAAGTTCAATTGATCATTATTAAGTTAGCAGAGTAGCATGTTTCCCTGTTACAAACCACAGATGGCTATTTGGATGTAATAATGGGTTTATATGTCTGTGCTGTTTAAAAGAGGCAAAAATAAAAGACAGGATTCAGAATTGTGAATCTGAATTATTTAAATGCACACTAAAACCTAATTGTCTACATACCAAAATATAAACAGCATATACTGTGTTTCCTCCCTCAAGATTTTCTGCCAATGCAACCGTGCCAATAAAAAGTAATCCAGTAATCTCCATAAAGTCGTGAGCATTTTCATTTTCAATGTATCGCTGAATAATTCTTCAAATATTTAGGAGCAGCTGTCACAGCTGACCTCTCTATTAAATCCTGAGGATCACACAGACAGAAAAAAAGGTTCAAATCTCATCCAACCAAATTCAGGAATGAGCTGTGATGTCAACTACCGCCTCAGTATGTCGACTCAGGAAGTTCAAATCACTTCAGCACTCCCTGCTGGTGCTCCAGAGGTTTACAAGTGCAACACAAAAGCCTGCAATCCTTTGTGCAAATAATCAGACACAAAAAGGAGATATTTCAAGAACAAAAGAATACTTCTTGTGAATGTAAAAGCATTTTTATATAAAAACATTCAGTTATTTTACAACATTAGCAGTTAATGCTACACATTGAGGTATCTATGAAAACTCTGTTCATCTTTTCTGTTACTTAAAAGACACTTAAAATCACAAGTACATTTTAAAATGTACGCATTTCAGACAAGACAACAATTTGGCAAACGTACAGATTGTAAATCACAAATAGTAGTGTATTATTTATAGAAACAACAAGTGTTACATTGTTCTTTTTTAACAAAGAAAAAAATAAACATCTCCTCATGTCAAACTATGTCACAAGAACCCAGGAGAAAAGTATGACAGGTATCGGATTGCAGGTACCTAAAGCAGCCTCTCTTTCTGTAAATGTATCCATTATGAATGTCAGTTGTGGCAAAGAAATACAATCAGTATCAATAAATAAAATAATGACACAAGTTCATGGTGAGAATAAAAGAAAATGTAGTGGAAGGCATATATTAAAAATAACTTCATTAAGAACAGACAAGGCAGAACTTGGCACACTTATTATTAAGACACCCTACTTCTTGTTCCTGTCACTACCACTGTTCCACATTGTCCATGTAGTCCTCCATCGTGCTGTTCTCATCCAGATCCCACCAGTCTGGGAGTAGCATTTCTGACTCCACATTGTCTCCATCAGCCTTCCCCCTGTGCTGCTCCTTGGTTACTACTGAGTGTCTGTCAGGCTGGCGTGGTGTTTCTGTGGGCTTCAGCTGCGTCCCTTGCTTTGTTGTGAACCTTCCACGGAGCCGCCTCCTCTCCTGCTGCCGCCTCTGCCTGGCCTGCCTGCGCTCCTGCTGCCTCGCCACCTGGAAACGCTGCAGGAAAAGGTCACGGGCATACTCATACAGCTCGACGTCCCATCGGTTCAGCTGGAGGATTCTGTGCTGCGTCTCAGAAGGTACCTCAACACTGGAGGCACGTGTACCATTAAGCTGCGTGAAGGGTGCGATGAACTCCAAGTTGAAGGTGCGCTCAAACAAATACTGGGTCTTCCGCTGGTACTCGGTCAGCCCAAAGAAGGCCATACCACGTAGGTTACGTTTGGCGCTCTCTAGAAGTACCGCCCAGCGTTCTTCCTCGCTCATGGCAGAGACGTTATAGCAACCCACCAGGCTGAGATCAGCCAGCATGCGGGTCTGCCGGTTGTTGGCCAGGTTGTAGGGGCAGTCCATGAACTCCTGCAGCGAGCAACCCGACCAGTCATCCCCAGAGTAGCAGCTTGGGAGCTCAGACAGCGTCGGTGAACGTCCATCACACACGTGTAAGGAGGCCTTCCATGTGGCACCACGTTGCACGTGACGCCATTCGCTCAGGTAGCGCGATACTGGGTCTCTTAAGATGGTTATATAATAATAGTTCCTACTGGAGAGGAAAAGAGGACATTAGGTCAGTAACAAGCCAACTCAAATAAACTCAAAGTGTCAGTGTGATTCATTTGCGCTGCAACAACGACATAAGTCTATATGTACTAGAAGTGTTTGCATAGTAGGCCTGAGAAAACTTAAGATCATCTTAGAGGAGATTTAGACCACATGCTTGCAGGGTTAAAGGGTACTGCTCATCAAATTTCAAATAAACAGCTTTAAATAGGTCAGGTTTAAATCGTGTAAACAATGTGTAGTGATACTTTGATTCCAGTCCCTCCCTCACCAACCTGGGCAGGTTCTCCGGAACCTCTTGTGAGTCCATGCGTGAAGGGACGCAGCTGGTCAGCTCAGTCCAGTCCGCATGAAGCCCGCAGCTCCAGCCGGTGGAGAACCGGGAAAAGAGCCAAGTTTCTTTTTTACCTGGCCGAAAGCAGGTACATTTCTTCTGACCTGCGTGACACTCGCAGGGCCTCTCCAGCTGAATATTTCGCACCAGATGTCGACCAAACGTGGTGCCACCTGTTTTTTGAATGTGCAGAAACACTATAACATCATCCCCCTTTATGTTGAAGTCTACAACACGATTTAAATCCGGTTTCGTGAAGTTGAAGCGAGGGACAAAGCGGACCAGAGCTCCATCTTCTGCGATGTACGGATCTCTTTGGAGCCCGTCTTGGATTTCATTACCCCTGCTCCGGGAACCAGACGCACCGCCGTCCTTAAACCAGGATCCCAGATGGTGTAGCATCTGGCACTCGGACCTGCTCGGGCAAACATACTGGATCATAATGACGCCAAAAAGCAACACCATGAGCAGGACGATCAGGAGCCGGTGGTGGCTGATGCTGCTGGACTTCTCATCCATCTTCCCGGGACGGACAGAAAAACATCACTCAGGCAGTCCCGGACCCCGGCCTCGGCTGGGGCACGCCGGGGTTTTGTGTTTATGTCCGGCCACCAAACGAAGCTAAAACAATAACAATGCAGCTGCTAGGCAGCTAACGGCAGCTAGCCACTGTGTCGACTGCAGAAAAACGGACGATACCTACGAATAACTGACGCTGTGCTGTAAACAGCGAAGCGTACAGGTCTCGTTTGAAGTAGTTACGTAGTTGTTTTGATATTAATAGTCACTCGTACTCAGCGGTGATCTGTGAAGCTGCAGTAAATCCGTACCTTCCGCTGCCATCGATTCTTGACCTTTCTTCCCAGCAGCCTCTGCGCTGGATATGGGCGTGAATATTACGTCACTGTGCTGCGTGCTGTTGCCCGTTGCCGTGTTACCAACCCAGAACCATGGAGACACAAAGTTAACCTAACAACCGTATGAAGACTTATCACCGTTTAAGTCTATTAATCAATCACAAATAAACCAATACACTGTCTTCGATTCAATCTATGACTATGACATAGATACATTTGATGTATTACCGCCGAAATGAGTTGGGAGAGCGTTAGACTGAAGATCTAAAGGTCCCTGGTTCGATCCCGGGTTTCGGCATTTTGATACTGAGAACAAAATTGTGATTTTTCCCATTAGAGCACATTTGACTGTGGATTGACACAACAAGTTTATTTGTCGTATGCAGGTCAACACCGTGTCAACAATACAATGACATAGATAGTGAAGGGAACAGACACATGTTAAGCATGAGGTAGATATGGTATAAATAGAATAAAGTCTGAGCGACATATAGTTCTAACCATGTAAAAATAATAAGCAACTGGTCAGCTCAGCAGTAAGAGCACAATAATTGTGTAACAACACTACACATAAAGAAGAGAAATAAGCTAAAGAAGTAAAATATAATACTATAAAAGTTTTAGGTAAAAAAATAATAATATAAAATTCTCAATATAGCTTATATTTAAATAGAATGTGAAAATTATGTATGAATGTTCTATACACTGTACAAGTGATTCCTACAACTATATAAAAGTATTGAGAATTATTACTGTATAAATAGATATAAACATATACATACATATACATTTAGATAACACAACAGACAGACAGAGCCTAACAGTCTTGGGGGTATATGTATGCTGGTTATATACAGTATGACTGTAGTGGGAGTAGAGGTAGATATCAAATCAAGTTAAGTAGCAGCAGAGATAAAAGCTGCAAAGTGTGCATGAATATATGTGAAATGTGAAGATTGCCCTGAGGGATTTCTGCTAGAAAGGCTTACTTCTTGGTAGATCAAACCGTTTCTGGTTAGGTTGAATCACCAAAAACTGCTTGGCAATTGTGAAGAACCAGACTAATCTAGGCGCTCTTTCTATAATTTGCTCTGACAGATATAGATAATCTAATGATAGTCTGATGAAGGCTTTCTGCCAGACAGCCCTGAAGGCAAACATCTCCCATGTGCCAGTTAAACTCAAAATGTCTCATTAAAGTACAAATTAATTTTTTTTCACTAGAAGAATACTCTTTAGACTCAGTGTCTTTAAATCAGACCAGTTTTAGTCCAATACAAAGATCTTTTAGTAGATCTTAGTTCATGTGGAGAAATTCAGAAATATGTAGCTGGTTTACATTGTAGAACAGGTGAATTAATTAAAGATTAAAGGTTACAGTCTGCAGAAGTAACAATTAACAACAAAAGCATGTAAAATCAAAGCATGTATTATTATTATTATCAAGAGTCATAGAAAGAAAACATAAACCCCTTAACATAAACACAAACCTGTATTTGTATTTACAAATGCAAACATGGATAATTATTATTATTAATCTGACATTGTAATCTAATGTAATGTATAAAAAAAAGTCATTTATTAACAGTTCAAGTAATTTTCCCTTCTCACTCTTAACTGATCTTATTCTAGTTGAGCTGAATGTGTACTGGCCTTGTTTGTAACTTGACAGTCTGCCCTATATAGCAACCTTATGAGACTCATAATGTTCCAGTTAAGTGTCCTCATGTTCATTCAATTCTGTGGTAATTCACTCTGGAAACAAGCTGAAGGTGACTTTTACTTGTTACTTTTACATACTCACATCGCCCTTGTGACTGATAACTTTCCAACTAAATGTGATTTGTGTGAACAAGGCTCTGTACTTGAGGCAGCAAAAAACAGTTACCTCGAGTCACCTCGTTTCTTTGTATCAATAAGTTTCAAAGCTTGCACTAAATAAATCATCCCTGAAGAATAAATGCTATAACTGGGATGGATATACAGTATTTCTTGTGTGGTAGCTTCACTGATCAACTGGTTTATCAGTGGGATGAGGTTATCAGTGTCACAGAGGAATTTCGCCCTGGCTCCAGCAGCTCCACCCCACATTCCTCTCTACCAAACAGTCCCATCTAAAGTGGATGCCTCTGGGGTAATTAAAAAGACTTAAAATGCAGTGTGAACCTATAAGCCCGCTCTAGTCCTCTGTACCCAGAGCACTGCTGCTTTTCTGTCCTATCTAACTTATTTAACTACAGGAAATTAGACTCATATGGTGCCACACAATCTGAGAATTGCTGTGTTTGCAATGAGACCAGCGTGACTCTGTGGGATGCTGGGTCATGAAAACATTGCTCTTGTAACAGCTGTGTAGCTATATGCAATCAGGATTATAAAACACAGCATAAAGAGAGAACAATCCACATGAATAGTTTCATTTTAAAGGTTTAGGATTTGCAAATTAACTTTAAATGTTTGTAGGTGAAGCCAAAATTGGGCAAAGATCATAAAAAACCCACAGCCCACGCTGCCAAGCCTGAAATGTCTGCTGATTAACGCCATTGATTAAAGCCTTCATCAGAGAGCTCATCCAGATAATCAGCCTGTAGGGTGATTAACTTCTCATTGGCACGCGCTGATAAAATGAGGCCAGTTGGCAAACACAGACGTCACAGACGTCAGGTCGCCGGGACTACGTCACTGCTGGAGGAATTTGTAGTCCCAATGATCAAAGATGTTTGTGTGAAAAGATGTGTCACTCTGCTCAGGAACTAGTGGAGCTCTCAGGCTACAAAAAAGGGACAAATGACAACTAGACCTGTGAGCTGGATGGTGAATTAATTATCTGTTTAAGATAATGTTTTCCAAATGATCCATAATTAAAATAAATAGAAATAAGAGTAATAACTGCTTCCATTAAAGAGTTTGTTTTTGTCCCTGTTGACCATGACCACATTTATTTTGTTCTTGTTTTGTTTTTCCATTTGTACTTTTAAATAGTTTTCTGTTTGTAAAGATCTTAGCAGGTTTAATTTCTTTGCATGTTTAATTTCTTTCTATCTAATGATCCCACACTGGGGAAATTTACAATGCACTATGTGGATAAAAAAAAGTACTCATAGATAAAAAATAAAATAGAAAAAAAATCTAAGATGTACTATAAATAGAAAAAATAAAATGAAATAGATAGATAGATAGATAGATAGATAGATAGATAGATAGATAGATAGATAGATAGATAGATAGATAGATAGATAGATAGATCTATTATATACATTATAAACACTTTCTAAAATTATCTTCCTGGATTCCTTCATTTTATATGTATATGTCTTTTAATTTCTTACTTATATTTACTTTTATTTTTGATCAAACTTGATAGAAATGTTCCATATTGGTTGCAGTTTCCTTTTAGGAGTGATTTATTTGTAGCTTGATATTATATTCACTATTATATGTGCATGATACAAATGATCCAACATGCTACAGTATCTGTATACTTGACATGTATATAACTTTTTATTTTATCTGTTATTTTATTATATTTTTTCTGTTTCTAGTATATCTTAGATTTTTTGAGTATTTTCTGATTCACACTCGGCATGAACATGACTACAAAATACTGAAATAAAACATTACAGGAAGTGCAAAACTCATCATAAATTACATTTCAGTTGATAGATAGATAGATAGATAGATAGATAGATAGATAGATAGATAGATAGATAGATAGATAGATAGATAGATAGATAGATAGATAGATGAGGACCAGTGGTCTTTTCCTGTATCTGGTTGCTGGAGCTTGAGGCGGAGTGAGCCCTCCGTGCCTCCGCCTCCTCCTCTCTGGCCGGAATGCGGAGCGACGACCCCGCCCTGGTTTCTTTAAATACCCCATCACCACGGTGAACCGTTACATGGGAAATAAACGGGGATGTGCTAACATTGCTCCACATTTTGTTTACATCGTGAATACTTTTAGTTTTATCTGACTTAACATGGAGCTGGACCGGCGGTTGTTGCTGGCACACTGCACGGCTCACGCCGTGTCGATCGTGGCGGGTTTGCTGGTGGTCGTCCCCATGGCTCTCAACGGCTCCGCGTTTAAAGGCCGCTGCGCACTCTTCTCCACCGGCTACTGGAGGACAGAGACCCGGCCCGAGCTGACGGGACAACAGGGAGATGTTTCTCACCTGGTGGTACAGGAGTGGGGCCCACCTGCAGCCTGTCAGTTCGCCACATTTGTGGGTATTTTCACGGTGCTGTACGGTGCAGCGCAGGGCTGGAGGTGCCTCTTCTATCTGCACGGACGACATGACGAGTGAGTCCGCTGACTGACGCACATCAGCTCGGATACTTTTACTGTTACAGCAGCGATGATAGCTGCAAGGCATGCAGTAATAGTACATTTAAGTACTGCATAGTGCATACTTTTGTACTTTTACTTGAATGCAGGACTTCTACATGTATTTTATGCAGTAGCATTAAATATAGTTACTTAAAAGTGAAAGTACGAGTACTACGTGCTGCAGTAGTAGTAGTGTAATGGTGATTGTAGAGGTAAAAAGTGCTAGTTTAAATGTATTTTAGAGGTCAGAAATAACGTTATATAATGTTACTGCATTCCTCAGGAAGTATGCCCAAAATAAATGTAGCTCCTAATGAATGCACATCTATATATAAACAGTAATATATTATCCCTATATATAGTCCTTTCTGTAGTATATAGCTTTAGTTGGTGTGAGCTCCAATAATTGTGCACATTAGTATTAACATAATATAGTCCAAGGTTCTGCCTTATCTGACCAACAGTCCAACCATATTTAGCTATAATATATCACATTTAAGCAGCAACATGCTGCATTTTTGCTTGAAAAATGATGTAAATGATTGTTTCTATGCTATATTTCATGCTCTAGTGGGCGTGTTCATCCACATAACCAACTAATATATTTTATTTAGTCAATGTTTATATGTAAAGTATAAATTGTGATAAGGTACTCAGTTAATTAATTAAGTAATTAATAAGCCCGGCTGCAACATTAAAGTAGTGTACACACTAATCTCAATTATTATAATCCACTATAATGAGTACTGTTGATATTTTAAGTACATGTTGGATTATGTACTTTTATTTGAGTAAGATTTTAAATGCAGGACTTTTACTCTCCTAATGAATGTACATCTACACTGACCAGCCACTTGATTAGGTACACAATCCAGTGTCATCCAATTACCATCCAACTACTCTGCCATAAATTCAACTTTTATAATGTTTCAGTTTTTGTTGACACTGTCAGAGAGTTATTAATTTAACTATTATGTTCACAGTTGAGGTTGTCGTTTGCAGTGGTGTTAAACTGGATCGCATTATATTGAGAGGTGTTTTTTAATATTATGGCTCTCTCATGTATGTATATGGGGTTGACTGAAACATTATAATCTTCATAAAAGTTGAATTTATGGCAGAGTTGTACAAGTGTACCTAAAGAAGTGGCCAGTTGGTGTAAATAGAAACAGAAACACATTATTGTGCATTTTATGCAGACATGTCAACATCCTCCCTAAATATTAATTATAGCCTTTTCTACATTACAGCTTTAGTGGGTGTTAGTGTGTCAGGGTGTCAGTTCCTGGCTCTCTGTTGCTATTTCACTTGACTACAACAAGAAAGGTATTATTACTGTTATGATATATGACAAAGAAAAGCAGCAAATCTTCACATTTAAGCAGGAACAAGAGAACATGCTGCATTTTTGTTTGAAAAATGATTAAGTTAATTTTCCATGCTATATTTCATGCTCTTGTGGGTGTGTCCATCCACATAACAAACAAATATCTTTTTATTAAGTTGCTGTTTTTATCTAATGTACTGTATGTCTGATGTGTGTTTCTGCACAGCACCCTGTTCTCGTCCTTCCTGACGGTGTTGCTCAGTGTGTGTGTGCTCTTCCTGTCTGGAGGGGCCAGTGTGCTCCTGTCTCTGGGTCTGGTCTCCTGGTGTGACACCGTGACGGATAACAACACACGGCCGTACAGGTACACCATCTGATGACGACTGAACACCCTGTCTTATATATGTTGATGTTTGGTTTTAGGAATACAACCACAGATACATTTATTCAAATGGATCAACATCTGTGTTACATCTTCACAGTTTTTTGATCCAGTGTTGATGTTGGACTGATGAAATGTCACAGCAGACAGCAGTTTCTCATCCTACTATGCTTGTTTGTGCTCAGCTGTGCAGAGTCCCAGTCTGTTCCTCTCTACCTGGATGTGGACACCTCCTCTTTCTACACAGAGCTCAGTCTGGCACAGGTAAGAGCGCTCAGACATCGCTGCAGAGTTTTCTAAAACCAACTGCTCAATATTTCTTGTGACATTATCAATAGTTTATGTAAGCAGACGTGTTACAGCTAGCAGGTTCATTGTTACAAGTCGATGGTTTGTTGCCTTTTTGAGTTTATTTTGTAGTAATGATGGAAAACTTTGGGGTTTAATAGCATTTATAAAATGTAAATTGCATGTCTGTGAAGAAAGAATTGAATCTTATTCAACATTTGCAAATAAATAAAGACTAAAATAACTACATTTAAAGATATCCTATCACCTTTTTGGACTAAATAGGGTGAAACAGCACAGTCTTTGATGTACACATCCATTTACTCCACAACGATTCACAACTGCGAAGTTACTGAAATCAGCTGATCGAGTTGAACTAACACACAGTCAGCTTGTGTACGGTGGTCTTACATAATGGCTGCACACAGACATCAGCTGCCAGGAGCACATTAACCAGAGGAAAGACCAGCTTTTCATTTTTGCTTTCGTTATTGAATTAATGGTAATTAGCTGGAGCTGATCTCATTTAGCCTGATAATCACGCTGATTTCCCATTTTGTTCCTCTTCATTATGCAGTCTGATTATTTCAGTGTGAGAGGAAGGCGATTTTGTCTTTAGTTTTACCGCAGTCGTTTTCTTCCTAGCGCCATTTTCCATTGCATGGACGTGTTATAGTGTGTGCTAGAAACATTTAACAGCTGTGTTCATCTCATTCATACTGATTTTTGTGGCTTTACACATGAATGTAGCTACTTCTCTGGCTCTACATGCTCAATCCTTCCTACAGACCTAAAAAACTGGATTTCTTGGCAGTCTATCCACACACACACACACACACACACACCAGCATTTATAACTCTTCAGTTTATGATGTTTTCATTATATAAGTGTGACTGTACGCTTCATTCATCACACCCTGTGTCCTCAGGCGTCTCTGTGGTGTGTGACAGCTCTGTGGCTGGCTCAGTCCATCCTGGCTTTCCTGCGTCTCTACCACTCCCACAGCCAAAACATCAGCAGGCCGTGTCGTCCCCGAGAGAAGGAGCTGCTGCTGGGACACAGTCCATCCGACAGCGGCTCGCCCTCACCTCCTCCAACCACACCCACCGTCTTAGTCTAACTCAGAGTGTATGAGGTGGTGATATGAGATGATACACTTAACTCCACTATCTAAAATTTGTTTTTTTGTGGACGTACAAGTATGGTTTATGGACATGCTTTTATTTTGATATAATACATCATGTTATATGATAGAGCCTGATCAATAAATCAGCCAATAAGTAACAAGATTTTGTTAGGAAATGAATGCCAAAGATATTTTCAGGTAATTTACAAATTATACAGTTTGTCCTCCAGAGAGCTCATTTCTACTCTGTAAAATCTGAAATAATTATTTTAGAACCAAAGAATCTGGTTATTATCAGCCGATATATATCGTTCTAAATCTCAAATATTGATATCCACTATTGATCGGGCTATATTGTATAATGATATGATGTTTTAACAGGCCCAACATCACTTAGATTACATTACACTGCCTCAGTCAAGCACCCATCACCCATTATCAGTGACTTATCCCCAGTTTGTGTATTTACTTGGTCACAGAACTGAGCGTCTGTTTTTCTAAATGAAAAATAGCAGCTGATATAAAAAAGGGAGTGTTGGTAAACGTAAAGGTATTTAAACGCTGTGCAAACATTTATTTTTCATAAAAACAGAGCTTATCTCTGTGACTCCAAAGCAACAATGTGAGCTAACTGGGACTAACCTCAGCTCTGTCTTGGCTCAAAAGGGATTTTACAGAAGATATCAGAATAGTCGAAGCAGATGTATTCAGTGATCTAATAACCACAGTGTTATTTTGAAGCTATCGCCTATCCGTGTGATTTGATCACAAGCGAACAGATGGTGTTTTTTCCTCATTTAAATATATTTAATATGCATGGTTGTTTACATTTCAGCTGGGGTCTGACATTTTGCACAGTTGTGTCCTCATCAGGGAGAATACGTTTTTGTTGACTGTTTCTGAGTCTAATATTCAGATGTAGCACTGAGGTGCTTTTATTGTTAAGCATGTGGTAAGAGTGTGACTGAGCCACCATGTACGAGATATAGGCTCACTGTGTGAGTATGACCTGATGTTCTGTTGTGTAACGGAAAAAAATAATCACTGCTGACCTTCTCTCTTCTTGTGACGATTGTTGTTATGATACTGTTTGTGTTGACACGGCCGCTCAGGGTGTTAATGAAGCAGTCGAATCCTCTCAAATGGTACTTATAGAAAAGCTTTAAGGATCTGTGATAGTTTTCATATTGAGAGAGATTTGTGTGGAGCCCAAAAGTGTCAGTGAAGAGGACTTAAGTTACTAACTTTACTGAAAGTTTTTTTTCTAAACTTCTCTCCTGTTATCGCTGACCAAGAGGCTGTAATGACACACAGACAGTGGAGCAAGAAATCTGAAGTAAAGAGAGATGAGACAGTGACATGTCGCTTGAAACGAATTGTAATATATGACATGTTTTTTGTATTCTAACTGACAATAGTCTTGCTTTTTACCTGTTATAACTGTTCATGCTCATTCATATTCATGTTTTTTGCATTTGTCTTGTTTGTCTAATAAAAAACTTCCCATCCTGAAACAATGTTTTCATAACTTATACAAAAAAAGAACATACATGCATCTATACTGACTGATAAGTCTGTTTTTTAAACTTTTGAGAATGTCATTGACCTACCGGCCATACCTTGCGTCTCTTAAAAAAGAACATGACTGAAACATAGAAAACACAACATAAATAGATAAGATACACTAACACCTTTCATCCAAGAGGCTTCTTCAGTTCTGACTGACTGGTGGGGAAACCCAGGTATATAGCCATGGTGGGCTTGTCAACCAAATGTGAACATTATTGTCACTAAAAGGCAAATCTAAAAATGGACAAAGACATGGAGTGTGGGTGGACCTGAGGCGAGCTGAATAAAGCCTCAAACAAGCAATCTTTAACGCTACCACTGACACAGAATATGGCATTTTAAGTGACACCCACAGGTTTCTCAAGGGCCGTTTTGAATCTCTGAATTAGGGTGCTGGCCGCCGCCATGTTAGCAGTCCTGCCTCTTCATCCTAGAGGCTAATCTAAAAATCAGCAAAGACGTGGATCATTGCTGGACCTAAGGCAGGCTGAATGACGCCTGGGTACTCTGTAATGGCACCCACCTGTCAATCAAAGGGGTGACGGGTCAAAAATCAGTCAGCTTAGATGTCTTGGTCCCCGCCAGAAACCAAGTTCCATTTCTGCTTCAATCAGTCGAATTGTTTAAGCCTTCAAGAAAAGACGCAGGATTCGTCAAAGTTGGCTGTAGATGAGCTTTAATATCTTCACAGACAAACAAAGCCCGAGTCTCCCATGGATAGACTGATCTGTCTGTCCCCAAACATCTCCTTTTATACCCTCAAATGTTATACACCCATGGCATAAAATCAGCCCATTTTCTATCTTTCATCTATGACATAATGGTGCAACTCTCAGGTGCCTCCGTGAAACTTGCTATGCCTGTTTTGTAACGTCAGTTTCACACACTGTTTGACCTGCGCCACTTCCGCACAGTCTTCCAGCATGATTCACATGCTGCAGGCCTCACTACACTACTACCCTTTATTTCTGCTGTGAAGTTGGACATTTTAACATGGGGGCTTATGGGGACTGACTCGTTCTGTAGCCAGCCTCAAGTGGACGTTTGAGGAACTGCAGTTTTTGGCACTTCACAGACACGGAGGTTGCCGCTTGGCTGTGAACCTTCACAGACAGGGTGTAGTAACATTTATAACCGTCTGGTGGCAGTAGAGACTTCTGCTGGAAACATTTAGAAAGCAGAAGAAGAAGAGAGCCAATCACAAAGCAGGGCACCATATTGAACCGGTGTTTTGATCCAAAGTAACTGCTGACTGTGTCAACAACACTAACTTTACTTTACTGACACAAAGTCACACGGTAACAATGAAGCTGACGGACATCAAAAAGTTAAAAGTGGCCGAGCTGCGGTCCAGACTGAAAGAGCTGGGTTTGGACGTGAAGGGGCTGAAGGCTGAGCTGGTGGACCGGCTGTGTTCTGCTCTTCAGGCTGGACAAACAGAAGTAAACGGCGAGGAAGAGCTGGAGCTACAAACTGACACCCAGCCGACACCATCGGAACCGACCGACACCGTACACCTCCGCGCTCCGTCCCCATCACCACCACCAGCAGCTGAAGCTGTGTGTGTTACTGCGCGGTGTGAAGTAGACCGAACCAGAGAGTTCACAGACTCTGCCACACAGACAGACACCGCTGTGCCAGAACCAGAACAAGGCTGCGGGGTTGTTTCAGAGAGAGTACCGGTGTACCAAGCAGCAGCAGAGGAGGAGGAGGAGGAGGAGGAGGAGGAGGAGGAGATGCAGACGCAGCAGGGAGATGGAGCTCAGTCATCAGAGGAGGCGTGCAGAGGGAGAGCTTTCTACGAGTTCAAGGAGGAGATACGATACAAGAGGTAACATCCAGACATGAGATGAAGCTACACACACACACACACACACACACACACACACACACACACACACACACACACACAGAGCCACTCACCCAGCAGCTTCTCATCATCGGACTTAAATGTGTTAATATGTTTACAATGGGAAACAACAGTTTAATAGGTGAAACTATCATAACAATCTCTCTAGGGACCTTTTATGAGAAGGGTGTTATAAAGCTGCTCGTGTCTCTACCTCTTCTCTCAGAGCCAAATCACCACAGCCTCCAGTGGACCGAGAGGAGACAGAGGAGGAAGATGAAGATAAAGTCAGACTAGATCCGTGTAAGTCTTCAACAACACTCACTGTCTTTCTTTCTGCAGGAAAATGCTTCAGTTAGTATAGTTTGTTGACTTTGTCAAGAAAGGCAGAGGCATTTTGAATCGCTGGCTTTCCTCGTTCTTTTCACAGATAACTGTCACCTCCACTTTGAAGTGGGTCCTGACCGCGCATGCGGTCAGCCGCGGTTCTGGGCTCGGTTTCCCTCGCTGTGGTCAGGCTGCAGGCTCACCCACGGGGTGCTGCGGGGCAGGGTGGGCTTTGAGGTGAGGCTGGAGAGGAAGTTGTTGGCTACACAGCTAGAGGATCAAGAAGACATGAAGACCTGCGGCCTGAGAGTTGGTTGGTCAATGGACAACGCCTCTCTACTGCTGGGTAAGGATGGGATTCTTTAGTAGGTTCATTTCAACTTTTTCCCACAAGAATTTCAGCACCTTTTCTGAAGGTACGTTATTTTTAAGACCCATTGCTTCTTTGTCCCTCTGGCTTTCTGTCCGTCACATCTCAGGTGAAGATGAATTTTCTTTTGCTTATGACGGGCGTGGTAAAAAAGTATCAGGTGGGACGGAGGAAGAGTTTGGAGAACCTTTCTCAGAGGGCGACATCATTGGCTGTTATGCTGTGAGTGATTTTACTTATAGAGCACTTTTCATGATACTCAGAGACACTTTACATGAGTTAGAATCATCAAACAACACACAACAAAACAAAAGTAGTTAAGTTCAGTTGAGTTTTGAGTCGTGTTTTGAATGTGGAGGCTCTGATTTGTACTAGAGGGATGGAGGAGCTGTCTTCTTGTCTCACAGAGTCTAGTCTTGTTAGAGTTAGCAGACATTTCTTGTTTCTAATCTCATCTGTGTGTGTGTGTTGTGTGACAGTCTTTCTCCACAGATGGTGCTGTGGAGCTCTCTTTCCATAAGAACGGTCGCTTCATGGGTGTGGCCTTTTCGCTGGGCGCCTCTAAACCGCCGGATCGCGCTCTGTTCCCTCACGTCCTCTGTAAGAGCTGTTCAGTCAGATTCAACCTGAACCCCACTGCTCCTCCCTGGTACCCCAGCCCTCCAGGGTTTACGCCGCTGGCAGCTCTTCCTGCTGGGCAGAGGGTGCGCACCACATTGGCTCGTACCTCCAGAGCACAGTGTGAGGTGAGAAACTGTAGCTGGAAAATGGAAAGGTTAAACACACAATTTACACTAACACAAGGTATTTTTAAGCTTCCTTAAAAAAAAAAAAAAGGGCACTTGAAGAACACAGGATTCCCAAATACATTTGACAACATTTTGACCTGATGATGGTGTTTAATTAAAAGTTAAGGAGTCACCAAAGTTACCACAGTTCATACTGAGGGGATCAATAATGTGTAGTTGTGTAATGTGTGTGTGTAGTTATTCCACTCAAAACCACAAATGTCAGCCTCATGGTCAGTAGGATTCGTCCTCTGGGGCTCATGAATGTCTCTCCAAAAGTTCATGGCAATCAATCTAAAAGCTTTTGAGACATTTCAATCTGGACCAAAGGGGTGGAATGAAAACCCCAGAGGCACGCTGCTTGGTTATTTTCAGACAGGATATAAAAGAAGTTGTTACATTTGAATCTCTCTTTCTCTCCAGGTGTTGTTGATGGTCGGTCTTCCTGGTTCTGGGAAGAGCCACTGGGCCAGGAATCACATGAAACAGCATCCAGAGAAACAGTACAGGCTGTTGGGCACAGAGGAGCTGCTCGCGTGTATGATTGTCAGTCAAACCTCCAGTCTTCATGTTCTTTATGAATACATTCAAAGATGATGTTTAATCTCTGTCCCGCTGATTCAAAACTGTGCAATTTGTGTGTAGAGTGGTGGGCAGAGGGAAAGCAGGCTGCAGCAGGCCTCTCAGTGTCTAACCAATTTGATTAAGATGGCTGCACAGACTCCTGGCAACTATATCCTCGATCAGGTAACTCTTCACTACTGAACACATAGATTTTCTCTCAGTAACATCGTATTACACCTCCTCAGCTCTCTAATCATCATTCTCTTTGTCATCTCTCTGTTGTCCAGTGTAACATCCTCTTCTCTGCACGGCATTACAAGCTGCAGCTGTTTACTGGCTTCAGGCGCCGGGCGGTGGTGGTTTTTCCCTCAGCAGACGAGTGGAAAAGACGACTGTCCCAGCATCAGACGACTGACGGAGAACAGATCCCTGAGACCGCCCTGCTCAAGCTCCAAGGTCTGACTCTGATTGCAGTGATTAATAAGAGGATACCTCAGTCCCAGTTTAGGCCAGAGGGAAACTTTTAATGTAATGTCATTGGAAGTCACTCTCCGAAGAGAGTAAGGACTAAAACTGATGCTTTTTCTGTACTTCTGTCATGTAATTCAGTGGTTTAACACGTGTAACCAGTCCATTCTGTGAGGAAATGCACTCCAGAGTCTCTGCTGATGCTGACAATAATTAGAGCTGAGTCATATGAATGGATCCAGTGCTGCCATGCTACCACAATTTAAAGTTTCCTTCTCTTCTCCAGTGAGCTGCAGTCTTCCTGAGCAGCAGAGTGACCTGCTGGAGGAGCTGCACTATACTGAGCTGCCTCAGGAACAGGCACAGACGCTCCTGCAGGAATATAAAGACGAGGCTCGCAGACTGCTGCCCCCCGTCCTCAAACCGGAGAAGAAGAAACATGGAGCTCACAAGAAAAGACCCCACCCTCACGGTCCTCCACCCTCACACAGGATGCACTGGACCAGGCTTAATGGTCAGAGTGAGAAATGGCAGGCTGCATTTTGGGAGACTTTGATTTTTTTAAGATGTTAGTTGATTTCATTGTTGTGTTTGTAGGGTGGAACGACACAAGACTCAACATGCAGCCGTGGAGTCAGCAGCCAAGATATGTGAGTGCTGTAAAAATCCCCGTACAACATCGAAAACAAACACAAACCTCATAACATTATCCAGGGCTGTACAGTACAGACCAAAAGTTTGGACACACTTTCTCATTTAAGAGAATGGGAAAGTGTGTCCAAACTTTTGGTCTGTACTGTAGCTGTGTCATTATCTTCGCTTAGAAATCATCTGATATTTATTCTATTCTCTATTCTACTTATTCTATTTTATTCTATACCTGCTGTAGACATGGTTTAAATGGAGGTTTAAGGACAGACAATATGAGGACAGATTATTATGAATTGTATTCATTTCTTAGTTTTTTTTTTACCATGTATGTATTTATGTAGTGTCAAACTTTATATTATCTGAAACATGTCACATCTTCCTCAGTTCAATTCTTCACTTCAGAAAAGAAATGGTGGTCCAAAAGGCCTGTGGCACAAACACTAACACTCCCCCGGTGCTCTGAGCTCACAGCAGCTCCGAGAAGCCCGGTTAATAATTTGAGCTAACTGATCCAGTTTCACCAAAATCAGTAAAATAGTTGTTGGCGTGTGACTTAGTGCCATAAAGAGTTACATACTTCTCGATGGTGATCGTATCCGGAGCACAAAGTACAAGAACGAACACACGGGGGACAGAATGGGAATGTAACATGTCAATGTAGTATTAAAATGTTATTTTATGGTGGAAAAGTTACACCAAGTCAGTCTGTCAGTGATTTAAGGAGGTGTTCACTCACCTGAGGTTACAATTTAGTCAGAAGAAAATAAAAATAAATATACCTAAAAAAATAAATAAAAATACCTTAACCTTAATTACCTAATTATTTTTTTCATTATACATCTGGTTGTGGCTGTTCAGAGCTCGTTTAGCTGCTTTTTAAACTGCTTCAGATTCTGGTTTATTTTCTAAACTGCTGTTAAGATGGTCAGATGCTAAGTGACACAGCAACAGCCACCTTGAAATCACATTGTGCTTTTGTGTTATTTACATTTCAGTGGAACGCGGCTTATCAGGACCAGAGCTACTACTACAGAGACTTTGGTCACGGAGGTTATGGAGCTTACTGATGAGGAGACCTGGAGCAAGAAGAAACAGATGCTGCTCTAGCTGTGTTTACAAGGACAATATATCTACTGATGTCATTTAAAATAGAGAACTACAGACAACAGTATAAGTTGCACTCGCTGCTTTGGCCAATCAGTTTTGTAGTATTTAATCATTTTGACACTGAAAAATCAGGTCGCTTTTCAAGATTTTTATTCAAAATATTTTTTAGAAATTGTGTTTTTACTACAGTATTACAAATCATGAAAAATATACAGTATTTTGCACAGTTTTAACAACAGTACTGGTCTGAGAGTGTTTAAGTCAAAGAGTAATAAATCCCTGAACTTTACTGAAATGTTTTTGTGTATGTTCATTTGATCATCTGTCATCCGTCCTCTGATACGATCAGCTGAGTGTCATGTGGTCTGTTCTGGCATCGCTGTCCGTCAGGCTTCACTGCCTGATAAAGCAGCACGGCTCCTTTAGCTGAAGGACACAGCTCCGTCCACAGAGGGCTGCTTCTGTCCAACTGCAACACCTCCTACAAACAGACAACACGAAAACAGTCTTAACAATTTTCAGATATATAAAAATATAGATATTTACCATCATTTGAACTAACACGTGTATCTACATCCTGTTGTATGCTGTACATTCACCCTAATTCAGCTACCAAACCAAGAAAGCTCATTGTACATCAGTAACAATAGATTACTCACTGCTCTGCTGAGGAAGACGATATCTGTAGACTCATTGGCCTCTGCTCCTCCTTTCCAGTACAACTTTCTGACTTCATCAGATGTCAATGAACAACTGAGGACACAGATATAAAAGACTAGATTATATATTATATACCCATTATATTTATCTTTATAAGGAAATTCTAGGCAAACTCGCAACCTTTCTCTGCAAATATCTCACATTAATCATCTCAGACTACAGCAAATGTGTACCGGCTGTCAGGTCAAAGAGTCAAAGGTAATATAAAAGGCAATTATAAACTATTCTAATTTTTTTAATCGTCATTTTCCTGAGTAACTTTTAATGACTCCATCATGAGAATCACAGCTGAACGACAAAATGGGGATTAAAACTAAACGAGTACCTTACGTAGAACTCAGCACTCGGTCTGCCAGCGCTGGTGTGATTCAGAGCGACACCCATGAGGACAGGTTGTCCGAGGGAGCTCAGAGGAATATTCACCTGTGGATGGAAAGTGAGAGATTAAATTAAAATAATTTGTAACCTGAACATCAGTCTTAGCTCTCTGTTCTCTATTTTTTCTAAACAACTGGTCATGTTCAAATGCTGACTGAACCCTGCCAGTGTTCCCCAGGACTAATTAACTAACTAAAATGCTTTTATTTAAATGAACATTCTGCACATGGAAATACATTTATTCACAATTGTTTTACTGATTTTAGAGTCTTTGAGTTTAAGATTTCTTAATTAAGGACAGAAACAGTCTGACCTTTAACCTGTTCAGACTAGCATTGAAACAATTAATCGATTACTCGAACACAAAATTATCGTCAACCATTTTAATAATAAATTAATTGTCTAAATTCATATAAATCAACAAAAAATCTTGCCAGTTTCAGCTTCCCTAACATCTATAAATAAAGATCTGCATCTGAATATTAAATCGTCTTTACATGAAAGCTGAGATTGCAACTTCCCAAATGTGAGAATTTGATGCTTTTCTTTGTCTTATGTGATAGTAAATGGAATATCTTTGACAAAATTAGTGATTTGAAGATGTCTGGGAACTTGTGAATGACATTTCTTAGTCTACATGATTGACCACTGATTGATTGATTGATCAAACTGATTGCTGCTGGGGAGCAGATCACAGAGAGAGACAGGAAAAGGCCAGTAAAGAATAATCAACATTTCAATCATCTGCACTTTCTTCATGCTAAGCATTAGTTGGTTTACAGTGGTTTTGCAGACCACCTCACCTCGTCTCTGATCTCAGCGCACACGGACGAGAACAGCTCTGAGACGACAGGCCTCTGCTGCATCATGTCCACCCTGATCTGCTCCTCACACACCTTGCGGCCCAGACGCTCACACACCACCTGAGGAAGGCAGCGACGATATAAATAACACATCAATCATGTAAGTGACACTTCATTCACTTTATTTCTCCTCACCTTTGGCTCTGGGTGACCTCCGGGGATGTCCAGGAGCCCCCCTGCCTCTGCCACCTTCTGGCTCCTCCTGATTAACACTACCTGACCGTCATCTGTACACACAACGCCACCCACACCCAGAGGCTGAGCCAGCAGCGCCAGAGGATCATTGAACTCGACCTCTCCAAGCTGACGGAGCTCCGCCACTTGACACGACCAGTTTGTTCCCAGGTAGTCCTTGTAGCATGTCAGGCCTAGTCTCAGAGTGAGGAGCGGTGCAGCCTCTTGATGATCTGTGTTTTCTGCCTGATCTACAGGAATGTGACAACTGTTTTGAGCAGCAAAATCACTGGTACACTCACAACACTTGTTGATCCTCTGCACGGTCTACGAGTGAACGAGTGCAGGATGGGTGTTTAGGAGAAACAGAGGATGATGATGCCAAGCAGAAAGAGTGCAGTCTGAATTTGGACCCATTGAAAAGCCACGGCTCCTTGGACACCCGCTCTGTCCACACCTCCTCTATTTGACGCTCCAGAGCTGGATCTGTCTTTCTGTTAAAGCTGGGAAGAGCGACAGGAAGTAAAACACACTTTTCAGGTCACTACAATTACTTTATGACCATTATCAATCTTTTAATAGTTTAAAATATCCAGACGTATTCTTTAAACTAAGTGTATAGTTCTGTATATAACTGCATATAGAGTATAATGTATGATTATATCATATAAATTGGTTTGAGGCATTATGTTGTTCAGTAGAAAGGCCTTATAATGACAGTGAAGTGTATGTGTCAGAGATCTACCTTTCAGAGAGCTCCACTTGTACTTGAGACTCCAGCAGCCCGCTCCAGGCTGCACAGTGCAGCAGCACAGACACCTCAGAGTCCATCATCTCACACTGTGGAGTGTCATTGGTGTCTCTTCTTCACTCACTGACGCTGTCGCAGATCTGTAAACCACACATACAAATAGCAACAGCAAGTGTTATTAAGGTAATAAAACACACAGGAAGGAGACAGAAACTGTAAACCGTGTACACATCAAGGAATATAGATCCTTAGACCTCTCCATCCTCTGCTCAAACACAATAAAGAACACACAAATTCAATTTTCAGGGATCACATATTTAGCCTTTTCATGTACACAAAGGGACTTTTAAAAGTCATAGCCCACCTACACAAGTGTTCTCACTTCATCTACCTGATCACCTGTTCATATTATATTAAGGCTTAAAGTACAGGTGGGTGCTGTCACAGATGGTTTGTTTGAACACAGCGGGATAGTGAAGGAATAAAAGTATAAGCATAATGTAAGTGTCAGAAATGGCTTTCCATGTTTCTAACACAAGTTTGTCAGGTTTGGAGAGGTTTGTCACTCCATCTCTGCTTCTAAGTAAAAGCAAACAAATATGTCCACGCAGAATTAAACTCTCTATTTTCTTCCGAGACTTTTTTCTTTTCTTTTTTTTTTTTTTGAGTGTCGAAAACGCAATACTAGCCACCGGTGTTTCGGTTTAACGAGTGACCATGTTAACTGGCGACAGTTAGCCGTGGTTGTCATAGTTACTAGAGCTGTTGAAACATGAAGAAAAATACGTAGCTGTCAACCAACACACCAAAGACTAATCAGGGATGTTTCTGTCACTGTAACATTAATAACAAAATTAAGAGGGGTTCACGAGGATGGCTACGTGTCTTCCTGTTTTCAACACCTGTCGTAACTACGACAACCACATACGATAACTGTCACATTCGGCGGTTAACACGGTCGCTCGTTAAACCGAAACACTGGCTGTATATTCGTTGTAGGATGTGACGTTAATTTTGACTGAAGAAAATATTAAAACACTTTTTTTGGTTATTTTAGCGTCAGAGTATCACCTTGATTTCCAAAATAAGAGGTGTTTCCTTTGAAAGAAAAAACTTAAACACATAAAATAAAAAATATTTATTTCCTTATTTTCTTTTCAAAGCTACAGGGAGTCACTGCAGAGGGCTGGAAGAGCTGCATGTCGCGGGTTGTAGACCCATGAACTAAACTAATGCTTCAGGTTAGAGTGACTTGAGTTGGCTTCAATGTTGTGAACTGTTCAGACTTTTAACAGGTCGAAGTGACAACTTCAGTTTGAGTTCATCCTCGAGCTGGACACAGACAGAAACACGTAAACTTCGTGCAAATCACACACATTATTATGTAAAATGATAACACCACCAGTCATTTGTAACGTGTACACTAAAGCAGCCTGAACAGCCATCATACTGTGTTATTTTGTCTTACCTTCCGAGGTGGAAGCGTTTGCAAGAGAGCAGTTTCTTCCTCTTTATTTGACTGATGGCAAAATGTGTTCATTATCACCACCCAGTGACCGAGAGTCCGGACTGCAGGTGAAATACTTCACAGACAGCTGTGTAAAATGTGTGTTTTTATATGCGCATGTGACATTTTATATTCAACATATGGCCTGGTAAGTCTCGGGTCGTTGCATAAATCCCGTATTTCATCATTGTAGGTGAAAACAGCAACAACGGGGCTAAAATCTGCAGAAACCATGCATGTGCAGGGGTGTGTTAAACTGCCTAAAATCAACAACAACTTCCGGTTACAATCTAAACAATAATCCTGGGTTATGTGCTATAGTTAAACCGCACTATTTACTATTGTAAAAATACTGTTAAAATATTATGTTGTAAAATAAAGTGCTTTTTTAAAGTTATTGTTACATAGAAAAACATAGGCTGTAGACAACGAATCATATAATTATTATTCATATAAATTACATTTTAATATTAGGCTTATTTTGTGCCATAAACGCATTTGGAAAAAAAAAGTCAGATAACATAATTCTATTTTTATACTTCATTATTTTGTCTGCCTTTTTTATAAAATTGGATTTTAGTAGCACGACGTGTCACCACAATATGGCGCTTTTATTTTGAAGGGGAATACTCGCAGTATCCGGTTTTACTGCGGCTAGCTTGCCTAGCTGAGTGTTTATGTAAGTGCTCAACAGTAACAGCTTGCTACTGTTATGAAACTGAGCTCTGCGGGTATGACCCTTTTCTTTGTTTAAATGTTGGCTTTATATTTTTTATTATGTTTAATTTGTGTTCTTAATCTTTTATCCAACACCGTTAACTAAATCGGTAGCACAGAAATGCTAACTTAATGCTGCGGCTAGGTAGGTTAGCAGAACAAAGTGTTCCTGTTTGCTCTGTCTGCTCTTTATTTGACTGTTTATTTCATTTAATGATCCATGTGCAAACACAGAAGTCACCGTGTTTCTGGTGGTGTAGCTAATGAAGGTCATTTTTAATTCAAAGTATGTCAAACGTATTGCACAGAAACAACAACAAAGCTGCACTATGTCAAAGTGAATGACAAGTTTTATGTCTTAACACGTAATAAGAGAGTCCTGGGGTCAGCTGGTAGTGTTGTTTGTTTGGTGTTAAAGTCCTCCTTTTAAAATATTTCACTCCTCTCGTCCTCTGTTGTTGTCCTAAGTCAGGTCACGTGTGAACAGATGAGAGGACCTCTGCTGACCGCATCAGTTTCAATGGAAACACACTGAAAGGTAAAAAAAACTGAATAATAGTAACCACTTTGACCATCAACAGTCTGTGTCTTTATGTGAATATTATCAATATGTTGTCAAGCTGAATGGCTGTGGTTGGCAGCTCCATAATTAAACAGGATCAGGAGCATATTTCAGTGACATATAGGCAATAGGTTATATCACTGTTTCTCAAACTATGGTATGAGTACCACTGGTGGTACGTGACCTCCCTGTAGTGTACATGGAGTAATCTCTGAAAGATTTAAAAAAAAAAAAGAAATAAATTAATTTAAAAACACATTATACTATCAAAATACTACAAAGTCTCTAATAAAAATAAAGTATGGGATCACTGGAATGTATAATATTTAAAATAAGTTTTGCATTTCCTGAAATGTTTGGTCTCAATATCATCCTGCTACGTGGTCACGTTCTTGTTTGTGCGCATACATGAGCTCAGATGTGACAAAAAAAAAATAGTAAGCAGTGAAATAAGTAGTTCAAAGACTCAGGAAATAGAATCAGGAATAGAAGTGCGGATCAGGAGTAAATGAGCTCTGGTTCTTGAACCGGTTTCAAGAGTCAACAATAAACAATCTTCTCAGCTGAAACGGGTCAGCCTACACTGCTATATATTAACATCAGTCATTATGGTGGTACTTTGAAAGCCCAGTATTTTCTGGGGTGGTATGCAGTGTGAAAAGTGTGAGAAACACTTGGTTATATAGAATGTAAATTTATTTGAGTATTTCACACATGACAAACGGTCACATAGTAATCTTAAAAGTCACATAGTCCACATTAGTTATTTTACTGGCAATTAAAATCCAGTTGTCTATGGTTTGGGCCTGCAAACATGTCCATGTTTTGTTTTTGTTTCTAGCAGTCACACTTATTTTAAACTGATATTCATACTCAGCCATAGTGCAGAATTTTGCTTAAACGATCCATGATAAATTCTGGACCAACAAATGAATTATATCTTTGGTAAAATTAAATCAAAAGTCTAGAAAATATAGAAAAGTTATCAACCTGCTACACAGCATGCAGTGGAGATCATTTTTTAAAAATCAATTTCAGAGTCATTTTCATAAGACGTCAGCAGATTGGTTTGCCATGTCGGATGAATGCAGACTAAAGTTCCTGTGAAGTATTTCACCTTGCTCAGTTTGTGTTGAATGCCTACCAACAATTGCCTTTGTTGTGTGTGTACTGTCTTGTCCATGTGGGTTTACTTACTTACATAAAATACCTGATTATGTTCTTCCAGCAGAGGTGGATTTGTATACTCAAAGTGCAACACATTGCGTTGAGGATTGGGTCTGGGTCTTAGTTGTTAATATTTTGAGTTCAGATGTCTTCCTGCGCTTCTCCTGTAATCGTCTGTCTTTCTATCCTTGCTGATGTTGACATCTGTCTTCTCTGCACAGAAATTTACCATCATGCAGTTGGAGGCTCAGTTGCGTCTATGTCAAAGTTGTCTTTGGTGCTGCAAGACTGGGCTGCGCCTGCTCTCCCAAAGTTATGCACACAGGTATACTTATGTGTTTATTGTGTGTGTGTGTGTGTGTGTGTGTGTGTGTGTGTGCAGAATATCTGAAAACAACTTGGTGATCGTGTTTATGTACTCTGCTTTGTACAGGTCTGTGTGCCTGTTTGGTTTTGAGTCCTTTGCTTTGTCACCACAGAAAAGCTGTGAACTACTACGATCTCCTGGGAGTCAAGTCCGATGCCAGCTTGGATGAAATTAAAAATGCATTTTTTGACAAATCTAAGAAGGTAGGGTCCTAATTTGTTACCAAACTGTGCATTTACAGAGAAATGTCTGACCACATGAGGGCAGCCTTTCACAGCCTAGTTTGTACTTTTTATACTGTTCCCACAGTGGGCGTCCTGACTGTTTGTTTTCATGTTGTGGCTCTGAGTGTAAATAAGGATGTGCATGTGTATTTACCTTGTGGTTCGGGCATGATTGAGGAATGACACAACTCACCATGTAGAGAAAAACTCATGGTTCTGTGCAGGCTATACAGATTTATGCATTTTGTTGAACAGAGAAACTATATTTTGTGTGTTGTGTGCGTTACTATAATTGACCCACTCCTCATGCAGCTGCACCCAGACAGCGATCCATCCAACCCAACACTGCACGGCCAGTTTGTGGAACTAAACGAGGCCTATCGAGTGCTGAGCAAGGACCTGAGCAGGAAGGAGTACGACTTCAAAATTAGACATCCATACAGCGGGGGCCAGGCCTTCAGATCTACCTCCAGTCACACCAACTATAGAGCCAGGTGAAGATACACACAATCTTTTTGTACAGTCTTTCGTAACCTCTTTAACTCTGTTAGTGTGGGGAAAAAGACAACTGTCTGATGTTCATAGTTGTAATCCAAGTAAGGATTAGGTATAGTGTCTTCTTGCTGTAACACTATTATTGGGCATGATATTCCTGTAAAGATTTATTAACTGAAAGCAGTGCTGTAATGCTGAATGCCGAGTAAAGAATTCACCTCTGTACTTTCCCAAAGAAGGAAAACTACCCCAGATAAATAATCTTTGATGCAGCCACTGCATAGTTTGATGTTTCAAGTTTTATTCAACCTTGTGCACAAATCTAGAAACTTGTTTCAATGCTTTCAATGTTGTGTCTACACAAAGCATTAACTAGTTTTCGGACCACATCAGATTTGATATCTCAGTTTTTGAAAACAGAGAATCGGTGAGAGTTTACTGTAGAATCTGATCACAATTCAACTGAAACATTTGTACCATCTGTCCCATCTTTGTATTTCATGCCACGGGTCACGATCCTTCTTCAACTACTTCACAATCAGTACGGATACTCAGGAGAACATGCGTTACTGGGAGCAGTTTCGACAACCGTATGGACAGGAGATCACGCCAGAGGAGAAGCAGAGGAGGAGGAAGAGGGACTTCCGCCTGGTGGGATACTGCGTCATCGCCATGGTGCTCAGCGTCGGAGCGCATGTAGTTTTCTTCAGGTAAGAAAAACAGCATGTTTCTGTGTCGTTTTTTTTAATCAACTAAAGTCTCGATTGGTTTTAACTCTGTTCCCTCTGCAGCCATCTTGTCTCCCGAGTTCATGTTTCTTTTTGCGGTACATTCACATCGAGGTGAATGGGATTGTTTGTGGACGTGTCTCTGTGCCATGTGTCCTGCCACCACCTCATGACTTGTGTCCTTGTATTTGTTTTCACACACGGACTCTGTGCCACTTGTGCTAATGGGGATTCACATCTTTGTGATCTGCAGAGCTGTTTTAACAGCTGCACAAACTCATAAATACAGCTGGGCATTCAGAGCGCCTGCTGAGCAGCGAGTTTTTAGGTTAAGCAAGCTTATTCTGTGAAGGGTGTCTTAACTCAAACGTTTCTTCGACTCTTTCAGGAAACTGGAAGAAGTTCACAATAACTTCATGGACGAGAAAGACAGAGTTATCGCAGAAATTTACAACGAATCCAAAGAGAGGGCCAGGTGAGTGCAGCTGTGAATTAACGTGTTTTTCTTCAGTTCGATGGCACATTTGGCTCGTAATAATGAATCTTTTTGGGTTGTTTTCCAGGGCCAACGGTTTTAAGAAACAGACAGAAATCCTGCGGCAGAAACGCCTTGAGTTTTTGGAGAAATACAAATTGCGCAGCGATGGAGAGGACAAGTAGGAGAGTTTGAACTGCCGACAGGTGGAAGGCGGCAGACTGAATGTGGTACAAGTTTTAGGATTTTTAAAGTTTTTTTGTTGATGTTTGTGCTCACTTGAAGATGCGTGGGTGTTATGAGGGACGGTTTCATCTGGTCATACACATGGTGTTTCTTCATGACCAAGCTGGACTGTGTACAGACTGGACTGGTTTATAGTTGGTAGAATATTTGAAGTGATGAAACTTTTCCAGCTATAATATGTGCACAAACCTCTCGGAGCCATAATGAACACTGTTAAAATGCCTCTCATGAACTGTCCTCAGCCTCATTTCTGTGTTAGTGTCACACAACATGAGGGGCTCACAGATCAGTGAATTACTGCCAAAAGACAGACGGTTGTAATGTCAGTATGTTTCAAGTCAAAAGAAGCTTTTAAATTTATTAAAATCATTTTGCACACATGAACTCTGTAACGTTCTTAGGTTTCATCAGCCTGTTCGGGGAGATGATTGAGGAGAGAGCTTTGGTAATAATGGTTTTCCAAGTTCACAGTAGCGGTCCAAGTCCTCATCGTTCTCTCCGTTGAGTGTGAGTGTTACTGTAGAACGGCTGCACTGGCATTTCCAGCCAACGTGTAATAAAAGGTTCATTCGCTTGAAATGGATATAAATCCATATTGTGACTTTAAAAGAGTGACGCTGAGTAATTTATTTAAAGTCAAACACTTCCACAAATGTGGAAGTTTAATAGAAAAATGATTCATATTTATGGTTGAAAGTTCCTCCAGAATCAACATTTACCGTTTTGCCTTTCGGTTTTTAGGATATTAGAGATTGTTTTTCTACTTTTGCCAGCTGTTCCTCTCTCCATGAAGGGATGTCAAAGGGAAATGATTAAAAGTTCAGCTTTTTCTCATCAATCATTACTTCCCGTTTGTTTTGTCTCTCGTTCACATACACTGTGGTTCTGGTTTTGTGATAAAGAAGAGATGACAGATACACCATTTCAAACATTCAGACTTCCTTCTATAGTTTTTCTTACATTAAATTGAAGATTATTTTATAAAAAATCACACATTAAAATGTGTGCATTTTCCTACAGTGAACTTAATTTCCACTCCCTGGCCGAGAGGCTCAGACATCCAGATGTAGACAGTTGCCTTTTAATGAGCAACCACATAGACACTTCAGTATTGTTATAATTAAGTAATTATTTATCTGCCCTACTCTTCAGAATTCAGTAGTTTATTTTCCATGATCTCAGTGGCCAGAGAGTGAATTTGAACCTGTAATCTCATTTGGAGCTGCAGATGTGACTGATAAGTGACTTTACAGACACAGCACATAGCAACATAGTTTATTTGCATATTTACATTCACATGAAAGTTATGAAACAATTCATAAGAACATCCTGGGCACACGTGATCATGACATCATGGAAAAGAGGGTTGATTTAGTGTTTTTTTTTTTTTTTTGTTAAATCTTTTTCCTTCACTACCACTGTTCTGAGACTTTGAGACTTCAGCAGAAGATAACACATCCCTGCATAGCTTACAGACACCCTCACCCTCATGTGGTGTGTCATAACCCAAACACACCATATTGACTGAGATTCTGGTGTCGGCATGCCTAAAACACAGACACACACACACTAATGGAAGACAACCCTCATGAGAGAGGCAGTACACAAGAACACAAGAAAACCAGCTGTGGAGACAGTTTTAATTGACTTTTATCTTCAGTTTGATGAGCTGCAAAGGGAAAGTCAAATCAGGCCCTCTGATTTCTACATGATCATTATATACACACTCATATTTTTTAATAAAATATTGACTCTGACCTTTGCACATTCTTAATCATTTCGGTTTTTCATACACTTCATTTCATGGGTTCATCTCCTAGGATGTTTCCAGACAGGACAGACAGACTTTTTTTGACAGAAGAAGAAGTCACAGTGGGGAAAAGTGTAAATAATAAAATTAACGATGGCTGAATTCCATTTAGTGGCTTCAGTTTTAGCTCTTCTACTATGACAAGTGAATGAAAAAGGTCTACAGAGACAAGGTTCATGTATCACAGGATGCTTATTCTCCATATAATTGAATTATTTGCTTGTCTTGTTGGAGATTAGAAGTCTGTGTCAAGGACAAAGTAAGGATGAGTTACAGAAGTTTTGAAAGGTCCCAAAAAAGATTTAAAGAGTCATAAAAAATAAACCTCTGAGCAGGAGCAGAGTCTAGGTGATAGAGTTCATTCTTTTACAAGAGATAAACCAGAGATGGCTCTGGAGCCAAACTGAAGACAAGGCGACTCACCCTTTTTTTTTATACACCAGCTCGCCCATTCTACACCCACTCCTAGAAACAATGGTACCAGTACTTTTTACTTTGGTTCCTCCATATTTGGATTTTCTAATCGCCATATTCGCACATCGGGACGCCATCTTAGTTCATTCCGGCGCCATAACTTACAACAGTCTTACTACAGTCTCCACCTTCTGAGTGGGATTTCCCTACGCCTCTATACCGTTATCTCAGCAGCATGGGGCCTGATTCAGGACCCGCAACACTTCTTAGGCCCAAGTTTAGGGCCTTTACACAAATTTTCAGCGCTGTGAGCGTCAAAGACCCACCGCTGCCATTTTGGCTCTGTAGATCTTTTTGAGGGTTTCCATCCCTACGACTCTGACATTATTTCCCAAACTAAGATTAAATGTTATGTTTGATTATGAGATATAATGGATGGATGGATATAAAGTGAGCTTTGATATGCTCCAATACATTTCGAAGCACATTACATTGCTTGTAACATACTATATACACACGATCATACAATATATAGTCTTGTGTCACCTTTGATGTATTGTGTAACACACAGTGTGTTTATGTTTTCTAGAACAGTCTGTGGACAAACACATTCTTGCAGCTGAAGTGAAAAATATATTGTCTTATCATCTTATAACTTATCATGTCAACTCTATTCTTTTAGATTTTGTACCACCTTTCCAGAGAACTTCCTAAGAAATTTGCATCACATCAGATGAGCTTATTTTGTCCAAATCAATAAAAAAAAAAGATATTGAGTGTGCTATCATTGAGAAAAACGTGAGCAGCAACCTTTTCTTAAAAGGCGACTTGAATGATTAATCAATTATCAAAACTTGCAGATTCATGTTCTGTTTTGTTGATCATCAATAAATCAGCCGATTATTTTACCTCTTTGAGTGCAAATATCAGCAGTAGAATCCAAACTAAACCCTAGATTTCCAGAAATAATATCCAGGACATGCTTCAGTGTCCTCAGTGGCTGTTACAATCCAGTTCCCCACCTGTAAAAAGGTCCCAGGAGGCCCTCGACCATCCACTTTGGGACCAATATAGAGGCAGCACCTGTATTCAGTGCGCCTGTCCTGTTTGGAAAAAGTTGGCAGCGCAATGGTTACGCTCTCAAGGGCAAAGGAGAAAACCAATCACCATACCTTTCCAGACCTCTCTGCCTGCAGACTGCTGCTCTACCGGCTCTGTTGGAGCTGTGCTGCCATGTCAGTGGAGGATGTTATTGTAGTTTTATTTATAAAAGGATAAAAATAAAAAATAAAAAAAAAACGTGAAGATGCGCCTGAAGGGGAAACGTCACATTTTCATGGGGAGCGACAGTGTGAAGAGACTGTGACCGAGCAAGGGAGCGGAATATGCGGCACTGTCCCCCTCTGCACGTCGGATCTTTACCGGATAAAACGTCTTATAACCGGATGATGTGATTTCTTTTTATTTTCAGCCACACTGAGGATTTTATGATCGCACCACGTTTCAGCGGGAATCTGGATGTTCCTCCAGTCACGTCAACCTCCCCGGACCCTGAGACCGGTTTCATGGGATCAGGACCAGCAGACTGACGATGCCCTGAAATAATACAGGGAGGCATCACGCACAGTTTAAGGTTATAAAACCAGGCTTAGATATTAAATTATTACTTGAGAATGGTATATTTTCTGTCTGTACTGGAGGGAGCGTTGTTTTATTTTGAGCCTGCTCCAGTGTCTCAATAATTGAAAAAATATCAGCTAACAAACTGTCATTAGAGTTCAGGTTGGGATCTATAGTTCAGACATATAATTTAGTCTCAAACACAACAAGATAAAGTTATTATTCCAGCCCTGAGGATGCCACCCTGGGTGTCCTTTCAGGAAGGAGAGACTGGAGAATGAAAGCGTGATTTCCTGCGTCTTTAATCGGACGTTTTGCTCCTACAAGCCACCTTTATTTTCATTTTTTTTTTCTTTTTTTGGATTGGTCCAAAAATATTTTTTGCGTGCCCCTTCGGACTCCTGCACAATGGGGATTATGCTTCAAGTTATTCTAGGAATGTTTCAATTCCTGCTGCTCACCAGAATACCGACTTCCCATGCCAAGGTATGTATTTAACCTCAAAAGACTGCATGTCTGAAAGTGGTCAGTCTGCCATCAGCTATGAGCTTATAAAGCTTATATTGGTGCTCATTAGCATAATATCTCTGTTGAACGAGAACATGTGGGACTTTAAGCTTTGTGGAAGTTATCCCCTAGGTCAATGACACCTGTCACCTCAGGTCCAGTGAGGGGAAAATTCACTATAATATCCCTGTATAATGTTATGGTTTGTTTGTGGTTGCTTAACGTTGACTTTATAGTGACATTGTGGTGTTTATTGACTTAACTCACTATCATGATTCTTGATAGTAAGGCACCTTGTACAGACTTTATAGCTGTAATAAATAATTTACCAAAGCTTTATATAAGCCATTTGTATGAACAACTTTTGGGTTGCCAGGTTGTGCAAAATCCTTCTCCAACATGGCACTTACTTTGTCTTTTTAGCTAGGAGCACTCATTGCATTCAATGGCCTAGTATCTGTACCAGTCCCTTCATTAATAATATTGAAATTAAAGGAAGAGTTTGTCACTTTGGGAAGTATAGCTTATTCTTAATGTTTGTTATAGGTTTGATTAGAAGAAAGCACTCAGGTCAGCTTAATTTAGGCTACTAACAAAATCTGGATACAGCGTTAGAGGCATGGCGTTCATACTATGGAAACTGCTCAGTTAGGCCAGAAAAAAGTTTGATTTCTGGATATAAAAGTACCTGATATAAAAGCCCAGACTTCCACCAGCTGAGCGGCTAACTTCTGGGTTAGCCCTCCGCTAACTTGGATGGGCATAACGTGATTTAATCATGCAGCTCTTCTTGACTTTACAAATGTTATCAGAGTGAATGGATCAAATTCTGATAGTGAAATGAGTCATTGCACGGCTGTTGGGACACTCAAAAAACTCTATCCACTTCTTTCACAATATAAGCTTACGGGGAAAAGTCCATCACGTGATGGACGTCACTATCTCAAACTGGCTTCAAAGCCAGTGTTCTTCCTGGAGTCTACAATGGTTGCTTGGCAACTATTCCTCTCTAAGAAATGCTAGCTAGCTGGCTATGTTAACGTTAACCGCCATAAAATGGTGAATTGTGATTTTTACACACACCTTTTCATGAGGGTTAGGAAAATGCGATATGACGTTTTAATCATCGAGCTTTAGAGTTGCTCGAAGACATATCTTTTAAGAGGACAGAGCCCAGCTAGCTAGTTTCTAGCTTGTGTGCTAAGCTATGCTAACCGGCTGCAGGCAGTAGCTTCACATTTACAGAACATATTTGAGATTGGTATCAATCTTCTCATCTAACTCGACTGTATTACCTAAAATGTTGAATTATTCCTTCAACTGTTCCCGCTAAAAAGCTAAAAAGAAGGAGGCTGTCAGTGTTGTTATTAATGGCGTTTAAGCACTAGTAAATGAGTTATCAAACATTAGTCAAGAACTAATCATTATTATAATTTGTGGATTCTGTTTTCAATTATAGACATCATAGATAGATATAGATATTCAATTAGCAGAGAAGCTAGCAAGCTGGAAAAGGACAATGATTGATATATATGGTTGATGATAGATAACTTTTGCAAACTGACTAATAGGACATTCGACCAATCATTTCAGCTCTAAAGCCATGAACAAACACTTATACATGGTTATAAAGGGTGCCTTGTTACAAAGTGGTACCAGTAATCCTTTAGGTACTTGGAGTTTTGCTTTGTGTTATTTTTAAACAGGGTCATCATTCATAAGAAATGATAAAATGTATTCGATGTGACATATGTGCTCATTTCACACGCACACACCCAGCAGCAGCGGCAGCGGCAGCAGCAGACACATGAACATGGAGAGACCTGCATGTGCTAGTTTTTTTTATTTATGTCTGGAGACTTGTATCAGGAACAGGCAGTGCTCTGCAGTGGTGTGGGATCCAGCCCTGACTTTGTGCAGCTCTGTACTGTGTGTTTTAGTGATGCATCATCCCAGACACTACATGACACACCAACAGGCCTCATCACCTGCTCACAGCTGTTGTCTCTCACCTGAGGCTTTCTGCTTTCATGCTGTCTGCTTCTCTGACAGCTTTATCGGGAAAAGGGGTCATCTTGTTTCTTCCTCTTGTGATGTAGCTCAGTGTGGGAGAGATGGTGTGCAGGACACACATACACTTGGTCCATCTGTACAGTGTGCTCTGGGACTGGCTGGGAGTTAGACAGTAGACAGATATCAATACCAGTGCAGATGGCACTGGGATGCGAGTGTGTCTGAGCCAGCTCCTTGCAGATATGGCTGCCAAAAGGATGTAATCTTATCCTTGTCTCAAAAACTGATACAGAAAAGACACACTTACTTAAGCTCACATCCTGCCAGTCACAAAATGGCCTCAGTCCCAGCTTAGTTCACAATCAATGTGGGCCAAACCAGTGCATGGGTGGGTGGGTGGGTAGAAGGGGGTGGAGCAGTTAAAAGGGGCAACTGGACAAAGTCTACATTCCCTTACAAGTGGCCTTGGTCTTCACACACACACAAGTCCAATAACAGCAGTGTGTAGAGCTATAAAGCCGAGTTTCTCTTTCTGTGTTAGGTAAAATACAACAAGTCCTGTATTCAAAATCCTACTTAAGCATAATTAAATATTTCAAAAGTAAATGTCCGCTGTGACGGATATAATATTAAACATTATGTCCATGTGTAAGCACCATTTTTACTGTCAGAGCTGCTCAAAGCAAATTTTCTTTATCTGCAGTCAGTAGATTAGTCAGTGGTTCCCAACATGGAGCTCAGGCCCCTCCAAATGGTTACCAAATAAATCTAAGGGCTTGTGAGATGATTACAGAAGAGAAAAGAAAAAACTAAGCTGTGATGCGCTGATTTGTGCTGTTATTTGTGAAATATGGCTTCATATTTTTCTCCTGCGGTCTTTAATGAAACCATGTGAGAAGAGACAATGACTCATAGACATATGAAACATGTCAGAGGCCCCAGTTACTCACTGCTTTTATTTTGAAGGGGGTCACAAGCCAAACAGGTTGGCAACCGCTGGGTTAATACGGTATATGAGGTTATTATGTGTTTCCTTTAAAATTTAGTTAAGTGGTAGTATAAGGTGTTTAGTCAAGCACTCAAAACTGCACTTGAGTACTTGAAGAAATGTGTTTAGTTTCTCTCCCCCCGAGCTGTTTTTTTCCCTCCTAGAGGTGACCACAGGGAGCTTTATGTGAGAGTAAACTGCATCTGGACAACACGAAAAACAACTGAAACAAAATATTAGATTTACAAAACTGCTCCCTTCAGCTCTTCAAATCCCTTCAACACCTGACTGTAACAGTGGTGAATAGTCTCACTATCTACCACTGCGTTACTACTGAAAGTGTTTCAGATGTCGTAATCAGGTGATAGTCTTGAGGGCAAAGGTAGCAGGTACACCTCAAAGACACAGACACGCAGTCATAGACATTTTCAGTGACGTCTGCACATGAAATACTGTATTTCATAACAGACCCTGAACTGAGGCATGTTTGATTTAGTTGTCATCTCTGCGTAGTTTTCACTTTCGCCATGTATTACTGAGTTTTACATGTTCAGATGGCAGATGTGAAGTACTGTGGTATTCATTAACAGGAAATACTTTGATCTGCCGACATGCATCAGCAGTTCTCTCTTTTTCTTTACAGTTTTACGACCGTGTCAAACGAGAGGTTGTGGGCATTAGCTCAATATATAGAGTACTGTGTAATGGTTAGTTCAGAAATAAGTCTTGATTATTGATCAATAACAGCAGATATATGCACACTTTGCACACATTACACTGTCTGACACATTTGTAAACTTAATTCATTAAGAAATATACGTGTGAAGGCAATCTATGTACTTAATGTGCCTATGACCTTTACTCACTTTCTAATATGACTTATTCATGACTAAAATCTTACTTTAATTTGATTTCATCTCTTTGATTGATCAATTTCAGTTTTTCATGTTTTTTATGCTCTTATAGGTGTTTCCATTTCAAAATATTTGATGGAACCAGATAAATTCAGTTTGGTTTTTTTAGACTGACATGATTACATATTGCATATGTTCATAGTATAAATCACAGGAATAAGCTTCAAACACATGAAGCCTATTTTAAGTATAGTAAATTGTTGTTTTTGCCCACATTTTGACTGTTTCTTCCACTTTCCCACACTTTTGTGTCGAGTTTTTGCTACAACTCGTCTTGACTCTGATGTGCTGAATGCTTTCTAATGGGTCAACCTGACCTGGAAACTCTAAACTTATTGAAACAGTGAAACACTTTTCACATTAACTTTTTATTTCTCCCTCCAGCTTGCTCACTGGCGGCCGGCAGACTCCCCAAAATCCAGAGAAGGTCGAGAAGGTACGTCCCCTGTTCCTGCAAAGAGTCCTGCTCTATGGTCCTGGCCCTCATAAATGAAATCATTGTGACTGTATTGATTTGTCTCCACCAGTGCGGCGGTGGTTAGAGGTTTATTCGAGGAGTGGCTGTGAGCCTCGAGACACTCTGGTGGAGGTGTGGCAGGAGTTGCCAGAGGAGACGCACCATCTCTTTGTCCCATCCTGTGTGTCGGTGAGGCGATGTGGTGGCTGCTGTGCTGACGAGGCCTTGGAGTGTGTTCCTTCGCTCACACACACACTGACCATGGAGGTATACACAGAGACAAGCACTAAATCCCTGCTTAGAACAGTACATGATTAATGAAAACACTGAGAGGATGTTTGCAGTTTAATTTATTCTGATCTGTGTGCAGCTGATGAGAACCTCCTTCATGAAACATGAGCTCATTGAGCTGCCCTTCGTCGAGCACAGCCAGTGTGAGTGCAGGTAATAAAACACACTTTGAATGTCTATTTATGTGCGGTATCCTTGTAGTTTATGCACCTTTATACTGACACCATCTATTTTATCTGTGTGCAGATTAAGAGAACATTTAACGCCAACTACAAGGTAACATTTCACTTCTTCTCCTCGTCTGTTCATGTTTAATTGTATGTGAGTGAGCTGTTGTTGTAAAATCTTGTGTTCCAGCGTCTCTAATGACTTTATAAAACCCTCTCTGTGCACCCATGCCCTCTAATGATGCTCTTATAATTCTGCTGCTGACGTTACTGATGAGGAGGAGGTTCAGAGAGTTTCAGTTAAAAACAGTTCTGATGAACCCCAAGTGGCCATAAATGTTACACTTATTGACGACTTTTCCCTCATATTTACTGCACACTTTCAAACACTTTGTGGTTTTAGTTGATTCAACATCTCAAGCCCACGTCTCACTTTTTTAAATGCAAGAAATTATTAAATGAACCCATGAAACATGCCAGTGTTTGCTTTCCTGACAGTCATCTTGCTCACCCTTCTTTAAACGGTGCATTTAAACAGCAAATGCCCAACATAAAACTAGCAGGATACCGAGTATAATTTAGGTTATACAGGTTACATACAAGGCTTTTCTGCAGCCGACTGTGAAGTGCCTTTAATACAACATCAACAGAGTTTTGTTTGTTGCAGCTGCATTACCTGACAACAACAAATCTAACTTTAAAAAAAAAATAAAATATTTATAACATTTTTCATAGAAAAGACAGAACATTAACAAATTAACATTAAAAGACAAAACAAACAAAAACCCTAATGAGCAAAACTGTGTACTCTCCTGCATAGGTGTCTATAGTCATCCATTTATACAGTTACAAAATGTATAATTACAGTATGCAATAAACAAATATTTAACTGGATAACTAAAAAAAAGTTGTTGAGGAGTCATGAGGGTCCCCTCTGTGCTGAGATGTAGTCAAGAAATGGCTGCCATATCTGTTTAAACCTGTTTGCCTTCCCCCAACAAATCATATTTTTCTCCATGTATAAAGTGCGAGAGAACTTCAAAACAAGAGGTGAGCTCTTTATTCCAGGCCTTAAGGATTACTTTTTTTTTTGCAATGACCATCCCATACTGGATCGATAAAGCTCTCCAGTGACTCAGCTGTCGTGACCAGCCTAAAATGGCTGTTTCTAGGTCAGGAAGAGGATCATGCTGGTAAACATCAGAGTAACAATGAAAAGCTTCTGACCAAAATTTGTGGAGTCTGGTACAGAACCAGAACATATGAGCCATTGTCGCATCAGATTTAATACAGAGCAGTGATGAGGAGGAGTGTAGTTTAACACGTGTGTATGACCTTATACCAGCAGGAGTGTATGCAACAAATGTAACTTTATGTCTTTTTGAGATAGTTTTAAACGTCAGGAAACATGAAGCGGTAATGTGGTAAAGGTGGAATCAAACCAGATACACAAAAACATTCAAGGTGAAAAGTTGTTCACTGTGCTGGTCTGTTTCAAACCAAACAAGTCTGAAGTTTTAGTGGACTTGACACATGATGGAAAACTGTTACAGCTCGTTCCAAAATGTCTGACTTTAGCTCAGCTGAAAGTGAAGAGACGTTCTGTTCACGTTTTGTTGGCGGGGCTGAGACTCACAGCTGTAAACTGTGAAAAGAACATTTCTGTTGGATGTTTGTTTGTGTACTTCATACTGGCAGGTCCAACCAGACAATCATATGATTGCATCTTTAATGTTTATGTCCCTGTGCTTCCTGTTAGGATGTGGACATAAATAAAGGATTCCAATGTATGTGTGTGTGCATTTCCTTTTACCCAGCTCAGGGCTCATGTTTCTATACGACTGTTTTCCTTAATTCCTATGTGCACATGTGTACTTTCTTTATGTTTTAGTATAAATGTGTGTGAAAGTTTTTGTGTGTGAATATTTGTTTCTGTGTGTTTATGTGTGTGTGCCACTCAGTGAGTTAGCATCTGTGTGACTCTCTCCCAGCATCCCCTGGGACGGCCCGCATCCTGTTGTCACCATAGTGATGATTTTTATCTCCCCTGCCATGTGCTCTCTCACAGACTGACGGAGCAGAGTCACGCATCCCTGATAGTAAATTAGAGCCCCAAAGACAACAACAGCAGCAGCAGCAGCAGCAGAAGCACAGTCTGTTAATAATTTCAGAGCTAAGATGGTTAGCGCTGCCTACATAATTTGATATTGTTTAATATGGTTTGCAGCAGATGGGATTTGAACAGAGAGGGAGGGAAGTTAACTCAGACAGACAAAAAGTAAAGCTGTGGGCAGATGCACTTTGCTGTTCAGGGCACCAGCATGTATTAAAATAAATCAGATAGTGTCTCTATAGAGGACTCAAAATGTCCCAAAATGCAAAGCTAATAAGCTTCTATGATTTTTTAGGGAGTGTCTCTCTCCTGATAGCCTGCACGTATCTCACTGTTTTACCCTCTTTGTTGATTTTTCTTAATGTCAGGCAATGTGATTATAGTTATCGACATTTATTGGAGCCTTCTGGTCAGTGATCTGTCCTACACAGTAGCAATACCACTCCCTGTGAAGTACAGATAAACTAATAACTAAAATACACAAGTAAAGTATAAAAACTCAGAATTATACCTGAGTACAGGACTAAATATACTGGTCCTACAACCTTTAAAATACATACAGGTATCAAAAGTATTTAAAAATAAATGTATTGTTCTAAATTAGTGAATTTTCTTGTCAACTTCTGTCTCTGATACTTTAAATGATAATCTCCCTGTTCTCTATCTCTACTTATGTTACACTATAATATAACAAGTTAAAAATAATCTAAGTTGGATAAAGTTGCAAAATAAAATCCCACTAACAGACAAATATCAAAGATGATGTTGGATGTTATATACAAGAGAATGCAAAGTATGTGAAGCTCACTTCGCTCTGACTTCGATGTGAGCTTCCTGTTTTGAAAAGGAGATTTATTATATTTTTTCAAGGGCTAAATGTTTGTTTTAGGACATTGGTTAAAAGCTAAGTTTTTTGTGAAAACAACATTTTGAGATATATCAGGACTTAGGCTGGGGTAGTGTTTAAACATTTTCCAATAATAATGTGCAGATAACAAGTTGTTTTTCTACAATAGAAGCTAACTTTATTTTCAAATGTTAAAAGCAGCTGAACAAGAAGTTCGTCTGAATAGAAAACAGAGTAAAATTTGCAAAAAGTCTGATTTAAATCAGAAACTATCTGATCAAAGGATAACATTTTTAGCCAACATTCAACTGGGACATGTTCATTCACTCCAGAGGTGCAGGGAGGCTGATTTTAATTTGGTTTTAATGTGTGCGACATTTTGTTTTGTCTGATCTTTCCAGGCCCAATCTGAAGCCAGCGAGAAAAGACAAGAAAAAAGAGAGGGGAAAGTCCAGACAGAAGACAACTGGAGCCATCGGAGCTGCGTATGTTGAATATTCAGTACACACATTTGATTTTATAACTCATTTATGGCCTTAAGTTTACGCCAGTGTCAGTGTGAATGTTTGGATTAGGTGGGGAAAAAAATAGGTTATCTGGTCTGCATTATTACTGAAGGACGATTTGTTTTACAGCCACAGCAGTCAAGGTCTTACTCACTAACCCCCACGCCCACACACACACACACACACAGGAAATCAAGTTCACTCCTGGGACGCACCTCTGTGTTACACTAAGCATAAAAGACTAGTAAGCTTTATAATAAGAACAATACAATGTGTAGCAACAGCCACATTTCATATTTACTGTGATCAGATGTATTAATTATATAATTCAAGACTCTATGAAGAACATCAGTTAGAAATATTCAAGGACAAAAGCAACATTTTGAAACTATGAGCTGGTTACACTGTGATCTGAGAGGAACAGGTGAGCTGAGGGCATGTGTGTCTTTCTGCTTCACGTACCATGACTTCATCTGCTTCCCCTCCACTTTGCTGTCAGTCATTTCCAGCCTCCGGGGGGCCAGAGGTGGCTGAGTTTGGGTGTGATGTCCCTCAGCACCCATTCATCACTCAGAACAGGCTTTATTCAGACTCTGGCAGGGGTGAAATCTTTGTAATTTGCTTCCAAATGCCACCTCCTCTGCCCATGCCAGCGGCAGGCGTGGTCATCGGGACCTGAATAAAGATGGCCCCTCTCTGCCTCATTAAGTAACTTCATTAAGACTGCCAGCCTCTCGGGAAGACTGAGGCAGGACTAGTTAATGGACCAACTGACGTAGGGAACTTTCTCAGACTCAGAAAGTACCGAGCGTTAAGAGGAGAAAATGAAGGCCTCATAGCCATGGTAACGGACAGAAAGACAGACCGACCAGTAAGCGGAAAAGAGCAGAAAGTTTGTTAGCAGCAAAGGAAACAGTATCCCACGTTAGTCACACATCTCCCACACACACTGCATTGTGTGAGCTTGTTTCAGACTGTGCATGTTTAAACAAGACTTGCATTTTGTTTTTAGCTGTGCGTGTGACGTGGGTTTGGATCAATAGCAGAATAGCTCCAGATACAGTCACCACTCTGTCCAAACTGAAATATCTCAACATGGACTGTCATGAAATTTATTAAATATTTAAGGTCACCTTAATATGAAGTCTACACCCTTAGACGATCCCCTGACCTCTTTTTGGGCAGCACCGCCATAAGATTGGACATCTGCGGTTATAAAATGGCGTTTCTCAATAATTATTAGACGGATTGTCATGAAACTTTTAGATAAATTAAAAACTTACCAGCTAATCATGTTAGCATTTAGCATTTGGCCTCACAGAGTCTCTTGCATGGCTGTAAGCTATTGGCTTAATGAATAAATTCTGCAGCTAACCACACGGTTCTTTACACCCCTCTTCCATCCAGGACCCATGCTCCTCCAACTCTTCCTCCCACAACTCTTCCTCCACCATCCTCTCCTCCTCCATCACCTCCTCCCACCAGCGTCTTTTCCTCTCCCTCGCCATCTCCCTCTCCGTCGCCATCTCCGAGGCCTCGTTGTCACCCCTGCAGAGGGAGGAAGTGGGCATTGGATGCAACGTCTTGTCAGTGCCGCTGCACCATCAAAGCTGAGAGCTGCAGCCGGAAAGATCGCAGGCTCAACCCTCACCGCTGCAGGTCAGACCACAGACACGGGTCTAGAGTATTGAAAATTGGTCTAGAGCCACAAAAATATAAGAATTTGGGAATTTAAATGAGGATACATTTTAGCTTTAACTTTAAAAAAAATGTAATCAATGAAGCATCTTGAACTGCATCAGGCTGTGCCTAATACAAACAGCCAGACGTGTAGACCATAGCATCTTCCCATTGCTCCTCTGTAATGGTTAACACCTGTCGCAAAATGTAACAATTTCCTCTGCAGATTTTGGAGATTCTGCAAGTTAGGCAAGGTGATCAGTGGTTTAAACTTTTGATGCAGTGAGAAAGCTTTGCTGAGAAAGGCTGTAACTCATGTTTAAGTGTCTTTGGGAAAGACAATGAACCCCAAATTGTCCTCAATATGGGTCCATGCCCACATGGGTCCGTACAAATTGTATACTCCATCATACGTGTGAGAATCAGCCCTCTATCTGTCAAACCAGACTCAATGCCAAACCTTCTTCTCTCTCTTGTTTATTGTTCCAGGTGTGATGCCATGAGGACTTGATGTGTCCACCCACTTTCTCTTCACCTCCTTGTTTCCACCAATCCCTGCTGATTCATCGCCCACTCTCAGCATCAATGCCATGGAACAGACGCTTGGACATCCAGTACCTCAGACTGAAGGAAACATTAGCAGAAGCACACACAAGAATCTGTAGCAGCGCTCTTCTAGTCTAGCAACAAGTGCAGCATTACAGCCTGAATATAGATCTACATGTGTGTGTATGTGTGTGCAGTTAAACATCTTACCACCTCCTTGCTTCTGTGGCAAAGCTTCTGTCAGTTCACATGCGTGTACAGACATGTAGAGTCACAACACACATCCCATGAGTGGAGGGATGAAATGGCAGCATGACGGTGACTTTGAAAGACGTGCTTTGCTGTGGTTTAGACTCAGAGAAGTTCTTTTGGACTGCAGCCGAACTTATAAATACAACAGATCAGTGCATGATCATACTATACAAGAATAACAGACATGAAGTGGATCAGTCTTACGCAGGTGTCCTACATGTTGACGCTTCAGTGGATGTCGTGATTTTGTTTTCCGCGCAGCAAACTGCACATGGCGACAGATTCCAGGGTGACGTCAAGGCCGATTTTTGTGCAGAGGATTTAAAAAACAACTGCAATAGATTATACATGGACACATCCACACTCAGACATACCAGGAGAACACAGGACATGCACATGAACTGGCACCCCGGTGTGCATGGACCTATAGTTGAGCTGAATGCTGGGATGGAGTGTATCTGTGTGGTCTCCCCTCTGAAAGACTCAGATGGGTTATCCCTGCAGCTGTTCTCATTCAAAGCGCATGACCACAGGCTGGCTCTCCAAGCCTCTTTCCAGCATTTGTTTAATTTGGGCCTTTTGTCTCCATCTTTCCTCGGCTCCTCGATTGAAAGCAGCCACTTTGCCTCTCTTTGCCTCTCTTTTAGGCAGTGAGGAGAATGACAATAATGAGGCCTGGCGGCTGTCCACTGCTTCACACACAAACATTCACACATATAATACCAAGAACACAGACAACACTGCAAATGCAGACACACACACACACACACACACAGTCCCTCTGTGCTATAGCAGGCACACATACATGTATATGTACACACACATGTAATGTGAAATGAATGCAGGTAGCCATAAGCTTTTGTTGGTGCCACACCAAGTGTGCAGATATATGTCAGTTGTTTATATTTGCAATTTACTGCAAAGTCTTCATTTAATATTGTATTATATGCCTCTGTTTTATATTTTATTATAATTCTGTCGCGTTGATTGAAAAGATATTCTATATTGCAGAGTGTGTCTTTGTTTTGTTTCTGTTCATCTTTAATCCGTCTGCATAAAGAGCCACGCTGGGTGGCCGGCTATAAACACACTCGGCATCTAAACCGATACCCAAATGTGTTGAATTTAAACAGAGACGGCTCACACAAGCTGCAGGGAGACTATATACATTATAATGTGTAATTCAAACAATCAGTGGGGCAGTGTTGTCTGCAGCACACAGAAACCAAGCAAAGAGCTGTTCCCAGTGCAGTGAAAGGAAAACATGGCTGTTTTTGTTGCATGTTAGAGCCGGGATGGAAAGAGTATTATTCATGTGGAACATAACTTGTTTATATTCCGACTGAATCTCACGGTTTAACTCCGTGTTAGTTCATGACTGCTTGGCTGCTGGGTGGGAACAGCGATTTGAACTGAGACGGTCTCAGAATGGATGATGTCTTGAGCAGCTTGTCAGTCAGCATGACGGGCTAAAGCCAGAGCTCAGAGGCCCCATAATGGCAGGTCATGGAGGTCCTTTGTCCTGAGCTAAATTTTACTGAGAACATTTAACTAGTGACGTCTCAGCTCCACGATTCATTTTCGTACGCTCCCTGCAGTCCAGAGTCTGAATTGTTTGTGTGTCAGTCGTGAGCAAAAGAACTTTGTTTCAGTGGCCGGTGTGATAAGCTCTGTATTTATACTCTCTTTATACGAGATGAGGTTGTTTTTTTTTGTTTTTCACGCTCGAGTCCATTGTTCAGTGTTTGTTATTACTGTCAATCAATGCTTCAATCACTACCTCTATATCATAACATATTAATGACCAAGTATTAGAGCATTGTTGTTACTTTCTCTGTGTTATTTCAGACCTCTTTTGTGATAATAATGTGATTTATTTACATTTAGCAATAAGCATAGCAGTGTAGAGATGTAGAGCTGCAGCAGATCTGTAGTGATTATCACAGGTTTAGAGGAACCTATAGGAGTTTTTCTGTGTGCGTTTTAGTAATCTGAAGGGAAGCATTTTTCATATGAGAAGAATAAACTGGTCTCCTCTGAGTACAGACCTAGACACTGTGTGATAATGTGGAACAGGAGATGGTTTCTCAAAGCGTTTGTAACCTCAGTAGTAGTCGTGACAATGTCTGGCTGTAAAGAAATAGTTTGACATTTTGGGAAATGCACTTACTTGCTTTCTTGCTGAGAGTCAGATGAGAAAATTGATACAGCTGTCATGTTTGTACAGTAAACATGAAGATGAAGCCAGCCGTTAGTTAGCTTAGCTTAGCATAAACACTGGAAACAAGGGGAAACCGCTACTAAGGCTACGAAAAAGTAAAAAAGTTAAAAAAAAAAAAAAAAAAAGATCTATGTAGCAGCACCTCTAAAACTCACTCATTCATATCTTTTGTTTAATTTGTAGTGTGAAAACGACAAGTTGTGGTTTTGCATGGGTTATGTGCCAAACTATCTGTTGGCTCTGAACTTTTACAACAGGCAGACACTCCAGGAAGTCACTGCTTTCAGCCAAGATATAGGCCGGCACATAAACTGCAAAGCACAGCAAGGTGTCAGTTTTACACTTTGGCTTTTATATGGTTTTAACATGCCAGATATAGTGAGATTTAGAGGTGCTGATTTTATTACTTTTGGACAGAGCCAGGCTAACAGTTTCCCTTTGTTTAAAGTCTTTATGCTAAGCTAAGCTAACTGTCTGCTGCTCCAGCTAGGGTGTTTATTGGACATACATGAGAGTGGTGTCAATTTTCTCATATAACTCGAAGCAAGAAAGCGAGTAACCTTTTTTTTTTTTTTTATTCAATCTGCTCATGTATTAATTTTTCCCAGTTGTTTCCAAGCCTCTATTTCTTAGTAATATTTCATTTTGTTAACGAGCAAACAAATGTTTTGGGAAACCTAAGCGTCCCTGAACCTCAGTACAGATTGCACTTGTGTTTGAGATTGCAAAGCACATAATGTACATTAGTCCACTGGAAAAATAATAACTTCTGTTGAAGGCAGAGCTGAAGGAGCAAATGAACTCTTGAATTGAAAAGCTCCACTCATGTAGACTTGTACGACTTATCAAAGACATTCCACCCTAAAAGAGTTGGGGTGCTGAGCTAACTATTTGAGAGCCTACGAGGCTCCAGTTGTTACTTCTTGTGACCAAATTGTGTTTTTATTTTATTTCAAAGTACTAATACTGACAACAACATCATCAGTATCATTTCAGCATAACAACTCTTTAAGATATAAAGCTTGGACATATTAATATCCTATTCAAATGTCCTGGTCCTGTGTCAGTATCAAACATCAGTGTGCTTTGTATCTGCACAGTCTACATTGTACTGTAAAGGTAGCCCTGTTCTTGCCTCCAGTGTCTCAGCCTATAGAGACCCCTAACTAAACTATATAACATTTTATAATCTCTAATATCCAGCCGTGACCTTGTGCATACTTTAGAGACGTATTTGTAACTTCATTTTAGCTGTACTTTGCAATGAATCTCTTCTCTGCAAATACCTTGTACTACTGTAGCCTATGTATAAAGATAAAAAAAAAAACCTACACTCTTTTTTTGCTGCTACACCATTTGTGCCCTATTATGATGTCTTTGTAGAAACAAATGCCGTTTTATGTTGTATAAGTATATAAATGCCAATTAATCGATTCAATGTCCACATAAAAGTGTATACTGCATCGTCAAACATATTGAAAATGATACCAGGATACAACCGTGATGTTACAGATGTTATTAAAGGAAATGTCTTATTTTTCGTATAAACCTTTCGTATTCTTCCTGTCACTGTTTATCCACACTGCCATGCCCACGTTTTGACCTCATCTCTTTTGTTTTAATCGCTCATTTGAGCGTAATGAAAGGTAAACAGCTTTTGATTACACTGACACCCTGGGAGTTGGGTACAGAGAAAGTGTGTGTGTGATGTGAGGTGGTGTTATGAGACATAATATTGTTCCCTCTCCTCCTCTTATTTGGACTGCTGAGTCAGAAGCTTGTCGAGTACAAAGGTGTGCAGCCCCACACTGTGTGATGGAAAATTACTAAGCTCTTTTATGTAGGACTTTTTGCTTGTACTTTACTCGATACTTTATACTTCTATTACATTTCAGAGGCAATTATTGTACTTTTTATTTATTTGACAGCCTTAGTTACTTTGCAAATAAAATTCATGACCAGTTCTACTTCATCTTCAGCCTTAACTTTAAATTTGTCAGGTGAAGCATGCAATACATAAAACATAAAGCTATATAAAACAAATGCTAAACTGCAGATCACCTCAAACAAAATACATCAAGTGAAAGCACACATTAAACCTGGAGTACATCCAGTCACTCTCATCCAGCCCACGCATCATCACTCACAAATAAAATGTTATGTCTTTCTATAGATTAACCTGCCCAGCTGCATGTAAAATAGTTAAAACCTGCTCCACTTTGAGCAGCTACAACATAAAAAGCTGTTCACACGTTAATTAATCTGTAATAATACATAATGATTTCAAACTTTCACATGCTGCTGCATTGTGATTAGTTTTGAAACTTTAAGTACATTTTTAACTGGTGATGAATATTTTATATATATATATATATATATATATATATATATATATATATATATATATATATGAAAACACAAAAGTCGTCCTTTTACAAATGAACAGTTGAATTCAGGAGCAATAAAACACACTTTTCCTCAGTTCAGCACAATCACACATTTTCTACTACAGCCTTACTTGGTCAGCCTGTGATGCAGATGTTAGCTAATGTTGGCAAGTTTTAACATAAATGAATGGACTCAAGGACTCAATATACTAACAACAACCAGAGACTGAATCACATTTGAACAATTTGATAATAACTGTTCAAATGTGCAGTGCAGGTGCGGGAGCCAGTTGTGAGGAGATGGAAGGCTGGTGGTGACAGGAAGTGTAGACGTGGAGGCAAAATAGAGCTGACAGGAGGATGGCACAGGGGGTTTTCCTGGAGCACAGGGAGGTCACAGCAGATCTTTTTTCACAGCAGCCATTTTGACATGAAATAGTAGGGTCAACGTAGGTGTTACTAATGATACTAATTAAGGTCCTGTTCCATTTATTGTAGCAGAGACTTTCCAGTGAGCCAACATGCAGCACAGCAGCAACCTGACTGTGTTTGACCTGAACTGAACTGAACCTCAGTTAGTATCATTGGTAACACCTGTGTTTATTGTACTATTTCAGGTCAAAAAGAGCATGTTTACAAAAATCTAGAGTTGGCCATAGCGGTGTTACCATGAGGGAGACTGAACGATCTGGGTGGTTGAACTGGTCTTTACTGCACCAGGGGCTGATTGGTCGATGAGGCACAGGTGGTGAGGTGATTAGGCAGGTGAGAGGGAAACAGGGGACCACACCCAGCAACTCACACCGACAGACAGAGACAGACAAGCTAGTAGACAGAAGCACAAAAGGAGGGGAAAACAACAGGAAAACACGAGGATGGCAGAAGGCGAATAGCCTCCTCTTGACATGATGACAAATAAAAAAATTGTGACCACAATGGCTGCTGTTTAACAAAAAGTTACAGTGTGATGGAAGTGTGTGCATCTCAGGGCCTGGGAGAGGAGATATTAACTGTATATTCTGTGCACAGTGTACCTGTCTGCACTGCATTCCCGAGCACTGTGCCTTTAATCCTCCTGGCATCGATGACGACTAATATGACGACAAGGATGATGACAATGATGATGAAACTTGCTGGCAATATGATGCTCAGTCCTCAGTATCATCCCACATTACAGAGCAAACTTTAAACCAAAAGAAGGTTAATAAGTTAATGCCAGCCTCTTTGCATCACAGTTACTGGCTGTAAATAGACACGCTTCCCTGACAATATTACCGATGATTGATGGCATGTTTAGCAGCATTTTAAATTGGCCATCATTAGCCTTTATAGAGTGTGAAGAAGGATAGGACATAATGAGAGAGGAGAGGATGCTGCTGCCAATTTATCTGTCTGGAAGGGCATTATGCCAGAACTAAATATAGCTGCAAGATTAGGGAGACAGAGAGAGACAGAGAGAGAGAGAGAAGGACACAGTGAGTCATCTCAATACAGAGAAGATGCCTTTACTCCAAAATCTCTGCACTTGACAGAAACCCCTAAAAATGTGTCATCGTAGTGGTGAATAATAATAATGGAGAGGCAGAAACACTGTCTCTGCTCACATTTTGACAATTTCATGCATTAATTTGACTTTCTATGTGTGCTTTCAACTCTCCCTCTACACCTCTCACTTCATCCATCTCCCTCCCTGTCTCTCTCTCTCTCAGTCTTTGCACTTGTATCAGGACTTCCTGTATTTTTCCACCTTGCTTTCTCTGCGTCCATAGTCGTGTTTTTCTAATAACTCCAGCCATGGTTTCCTCCCTGCTTTTGTAGCAGCAGCTGTGTTGAAGCAGGTATTGGACGCTATCTGGCCTGTAAGTGTGTTTTGTTAGATGATATCAGCACTCCTGTGTGTGTGTGTGTGTGTGTGTGTGTGTGTGTGTGTGTGTGTGTGTGTGTGTGTGTGTGTGTGTGTGTGTGTGTGTGTGTGTGTGTGTGAGAGAGAGAGAGACAGAGATAAAAGACTGAGAGAGGTTGTGTTCAGTATGTGCAGTGTAAAGAAAAGTCATGTGTGTTTGCTGGTTTTCTGTTAAACTGACAGGAAAGTGAGTCTCTGTGAACACAAAGAACTTATTTTTTTTATTTTACAGGACAAACAAGCAGCGTTATCTCCAACAGAAACATGGATCCACAGGCCTTGTCTGTCTCCGTCCACTGAAGGCCATCAACCTTGATAAAAGATTTACAGTTCTCGTTTCATGGGAAACAGTAGTTTGCCAAAGCTTGCTGTACAAGATCTATAAGTGTAATGATTGAGTATGTAAAAGCCCTGACATAGACGATACTACATGACTTAAATCTAATCATTGACAAGAGTCTACAGCCATGCTAGCTGCTGTGTGAGGATGCACTAATGCACAGAGGTGCTGTGAGCTAACATGCTGGCGATTAATCATAGTTAAGTGGGTTAGCATGCCAACATTAGCAGTGAATAATGAACAGTGAACAGCTGAGGGATTACTTTGCAGACATTTGGTCATAAACCAAAGTACAGGCCAATAAATATTTTGACCTGATGATGTCTGAGGACGATAAAGTGATTCATCCTCAGGTAAGATAATGTCTGAACCACAGTCTGTGACATTTCACAGCCACAAATGTTAACCTCATGGTGGCACCAAGTGGCAACCTCCATGACTGTCAATGCAGAAGTGCCAAAAACTGCAGTTCCTTAAACGTCCACTTGAAACTGGCTACAGAACAAGTCAGCCTCCATAAGCCGCATAAGGACAGAGATAAGAGATTCACTTCTGTCCTGACAAGGCAATTTTGTTCAACATGCTTTTGTAGCTTCATAAGGGCGTGTTCACGCTATTAAAATTTTAGTTATTTTTTTGACCACATTTTGTGTTGATTGGGTTCACTGGGTTTGAACTTTCTCCGTTCCAACAAGCGACAGAATTATATTCAAATCACAACCTAAAAATAATCTCCTGTTGCGCAGAAAAGGGTAAAGGTTTCATTTGGTCTCATTGTGCAACACAAACTCGAGATGTCAGATTTGAACAGATTAAAACATAAAATAAAGTGTGATAGGATAAAGGGGAGTGTTTTGGAGTATAGTGAGGTATTAAAGGTGAAGGGTGGTGTAGATGAGGTCGATGAAGGGTGAGGGGTGGTTCAGGGCATAGGGGGAGGGTGGAGGGTTGGGTTTTTTGTGGTTGGGGGTCTAGCAGGTAGATAGGCTAGGGCATAATTGTGGTCTGGGCATGCTCAATCCTGTCAGACGGAGGATGCGGGTACCAGTAGGAGTGAGAGGAGATCAGAGAGCGAGCTGGATGTTATCTCTCTGTCCATACCATACCTGCAGGTCGACTCACCTGATGTAGCAGCCAATCACATTCTCCGTCTGCTCATTCCTCCTCTGCTCCCTCCAACTTAATGGTTCATTTCTCTTTGATCTGCATAACATCACTAATGACACATCACGTTTTGCTTGCATCAGTCTGAAGTGACTCATTTTTATCTTAAGATTATGATTTAGCATATTACATAACATCACTTTAAAACACATTATTTCACAATATAATAAACTTTTTTCATTTCTGGTCATACATTTAAGTTAAATTCCAAACTCCCTCTATGCTTTAATACAATTCTCCATATAATGGACGTATACAGGACGAGCCTGGCTTGTGTTCAGGTCTTCACCATTATCCTGCAAGATTTTGTTTAAGTTTGTATCTTAAATAATATTCCAAACTTTTAATTCAATTTCAATTTTATTTATATAGCGCAAAATCATAGCAAAAGTTATCTCATGACACTTTCGAATAAACAGTAGGTCTAGACCATTCTCTTTATAAAATTATTTACAGAGACCCAACAATTCTCACCAGGAGCAAGCAAAAATATGAAAAAAAGGAAGAGAACGTGTGATTTTGTCAGTTAAAAATAACAATTTCATTTTGTTTCCCCTTAAAATTAATAATAATAATAATAATAATAATAATAATAATAATAACAATAAGTTTATTTATATAGCATCTTTAAAAAGAGAGTTTACAAAGTGATATACAGGATTTAAGAATATGGTAATAGCAATAGTCATTTAAAACATGACAATATAAAAATACAAGACAGTATGATGTAATATTGTCTGTTAAATCCTTAAAACCAGTAAAAAACAATCAAGAAGGCCTCACAAGGCCCCGTGAAGCTTTGGTAGCCCCTATCCAGGCTGGGAACCAGTGGTCTATGGGAATCTCTGTGTCCTGTCAATAGGCTGTTGCTTAGTTGCATTTTTATTTTCTTTTTCATGTCACATAAACTAAATGTGTGTTGTTGTTCTGTTTGTATCGCTGTCTGTATGACTGTAAACAGGAGATGTGGCGACCCCTGGTGGCGCTGTGCTGCGCCTGCAGAGATTTTCCACCACGGCTAAAGTAGACGTGGCAGTGACGTCAATGCCGGAAATGACCCGGATCGGAACTTTAACTCCTGGGCTGATTAGTTTTCACCAGAAACATCGAGGGCTCTCGAAATATGAAGTAATGTCGATTCAAGTAAGTCGGAAATTATCCTATTGTGGTCTTTTAAATGAGATTAAACCTCACGTGTTTGGTTTATGTCGAATTTAACCGAGGTAAAGCGGAAGGTACCGTATGGAAAGCCCGGTTAGCTTTCTGTAGCGAACGTTAGCCTGTGGTTAGCCGGTCAGGCCGTGATCAGCTGTGTCGTGATGGGCGGCCTGTACACACAGAGCCGGTCCACACATGAGATAACCATCGTTACCTAATGATATATATATTTAACCCGCTTGTTATTTGTTAGTTGTGGCAGTTAGTCGCCATGTATTGCCTGGTTGTTGTGGTTTAACCGGTTTCCAGGTCGTGTTGCTGTTGGCTAACGGTACCGGTTAGCTGTTTTCTATCTAACCTAACTGATCAAAATGTGTTTTATTAGTTAAATAACGATATGAATGTAAACATGTGAGCCTTAACATTCTTTTGACCCGTCTTCTCATCACCGCAGACATGCGTGTACACATGCCCATGACGGATACTCCACCTTGGATGTGAGTTTGTCCACACACCGGGAGGTCTTCCTATTTATCCACCACAAACAGCAGAAGTCCCGGGTGGTCTCTGGTCTACAGCGGGCTGGTGACCTATAACCGGCGGCAGGATGACGTGCCGTGACCGGACCCTCGAGTTCCAGTCAGCCTGTAAATCTCTCCAGGGCAGACCGGTATGTTGGCACAGGACACCTGGCACCACAGCACAATAATAACAGGATAAATTCATGTATAATTAGGCATGTGCGTCAGTTTTATAGCAAGTACAATGTTGTGTTTGTACTGTAGTCTTTGATTATCTGATAAATGTTACTTTTGGTTTTGGTTCTGGTTCCTTGTTTACTTCTTTCTCTGTGTTTAGTTTTGGTTCAACAGAGAAGCTAACTGGCAAAAATATGTCAGCTTTCTTGTTGTCGTCGTGTTTTGACTGTGGTGAGACCTGATTTTACTGTAAATCCACAACTGGTGACGAAATGTGACTCCCAGTCTTGAAAACAATCGTCCTCAATAATCCAGTATCAGATGGACTATAATCACAAGTGCTCATAGTGACACATTTCATTCTCTCTACTTGTCACCTCCTCCTGGCAGAATGGAGTCCAGCCCAGTAAACCAGCTCTCAGCGCCCTCAGGCAGCGCAGTGACTTCACAGTCATGGCCAAGTAAGTTCCTGATGGTTTGTTTTCTCATTTCAACAGCTCATAAATATTTGCCGAATGTGCTTGTTGATTTTGGGTGTTGCGTTGTTTGCATTCACACTTTATCATCCACATCCTTATTGTATGCAAAGTTCATTTTTTATAATGTTAATAGCGTCATTGTAAGTTAAATGAGAAGATTGATGTGGATTTAAGTGGAGCGAGATGAAACAGATCTAATCTAACTCCCAGTAGGAATGTAAATAAGCGTGTTTCCAATACTCCTTTATTTTGACAAATATTTCAGTGACAAAGATTGACACATTTTTGTGTGTTTGTTTCCTCGTAGGAGAATTGGAAAAGACCTGAGCAATACATTCGCCAAACTGGAAAAGCTCACCATTTGTAAGTGTGTCTTTAATGTTATTTTGGCAGCATCATTTAAAATGTTCTAAAAAAAAAATCTTCTTGTGTTTGTGTGTCATAATGTTCAGTGCTGATTCCTCATGTTGTCGTTTTGATGTTTTAGTGGCAAAAAGAAAATCTCTATTTGACGACAAGGCAGTGGAGATCGAGGAGCTAACGTACATCATTAAACAAGTGAGCTGAATTGTTGACATACCATGAAATGTGGTTTTTGCAGACATACATATACATTATTAATATAATGGAGCAGCTCTCTATAACCCATAAATATATAATGATATCTACTCTTTTTTTTTTTTTTTTTTTTCCTCATGTTTTTAGGACATCAACAGTCTAAACAAACAGATAGCACAGCTGCAGGACTTGGTGAGGTCTCGTGGAGCTCCGGGCGGCCGACATATCCAGACACACTCTAACACTATAGTGGTGTCATTACAGGTATATTCAGTCTGATTCATAATATATTATGTGAGTCCAAATTCATGGGATTATTTAAATCGTGGTAAACTGTGCTTTTATGACTCGTTTTTATCAATTGTGCAGGGATTTTGATAATAGTCTGAAAAGAAACACGGTTAAACTAAAGTTTGAATTTGAAATATTCTTGAACATTTTATTGTTTTCTTGAACCTTTTTGAATCAAGTTTTGCTTTCGTTCATGTACAATAAGATAGAAGAAGCCATCTCATTGTAAAGATACAAATAACCTTTTGTTAACCAGATGTTTTTGTTCACACGTTGGTGCTCCGTAACAAACAGCTGAATTACACTGCACTGTTTAACTTTGCTGTGTCATTTGTTTTCCACAGTCCAAACTGGCTTCCATGTCCAATGATTTTAAATCAGTCCTAGAAGTCAGAACAGAGGTGAGAAATATTTTATATACTTTATCATTCAAAGGCAGAAAATACTAAAAATCAAAGTTTGGAAACAAGGCACTGGTTTCTTCTCAGTCCCGTTCAATCTCTCCATCATTTGTCTCTTTTCCTGCAGAACCTGAAGCAGCAGCGCAGCAGGAGAGAGCAGTTCTCCCAGCCTCCTGTCTCGTCTTCTCCTCTGATGGCCAACAACTTCAGTAAGTCTATCCACATCTTAGCTTCACACTTGTACACACTATGACTTTTCTTACAAGGGTCTCGCGTTAAAGTAATGGCATCAACAGGTAAACACAACATGCTTTTGTAGCTTCATAAGGGCGTGTTCACTCTATTTTTCTAAAATTTTAGTTATTTTTTTGACCACATTTTGTGTTGGTTGGGTTCACTGGGTTTGAACTTTCTCAGTTCCAACAAGCGACAGTATTACATTCAAATCACGACCTAAAAATAATCTCCTGTTGCGCAGAAAAGGGTAAAGGTTTAATTTAGTCTCATTGTGCAACACAAACTCGAGTTGCATCCGGTCATCCCGACTCCCTTAAAGATATCTTGCTCTTCATCCGTTCATCTGACATAAACTTGTGCAGCTTTAAAAAGTTTAATAGAGTGAACACACCTTTTAATTGTTTATTTGTTTTGGCTTTGAGACAATATTCGACATGCCTGGCTCCTGCTCATTTTACCATTTTGATAAACGAATAGCTAAACATTTTGCTAAACAGGCTTCTTACCAGAGACCCAATAATTAGCACAGGGAACAGCCTGCCTCCTGAGCAGGCATTTATACTGCCAGTCAAATGTTTATGAAGAGCCTATATTTCAGCCTTTTCACTTAAATCTGGAGCTCACCGCTGATATTTGTGCAGTAAAATATAGATAATGAATTGATATGTGAATTAAAATGTATATTATATTTTATTTTAATTACCTATATCTAATTTAAAATGAATTTAATTATCACTATAATTAGGCCCCTGTTACAAACAATATGTATAACTGTCTTTAAACTATACAACTCTAATCAAAATGTTCACCAGAGCTGAAGGTTTACATCTTTGGAGTAGGAAAATTGGACTATGACAAAGAAGAGACGAGCTTATTATGTTTTCATTACAACAATAAAACAGTCATTCTTTAGTTATAAAAGTTTATGTACACCTGTTATTTTATATGTTTTAATATTAGCTTATTAAAACTGAGCAAAGTGGTTGAAATTTCATAGACCCTCAGAGACATTTGGACTGGCAGTGTATATTTCGAACAGCTGTTGTAATAGGTAACTGCTCGAAACCCTTGTGAATGATTATTACTGTATCTGGTCATCTATAATGCAAAAATTAAAAAATATTTTAGGGAGCCGCAAAAAAGGGGCCCAGGAGCCGCATGCAGCTCGTGAGCCACGCTATGACTACCAGGGCAATACAACCTCAAATTTAAAAGGTATTTCCCTGGAACGTTTGACTCTCCCAGCGGGTATAACTAGTTACTGTATGTGCCCGCTGTTCTTTCTGCTTTTCCCCTCTACCTTTGAGTTCTGTCTGATCTTGTTCAATGTGTGTGTGTGTGTGTGTGTTTTGCTTGTCTCCCTTCAGAGAGCTCAGTCCTGATGCAGGATGAGTCCAGGAGTATGGGGGATGTAGCCATCGATATGGACTCTCAGACCAATCCCATGCAGCTCCAGCTTATTGATGAGCAGGTAGACTGTTGGTGTATATTTGTCATAGTCACATAGATGGTGGGAGAGATGTAGTGTACGTCCAATTTTCTAGCTTCTTGATGCACAGTTTGGCACCCATAAGTAGGAAACGTATGCACTGTGAACATGACCCTTTTTTGAAACCCTTCTTTCTGGCTGTGCCTTCACAGGACTCATACATCCAGAGCCGTGCAGACACCATGCAGAATATTGAGAGCACCATCGTGGAACTGGGCTCTATATTCCAGCAGCTGGCACACATGGTCAAGGAACAAGAAGAGACCATCCAAAGGTAAGATAAGCCAGAAATGGTGGTTGGAGGGTCGATGAAATGAGGAAGATGACGAGATGTTTGTTAGGCATAGTCTAACATTTTTAAGATAAAGCTCAAGCCAGGTTAGCTTAGATTGGCACAGAGGCTAAAAAAGACCACACACAAGGTTAAGGTTACTAATTAACTTAGTTGGCCAGATGCAGCATCTCTTTCCCTCTGTTACTAGTCTTGCTAAGCTAAGCTATGCTAACTGGCATCGATCCTCTCGTCTAACTAGCATATTTCCCAAAATGTCGAACAGAAAATTGATTATAGATCAAAGAACATAATTTGCATCTGTCTCAAACGTTCTGTCTCACTTCTCTCACAGGATCGATGCTAACGTAGAGGACACCCAGCTGAACGTGGAGGCCGCCCACACAGAGATCCTCAAATACTTCCAATCAGTGTCCTCCAACCGCTGGTTGATGATCAAAATCTTCCTCGTCCTCATCGTCTTTTTCATCATCTTTGTCGTCTTCTTCGCTTAAAGAAAGGAGGAGCGGCCGGGCGGAGGGTGAAAAGCACATGGAAGGAGGGGAAAGCTGGACTGAGACGACGTGTCCAGACAACATATTTGAAGGACAGACTTCTCTATCAAAGTGACAGTTTGATGGAGGCTTGGGAGACTTTACGATTAACACAGACTTTTCAGTCGTTCTTAAGCCACAGACTCTTGATCTTAATTCGACAGTTCAGTGAAAAATGAAGATGTCGAACTCTGTTCAAATAAAAGATTAAATTATCTAAAACCCCAGTTTGTATAGAGAGAGAGCAAAAAAAACTGCTCTGTATTGTACTTTGACCAATTATTCATAAACATTTAATCAAAATGGCTATAATTTAATGGTTTGATTCTGCAAACTGTCTTTTTAATTTTCATTTGTTTTTTCTTGTTTAGCCCCTGAAACCACATGTTGTTATTGTTTCTAAGCCAAACTACAGAACTGGAGTTTATCCTGAGATACTTTTTCTTCTTAGTTTACTGTCTTTTTATTGAAGAGCATGACTGTGTCACCTGTTTATCAGCAAATCTCCACTTACCACCATACAGTAATGATGTGAAATATTTTTTTAATTCATTTATGTTTTATTTTGCTTTCAAAGTTTATTTGCCAAATGGGTACTCTTGTAGAACTGTGACACAATACAGAGACACTTAGTCCAGCATTTTGTGTCCTGAAGGCACAAGAGGGCTGTTACAGACACCCGAAGGGAACTTTGCTGGTATGATTCAGGAACGTGCTGCACGAAATGTTGATAAGTTATGTAACAAGGCTGTTTTAAATGAAACTGTTTGGTCGCCGGCCGTGTGGCAGGGTGAATGGTTAAAAAAAGTGCGAACCTTGCACATTCAGTGCTGCAGAGAGGCTTCAGCATATAAGTCAAGTATCTGAATTCAGGTTTGACATCAGTGCTTATGAAGGGGTGAGGCTGGTTGTGAAGGCCCACTGATGAAGTGACCCAATCAGCCAGAATCCCTGAAGTGTCTGGTTGGATGTCACTGTTGTAGTTGCTTTCCCTCTTTATCTCTCTAACGCACCACGTTATTTAAATGACCACAGCTTTTTAAGAAGAAACGAAACATTCTTCCTATTTTTTCCTTTCTTGTCTGTTTTTTTTTTTTTTTAGCCAAATGCCTTGACTTCAATGTATAAAGTGCAAATAGTGATAATGATGTATTGATAAGAAAGTGCATATTAATAAAATAATAATGGGGTGCTGGCATTCATGGCTGAGCCTTTCTTGGGTTAAGAGGATTAATCAGTGATATAATTAGCCATGCTGGGCCAGGAGGCTAAGACGAGTCAACAGAGTTAAGCAGTTTTGTGTGATATATTTAGCCCGTTTACACCACAAATAGGGTATTTATTTATTTATTTATTTATCACAGTACAGGCCCCCAGAAATATTTACATACATAAAAAAGTAAAGTAAAGGTTCAGGTATCTTTTTAATCCTTTTGTAGAAACTCTTCAAGGCTACTAGACTTAAAAATGTACACTTAACAGATAACAACGGGCCAAAAACCACGAGTCCCATTTAGTCTCAAATGTTACACAACTGTACTTTTATATTTATATATATAAAAGATTACAGATGATTCTAGTTATTCCCAAACTGTGACAGCTGAATATACAGACGAATGGCCTTGAACCCTGCAGAAGACAGCTGTCCTGTGTGTTGCATAACATGTTTTCAGAGACAGTTTATGACACGTGTATGATTCATAAAGAGCTGTTCTTTCTTTCCATAAGCTGTTTGGTTTTAAGGATACACCTGAAGCATGTAAGAGTTAGCAACGCGAGACATTTTCAATAAAATCTCCTGCAGCACATTTTAGCTTTTAGCCATGCTAGCAGTGACTCTGTGGATGCCTGAACAGCTGGTAGGTCCACCATTTTAGTCCCTACTGAAACATTTTATACAGGCATTCATGGTCCCCAGATGATGCATGCTAGTGACTTTCCTCAGCAGGTTGACATTTGTGGTTTTGAGTTAGATCTCAACAAATATTGGATGGATTTCCACAATGTTTGGTACACCTTTCCATCTAGCACCATCATCGTGTGTCTAATACTAATGATAGCCACATCAGCTCTACTTTGTGTTTAGTGCTAATTAGCAAATGTTAGCACACCAACACGCAAACCTAAGATGGTGAACATGGTAAACACTATGTTAGCATTTAGCTCAAAGCACCTCAGTGCTTCCACAGAGCTGTTAGCATGGCTGCAGACCCATAGTCTTTTTTGTACCTGTGCTAACCACATGTTTCAGAACCTTAAAACCAAACTAATAATGTTTTTTGTGATGGACTAAAGTTATTTACAATTAGACATGTTTCTAGACTCTTCTCCTCCTTTGTTCACATCTATTCTGTCCACTTTTTTCACTGAATGCTACCTTCCCTCTTTCCTCAACATCCCATTCTTCCCTCCTCCCCATATTTACAATATACTGACCCTGATCCTGCTCATACTCCTCATTTTCTCCCCCTCCCAGAACTCCTTTACAGGTGCTCCTCTTCTCCCTCCCACATCCTTTCTGCATTGTCTCTCCCCTGACTCCCCCCATCCCTTCTCTCACCCATGGGCACTCTGCTCCATAGGGCTGATCTCTGGCATACTCCTGCTCCTTCCTTTCCTCGCCCTGGCCTTGATGGCCTCCTCCTCCCCTTCTCCATCCTCTTCCTCATCCGACCAATCCACCTCCTGCTGCAGGTTCCCTCTGGAGCCTCTCATGCCCTTGAAGAAGTGACCCGTGCGGAGCTTGGTACGGAAAATATCAAAAGAGAGGCTCTTGCTGCGATGCTGCTTCTCAAAGACAGCGTGCTGTACTTCATCATTTCCATTCATCTCGTCCACGCAGTCGTGTAGCACAGTGCGAAACAGTCGGGGAACCTCGTGAACCTCAGGCTCCATCTGTGACACCAACCTCCTGAACCTGCAGTGGGAGGAATAACTGATTATCTGGAGCAACCCGATCTATAATAACACACACATTTACAGGATAAATAAAACAAAAACAAAGTCCAGCAGGCATAAAAGACAGCAGCCATGAAGCCACCATGTGGATAGTGTTTTCTGTAGCTATGCCCCTGGTATTACACTACCACAATGCTTGCCAAACAGGATGATGGTGAACATGCAGTGGTACAAAGTTGTTGAATATTGGAAACTCATGTTTTGGTCTATAAAATGTCAAAAAAACAGATAATTTACTGTTGATCAACTTGTTGGTTGAGTTATTATGGGCATGTAACTTTTAAGATGTCCTGCATGTCGTCTGTCAGAGAAAGAATGGGGATCTGAGAGTATCAGCTTACTTTCTAAGGTGGAGTTAAAGGAGTTAAAGGGATTAGATTGAACCCCTGCAGCGATCTCTTCTTCTGTTTCTATATATAAAAACATTCATATATACATTCAAGTTCCTGTCAGTATGTAATTATCTTTGTCTGTTGCTGTCTCTTGTATCTCTCTTGTCTCATACTGACAGCTTTACCTTTCTCTTTCTGACTTTTTATCTACAATATTAGTGTTCCTGTCTTGCTGTCTTTCTCACCTGACAATCAAAGGGCCACACTGTGCAGGAGGGATCTTGGAACAGAGTTCCTGCAGTTCCAGCAGGTCCTTGGGTGTCAGCTCGTAGGGCTGTGGTGTCGGGGTGTTGGCCAGCCAGCTGTAATCAGCTGTGGAGGTGGAGCTGCGACGGCGGCGCCGACCCTCTGTCTCCCGCTCTAAGCGGATGCGTTCAGTGCGCTTCACCATTGCCCCCAACTCCAGCATCAGTGTGTTGGTGACCAATTCCTCACTGCTGCGTTGGCCGGGAACTTTGGGCTCAATGGAGAAAACAGCGGACCAAGGAAACATCTGGGAGCGAAGGACAGTATTAGAGTTATGTCATGGTTTAAAAAAGAAAAAAAAAACTGTGTGCAGCATTCACTATACCCAACTTTAAGCAAATTCATATTGGGGTTGTAATATTTTAGAATTATATAGGGGAATAAAGACAAAGCAGTCAGTCTGTAGAAGATCTGTTTGACATTTTGGATGAAAATCATGCCAGATGTAGGGACCTAATCATAGCTAATGTAAATGTTTAGAGGATTTAAGCCTCCATACTCTGAAACCGCTGAAATACTGTTTAAGTAAGTTCTTATCCTACTATGTCAGTGCATTGCCTGCAGACTCTGATGACTCTGTGAGCCCTGTACTCTTCTTCAAGAATAAAAAAATGTCATTGTCCAACGCTTTATTTCAGACTTCTTTATTTTATCCAGCATAATGGCTCTCATCAGAATGAAGTCAGTTCAAGTCAAACATGACTCAGATATAATCTATCTATAACAACTCATATGGCTGATCAATACAAACCATTTCTTACGCAGACTGTTATCACTTGTTATTCTCTTGCTCTAAATGCTATCATAGTTTAATTCTTGTCTTACCTTCATAAAACTGGATGTACAAAACTCTAGCGTATTCTTGTCTGATTGTAATCCACCTGTTGTCTGGTAAAGCCCCTGTCAGCAACCGGATGAACAGCAGGCCTCCATGGACATTCAAAAAGAATGAAACTCCTCTGACTCCTGTTGTTGGCACACAGCTACCTGACTGCCTTGCTACATTTGACAGTCCTTGGCAGACAGTGCGTGTACTTTTGAGAGGAGCCTGTGGATTGTGGTGTGAGTTTGGGATTGAGAATAAATGTAATCCTGTATTAATAAAGAGCGAGAGACAAGATGAGCTTACCCCACATGAGTGTGCACCTGGGCGAGGAGTGTGTGTTAGTGTGACAGAATTCAGGTGGGGTGTTTACATAATAGCATTGGATTGTTGGCTATTATATTCTCATTACATTTCTTTTTTTTTGTTTTAAATGTGTTTCACAATTTTAATTTCTTTTTATACAGCAGTTAAAACTGTAAAGACTTTCATACACATAAGCTGCAAGGTTGGATACTTGGCTCAAAGGTATTTTAAACCACTCACACGGGGCAGTCATGAAATTTTAACCATCATACTTTTTGTTTTTAAGCTGTTAGGTTACTGCCATGACACAAGGCACAGCCCTTGAAAATAACACAGTGTATGTCTGTAAAAGATCTGCTAGTTTGCACACAATAATCCTTCAGGCACACCAATAATTACCAGACTGTTATGACCAGGTTAAGGTTGCATAACTATCCACATAATCGCCCTGTTTCACACCTTCTTCAGGTGTTAGCAGTCTGCACCACTAGCTGGTATTGTATGGGAATGCGTGTAAGGTAACTGCAGGATAGTTTCTGGATTTCTGCACCACTCAGCACTGAGCCACCAAATCCCAGATTACATTCAAATCCAGAGCCTACCTGGAAGAACGAGTGATTGTAATGACCATTATAATCTAATTACAGTTGTCTACAGTGCACCGCTGTATCTACTAGTTACCCCTGTAACTAAACAAGAATGGTTATGTTTATTTCAAGTTAATTTACTGTATTTAAGGATTAAAAATGCCAGTGTTCTGCAGAACAGTAGCATTTATTAAGAGAAAAAAGCTATAAAAACCTACCTGACCCTTTGTGAAAAAGTAACTGCCCCCCTTGTTAAATCATGAACTAACTGTGATAAAACACATTTTTTTGAAAGCTGAGTTCAATTACACTGTCCACACCCAGACTGACAGTTGTCGATGGTTCTGTTTTTTCATCTTTTCTTGGACTTCTTGAGATCACGGCGTGATGTGTTGCTGTTTGAGATCTCTCAGCCTACTTCACTTCACTCAAACAGGTTCTATTGAAGTGATTTCTGGATTCAACAGGTCTGGCAGTGATCAGGCCTGGGTGTGGACAGTGTAATTTAACAGTACTGTCTTTTGAAGGCTGTTAGCAGTTTTTAAGTTAGTGCTGAAGCCAGTGTTCAATTCATTTTATGACTGCAATGAATCTATTGATACCAAACATGTCATGTTATTTTACTGGGAAAGTTGTCTTTACCACGAGCTCTGTGACCCCTCAATGTCAGATGATTGCTTGTAATATTTGCTTTGCCATCAGACAGCTGTTGGAAGTTCTAAAGTTATCACCAAATTAAAAGGTTGTCTGACAGCAAGGCTAAGCATTGAAAATATTCTTGATATGGTGTACACTGACAGATATTGATTATTGTGTGACAAAATCTATTTTTCTGCTGACCCTGTCCACAGCAGTGCATAGCTCTACTTCTCTACTGTAGCTAGAAGTACTTCATACAACCCCACTTCAAAATACCACAACTATACCTTTGAAGGTTCCATATGTAAGATTCCCAGGCATTCTACGTAATAATTTCATGCTGTAATCAGTTTTTATTGCTAATGGGTGAACTGGTTGTAACGTAGCTTTAAAAAACCTTCCACGATGACTGTGAAGGACAAAAAATGAATTTAGCATAAACAATTCATTGCAGAAAAAAATGAAATATTTGAATGAATATTGTATTTTCATATTCAGTTTAGGATATTATCAGCTATATTCAAATCCTGAAATCATTTTAGGAGACATGTTTCTGTAATGTCATCCTAAATCGAGAACTACAAAAACTACAAAATACAAAATATAACAAATATAAGAAATATAACAATATCAGAACTTTTTTTTTTTTCATTGATTTTTTTGTTTGTTTGTTTGTTTGTTTCATCTTTGAACCTGTGGGGGAAACCAGAGCACCTGGAGAAAACCCACAAAACTTGATGTTATTTTAGCCCTCCCCCTCCCTCTTCTTCTTCCACCTCTTTGGTTTCCTCAACCCCAGAAAGTGACGGACTCTCTTCCAGACAGAAGGTGGTTCTGCTGCCCTCTGTGGAAGATTTCCCTCAGCACCTTGCTGGGATTCGAGGGCCGGTGCAGGACTGATGGTCTCCTGCTGCTCGCACGGCATTTCCTCTGGAACTTCAGCCTCTTTTGTTGGCTCATGGGGCTCTGCATTAGGGATGGATTCATGCTGCTTGTTGGACTCATCCTCACAGTCGTCATCATGGCCGGTGATTTTTTGGGGAGCCTCTCTCTCAGCCTTGAGCTCAGTGGAGAGCTTCAGTGAGACACAGCTCTGAACACTGAGCTGAGTTTTCAACTCGTCCAGCTCTCTCCCAAAAATCTTCTCCTTCTGAAAGGCATTTTGGTGCAGGATAGTGATCTTCTCCGCTTCCTGCTCAGCCCTCAAGTTGTGGAGGGCTGAGTCTGCATGAGACTTGGTTTCCTTATCAGGCTCATGCTGAAGGGTGTTGGCCTGCTGTGTCACCATGATGACATCTGTTTCATACCTCTGGTTGATCTTGCAGTGTGAAGTACAGATCCTGTCCAAATCTTGCTTGAGAATCTTGTTCTTCTCCTTCTCTGCATCAAGCTGAACAGAGAACATCTCCTGGCTCAGTTTGTGTGCCTCTTGCAGATCCTCATAAGCTGTTTGCAGGAGTATCTTCTGCTCGAGTTCCCTCTCGAGGTCAGACCTAAGGGTGTCAGCCTGCTGTCTGACATCAATTACATCAGTTTGATGTCTCAGGTTGACCTCATTGAGTGACACAGTCGTCTTGTCCAGTTGGTTTTGTAGAGTCTTGTTCTTCTCTCTCTCTTCCTGGAGTGCAGCGGTGGCTTCATCAAAATCAGATTGCAGGTGATTCTTCTGCAAGATCTCATTATCAAGATCGCGCTGAAGGGCATCAGCCTGCTTTCTGATTTTGGGAACATCATCTTCATACCTTGCAATGAGCAGTTGGTATGAAATACAGAGCCGTTCCATTTCCTCTTGGAGAAGCTTGTTCTTATTCTTCTCCGCCTGGAGCTCATTGGTGAACTTCTCCTTGTTGATGATGTGGGCAACTTGCAGCTCCTCGTAGTCCACTTGGGGTAAATCTTCTCCACAGAAAACAGGAGTAGATGGTCTCTTTTCTGAGCAAGTTTCATCAAAATGAAGACTTGGCTCGGTTGGATCAGTTGTTTTTGTATTGTCTCCATCCATGAAATTTGGAAGACTGTCTCCAGAATCATCTGACTCTGATTCTGAGTCTAGATGATTCAAGGGCAAAATAGTCATGCACTGAAGTGCTTCATCTGTATATGAGCTGGAGTCCATCTTATTTTCCAGGTGAACCATGGAAAGAAAAGGGTTCTTTAAAGAGTCCCTGGGAGTGACTCTCCTTTCAGGATCCAGTTCAAGAGTTGACTTGAGGAGGCTTAAGAATGCCATCCTATCGTCATACTCAATATCTGTTTTTTTGGCTGGGTATTTCTGTACCGCATCTTCCAAATTCTCAACAAAGTCGAAAAACGTGAACATTAATTGGGCTTGGATACCTGTCACCTCCTGGAACTCTTCTGGTAACTTCAGCCTCCACCTGTGGGGGTCGCCATTCAGGCTGAAATATGCCCAGGTGTATACTCCAGCACTCAACAAGTGGTCTGCAGGCTGACCCAGCAGGTGCACTATAGATCTAATCAAATTATAGGAGCATTCTCTTGGGAAAAGCTCCCTAGCAAAATACAAGAATGCCATAATGCATCCCACTCCCCACATATCAACTGCTTCAGTCAGAGGGAGGCCTAAGGTCACCTCTGGAGCCCGAAATGAAGAAGGCTGCATCATTGTTCCGATTTGCACTTCGCTCACCCGTTGGGCTAGACCGAAGTCAATGAGTTTGATTTTAAATGGCTGATCCCTGTGGTTGACCAGCATTATATTGTCGGGCTTTAAATCCGTATGGAGGATACCAATACTCTTTAAAGCATCAAACGCTACCATGAGCTGCTGGATTACAGGACGAATTTCATTAAGACTTAATGGAATCCAGCCTCTCTCTTCCATCAGGTCCCAAAGGCTCCTGTCCAGCATTTCAAAGGCCAGGCAGGAGAGGTTGTTGAATCTAAAATCTTCTATGAAATTGACAATGTTGTTTTTGTCTGGATCTAGACACCTGATCGCTTGAAGCATTTTGACCTCCTCTTGAATGACTTTTGAGACATCTTCACTGTCTTTGTGGATCTTCACTGCCACTTGATTTCCTGTCATTAGATTGAGACATTTGGCAACTTTTCCAAAAGATCCCTCACCATTAAAGTCTAAAACCTGATAGCATGTGGTGCTGCTGAACAGTATATCATGCTTCTGTACTTTATATGGTGTGTCCTCGTTATTTTCATTTGAATTACCTGAAGTTGAAGTTGAGGAAGACATTTTTGCAGTCAAATGTTTCCAAACACAGAATAACTCAAGTGTGTTCTTCTCTTTGAAGGTAAACAGAGGGAGACTGATTGGGTTCAGCCTATAGCCTTTATGTGAAATTTACATGTGACATCACTGTGACATCATCGAGTTCCGTGGACATGAAAGGAGTTCAATGAGATGAAAGGAAAAACAACAACAACAACAACAACAACAAAAAAACACTTTCAAATAAAAACATTCCAAAAGCATTTTTTAAATGTTAAAGTTACATTAGTGCCAAAATGACAATTTGCTGAATAAAAATTAAAAATTAATTAATTAAAAATTTAATTTAAAAATGTATCTTATTTTTTAAAAGACATTTTTTCATACCAGAAGATGGCAGCATAATCAAATTGACCAAAAATGTATAAACCTACTAAGAATATATATATATATATATATATATAAATAGTGCCGTGAAAAAGTATTTGCCCTTCCTGATTTCTTACTTTTTTGCATATTTATCACACTTAAATGTTTACGATCATTAAACAAATGTTAATATTAGACAAAGATAACCCAAGTAAATATAAAATGGTGTTTTTAAATGATGATTTCATTTATTAAGAGAAAAAAGCTATAAAAATCTACCTGACCCTTTGTAAAAAAAAAGTAATTGCCCCCCTTGTTAAATCATGAGCTAACTAACACTTTCAAATAAAAACATTCCAAAAGCATTTTTTAAATGTTAAAGTTACATTTGTGCCAAAATGACAAATTGCTGAATAAAATCACAGCTTCATTTTATTATTGAATGATTAGCAAATGTTTCACAAGATAATTAATACACTAAACATTGCAAACACAAACACAAAATGATTCAACACAACATAATGAATGAGGAGATTCACGTGGATGCTCTCCACGTGCTCTCGTGTCCACATACTTCAATAAATAGTAGATATGATATGATTCTAAACTGTTACACTTTAGATCATTTCAGATGATGGGTTAGAAATTAATTTCAAATTAATTTCAAAGGGTCAGATGATGAGTTACAAATACAGAGGCATGACAACATATACACCCTCTTTTTTCTTTATTTTTAACCACTTAACATGAACACAGAACAACTCTCCACACACACAAATAGACCAAAAGAACAGGAAAAAAACCCCACAGGTTTATATAGTTAGATACACCAATGGGGGGCTATCAAGCCGCATTCACTGCACCAACTTCACTGTCCACCATCGCCATGTTGGATGTACTGCTTCTTCCGCCTCCCGGCTAATGTAAATATCAGCAAAGACTTTGACCATATATATATATATTGGGGAAGGGTGGGACTGGGAGCCACAAATGCAAACCCTCGGTCAGCTTTGGTTTTCAGTCTAGATTTTGGGACCACCAAAGCCTTCGGTCGATGGAAGTTGTCTCACTGAGGTCAGGGACCATAATAATTTTAAAGTGAGGCCAATCCATGTAGTGCTTTATAGGTGATTAATAATGTTTATATTAATTCTACATTCAACTGGTAACCAGAGTATGTTAGCGAGCAGCTAAAGTGCTGGGATGGCCAGGACACAGAAGAGTAACTCAGTGGTATACAGCAAATTACAATAATTAAGACAGGAGGAAACAAATACATGAATGACTTTTCCTAAATCTTGGAAAGACAGTACATTTCTGATTTTTGCTTAGTGTCTTAGGTGGAAAAGCCTCTTGTAATGCTAATGTCACCTGTATTGTAAAAACCTCTATTTTGTCTTTATTTCTGTCAAATATTAATACACACACTTTCTTTTGAGACTATAAGACAGCATGGCAGAGGTTTCTGTTATGTGATTGTGTAGTTATATGTATAAAATAAAGATATATTCCGGTACAAAGTGGCAGTCGTTGTTGGGTTTGTGGTGAGGTATTGACGCTAGAGGTCATCAGAGGTTCACACAGCCGCGAGGACTTTTCCCAAAACATTCCCCTGCTACGTCACCAACTGCCGCTCCGCCTCGTGCCACACCGACCGTGTTTCTGTTGGCTTGTCAGCTGCAGCACGAGACGCGCGGCACAGATATGAGAAGATATGAAAACTGTCAATTAACGTCCGTTATTAGCTTCGGTTCCGTTAAAAGCGGCGGTTCGTTGGTTGTGCTGTGAAGAACCGGACACGGTTGTTACTTTTAAACAGCGGTATCAGAGCTCCACACGGCTCTGTGTGAGCCTCCCCCGGCGGCTGGCGCCCTTTGTAACTCCCCAAAGTGAATGGTAAGTAGCTTTAGTGTGGGGTTAGCTTTGTAGCATCATGGCTAGGTTAGTTGTCAATCACTGACCGCTGATGGACCAAGCTTTAACAGGCGGTAAAATGAATCTTAACAGGTGGTGGTACTGTTCCGCTTAATTCACCTAAACATGTTTATAATGGACGATACATTTAAATACAACTTTTTGTTCACTGGAAGTTGTCTCTTGTTCTGTGTGAACCTCGTGATCAGACCGACGTTTGTACAGCACAGGCCGGGGTCCAACTTCTGGATCTCTGCCTCCTCCGTCTGCTAAACTCAACCTGCTGTTAAGCTTAATAAGAAAGCATGATTAGTTTCTTTTACAAGTGAAACACATTCCTGATCGTAATACTATAGGTAGTGTGCGAACACAAATCAAGACTGCCTTGTAAATAAGAAAGCTGCCTCCTTTCTTTCGTTTATGGAGGTGTCAGGTAGATAGTGTTTATAAACAAAGTGGACCTGTTTTATATTTTAGTCAACTGAACATCATCTTATACAGCTTATATAGCTGTTGTCTTTTATGATGTGATTAAAACAATTCACTTTATTTGTGATTCATTCATTATCTCTTTGGTCAGATATTGAATAACTGTTTCCATCTTTTGTGGCATTTTTCCTATTATTTGAAAACACTGATGACAACACTGGAAACATGTCTAGGGTTTTATTATGTGCCTGTCAGAGTCAGTTGTTTTGTATTTTTTCAATTTATTAAAATGTTTTTAAAATAAACTAGAGCTGAATCATGACAATTTTGATTATTGACTAGTCAAGTCAGTTATACAGGGAAAATGCTGAATATTCTCTGAGCTTTCCTGATGTAAGGATTTGGTGCTTTTCTCTTTGTTTCGTCACTGTAAAATACTTTTGGGTTTCCGACTGTTTCCGACAAAATAAGAAGTTTGAGTTGAGTCAGCTTGGGCTCTGGGAAATTGTGACAAGGATCTTTCTTTCACTATTTTCTGACATAAACCAAATCCAGTTTATTAATCAGCATGTTGTTCTTATTAATAATCATCATGATCTCATCATCGTCAGCCTAATAACACGCACACATGCTCACATGAAGAAGTCTTGTGTCTATCATATGAGGTTCATTTTTCACACGGCTGTCAGTTTAGTGAAATATTTCTGCCATTCTTGTTGAGTGACAGGTAAACAGTGACATGACCACTGAGCAATCACAACCACCTGACTGGAGTTGTGGCCATGATGTTAATAGCCTCGAGCCTGGAGTGCATGTCAAAACTGAGTTTAGAAATAGTTTCTACAGGTTTGGTCAGGTCATTGCTTTCAATCAGGCTTTTCTTCATTCCTACACTTACTTTTACGGTACATTTTGTTGATACAACCCATACCACGCTAATTAATCCACTCTTTGTACTTTACAACAATTGCAGTACAGATGTGATGACGTTTTTTTGAACACGTAACTGTTGTTGCAGAAGTTTGAGAGAGAGAGAGAGACAGAGAGAGAGAGAGAGAGAGAGAGAGAGAGAAGAGATTTATTTTCATCTTGAAGTTCTCTTGGAACATTGCAGGCGGTCTGTATTGGAAAACACTGAGTCACAGCTGCCCAGCGGTGACAACCAGTGTCTCCCTGAGGGATCAAAGCCTTAGCAACGTAACATATTCAAGCCAAGACACAGCTCGAGGCACAGATGATCGAAACATGTTTAGATACATCTGGTATGGACTCGATCCTCTGTCACAACACAACCTGACATAGAGCTACCTGCACTTTACTTAACAGGCCTGTACTTCCTCTTTGTTTCAGACTGTGTGTGTTGCTAGTTTCTTCACTCCAGTTACGGACTTCCATGACTCCAGGAACTGTCTGATTCTGGATCTGTCGACAGGTCAGCTGGCACGCTGTCTCATGGATGCCAAACACAATCAGCCACCTCAAGTTTCCATTAGAATATAAAGGAAATCTCTTTCTTTTTTCTTTTTTTTCTTTTTTTTTTAACCAGAGTCTCTTATAATACAGGCATATTTTTGTGTTTTCTAACCCTGGTAGGCCCAGGCAGAGAGAAATGAGCTGGGCTGAGGAGGACTGGACGGTGGGGCTGTCTGGACGGGTCCTACAAAAAGTGAAGGAGCTGCAGGTCCATCAGGAGCGACTGTCCAGAGAGAACAAGCAGAAACAGCTCCAGCTGGACAATGTCCATACAAGCCTTGAAAAACAAACTGTGAAGGTACAAGCAGCCATATTGGTTTTGGTTTGTCACTTACACAGTGCTGTTGTGAAACATATCTGTATAATCATTACTGCTACTGAGAAAAACTGATGTCCTGACATCAATAATGTGATGGATTTTGGACAGGAATGGAGAAGTTAAATTTTAAGTTTGGTCATGATACTTATGGTTAAAGACACAATATTGCATATGAATAGTTGCATAACATTTCTCATTTCAAAGTTTACTTTTAAATAAATATTCTTATCAAGCTAGATAAAGTTAAAATCAGAAGGTCACGTGTTGCATAGCACTGAAGTATAGTTTGCTCTGAGAGCCACATTTCAGTCTCACTACGTCACAAATTCATCACATTCTCAAAACACTTGTATCATGTTTCTTTGGTGTGATCTACAGTAATGTATGTATTGTATTGTATTGTATTATGCCAATGCAGTTAAGACTTATTATTTTCTGTTTTTTGTGATAGTAAAATATGTACCTTTCCCTCTTCTTTTTTCTCCTCCCCTCCACTGCTTAGTATGAGGAGGTGCGTGGGGAGCTCCAGTCTATACAGAGAGAGCTCCAGAGTGTTCGAGATGAGGCGAAGGCTGTAGTCACCAGCAGGGAGCGTCTGGCCCAGGAGCTTCAGACTAAGCAGGCCCAAGTATGCTCTTTCGAGGGCCAGCTAGATTCTGCTCGCACCCTCATCAACAAGCTCACCCAGGATGTCAAAAGGTTAGGACGGGTGTAATCATCTGAGACAATTACTCTGTTTTTTAATGTGTCTTGGGGTTTTGTGTTCTCGTTAAGGAGAGTAATTATTTGCTGCTAATAAAAATAAACTAAGCAGTAAAATACAATTTATTCATCACATATGAATAATTAATGTTGTATATTTGTAGGCGATAATACTGAAAGAATTGATTCTTAAAGCTATCTGCAACATCAAAAATCAAATCAGAGGATTGAGAATTCATTTTCTGCCACGTTTTACACATGTGGAAAGAAGCAAATTGATTTTATGTCAGTTGATAATTGATGATATCCAGTGAATTCAAAGCAAAGCAACTGTATTATAGCAGGCCAGTGAACAGATCTGATTCTGAACTGGCATCAGTGGTATAAAATTGAGATTAGTTCATCCCTAATGGGCTAGTTTGGTATCTGTTGAACTGAAGCTACTGTGTCCAGAAGGACATTAAATGGGACATTTTACTTTTTTTCATGGTTCTTGTTTGATTTTTTTTTTGGATGGCATGAAATTGCTTCTTGTCTCTTCTTGGACGTTTGGTTTCCCTGCCCACACTAAATTCTCCGTCATTTGTCTTTCTCTGGCAGGCTGGAGGCAGAGGTGGAGAAGCTGCAGAACAGCAGCAGGTCAGCAGATACCACTCTGTTTTCTACACCCTGCTGGAATACATCATCGCCTTGGGAACATAATGGTACAGTCCCGTAAATTTATGACTCCTGTGTGTATTTGCTCTGTCTGTATTTCACTAATACACTGTATAGTTTGGAAAATTAAACGGAAAAACCGCAGGGTTATAAATAAACTCCCTCAGCTCCTGACCTCTCACAACCCTTCACTCTCTGGGGACTGTTGTATTTCTCTTTCCTCTCTTGTCAGTAAAACAGTTTGGGCTCTTCACTGCTGTTGTTTCCGTTCAGCTTAGGGGATTGATTTTTATATAGTAAATCCAATCAGTCCATATGCTGTGTTTTTGCCCTGTAGGGAGCAGAAAGGAGGAGAGGACAGGACATAGAGATGAAGGACAGAGCCGGGTGCCTAACAGCAGAGTAAGTAACAGTATGTTTTTATGCTGAGCTATGCATAAGCTAGTCAAGACCAGTGTGTGTTTTAGCTTCAAGCTGTAGCTCTGTAGTTGTCTGAATCTTCTCACGTCAGTTCAATAGAACTTTTGTTCCTTTTTCCACTTATTGAGTAATTAATTAAGAACAATGCTGTTGTCATGGCTTCTTGTTTAACAGCAGGGTACATCTTCAGCCAGCCAGGTTGAATAATATGACATTATTCTAGTTTTTCTTATTGTCAACAATCTGTTAGTCCATGTCCTAGTAATTCTTAAAACAGGTGCAGTGATTTCCAAAACATCTGGGCACTGTAGTTTTTAGCAAATGTTTCTCAAATGGGAGTAAATAGATTATTTGTTGGGGGCAACTATGTGGCTCATTGATTGTTTTTAATAGTTCTGGACAACAAGGGAGGTCTATGGAACAGAAAAATAAAGCTTTGGCTACACAGACAATGTTTGTATTTTCATGGGATTTGTTTACAATAAAAAAAAAACAGACTTATAGTGTTTTGTTTACAGGTCAAAAAGAAAACGTTGTAATAATTCTCTGCAATTTAAATTTCACTCTTCACATCTGATCTGTGACCTTTGCCTCAGAAAAGTGTGCCATAATCACAAAAGTGCAGTGAAGCTGTACAGTGTCAGTATTTTACTATATTATGAATATAACAGCAGTGAGTCATTCTTCTGTAAAAGTATAAGATCGTGAACCCCAGAGCTCTGTTGTTTTGTAAATTCTGCTCTTTCTAGTTTGACTTCCTCCTTTGTCTTTTGATCTAATCCTTCTCTCCTCCCATCAGCAGCGGCTCCAGTTCCCTGAAGTGGGCACAGCCTCGTTACCGCGACAGCAACACAAGAACACGCCCCATCGCCATCCATCCGACCAATCGGACTCCTTCTCCACTCCCCTGGCTGTGTTTCCGTGGGAACGGGATGACTCAAGGCCTGCATCCAAGAGACGATCCCCGCCCTCTCCCCAGACGCCCAGTGCTGATGTCATCTGTCAAGTCCAGCTGGACCAGGGGGTTTATGAGAAGGAGAAGGACTGCAGGAGAGAGACAGACAGTGAGTGGGGATGTCAAGTGGTCACCTTGGTGATGTGGCACGACTGGGTGTCGCCCATTTGCAGTTGCACACATACAGCTCAGCCCGGCAGCCTGTCTCCTAAAGCAGGATTAATAAAGTTAGCTGGGTAATTGTACAAATTAAGACCGTGATCCATTATGGCCTGCAGTAAACGGATAAGTTCTGGTGCTGTTATCCATTTAACTGGCTATGAAGAGCTGCTTTGTGAGACAAGCCCTTGGTTTCATGGTTTAGCCTTTAATTTTGGATGTTTGTCCGTTCTAATACAAGGTTTTACAGACATCAATAAAAACACTGTCAGTACAAATAGGTTTTCAGATGCAGCTCACAAAGTCAACATTGTTAACAAACCTAATGTCAATAGAAAGGATGTTCCAGAGCCCGGGGGCCACAGCAGCAAAAGCTCAGTGACAGCTGGTCTTGAATTTTGACTGAGAGATGGCCAGCAAACCCTTTGTTATAATATTGTTTGTTTTTTATGGCTGAATGTTGCTAAGCTTGATTTCTAAATGATGAAATCATCTGGTTTGGTTTAGTTTTTAGCTCTGATAGGACTACCTCAGCGTAAATGAAGCGATGTGATCATTCTGAATGTCATGTCCTCTGTATAACAAAAACAAAACCTGTTACATAAGAGGCTGTGATGAAATCACTGGCTCAGTCTGAGACTCATCTGCTTATTCCCAGGTCAGCTTCCTGATGTTGAGTGGCTCTTACGTACATTTTATAATTGTGACTTAACACTCCTCTTTGTTTCAGCCGTGTGTGTGTGTGTGTGTTTGTTTAGAGGAGGAAGGGGACAGTTCAATGTGAAATAACACATGCTTCTTTAGCTGCACAGCTAAAAGGTTGAACTGGGTTGTAAAAGTAAAGTAACAGGAAAAAGATACAGAACAACATATTGGACAGACAGTAAATTGATTTCATCCCTGGCTTTGGAAATCAGCTGCCTGACATCCACATGCCACAGCTGTGGCTGTCAATAAACCTGTTGGTATGAACTGACCTTATTAGTGAACTGTGTTGTTGACTGTTGGTCAGTTGTAAGAAATCTTTTATTCTTGCAGATAATGTTGATGCTCATTTTGGGGGAAAAAATAGTAAAAATACGTGTTGTTGCAGTATTTCTTTTCCCCTGGTGTCTCCACCCACTCAGCCACCTTTCCACTTTTAAAGTTGAATTCCTTCCTACACTGGGATTCAGATTTTTATAACTCTACTGTACCTCCAAAGATTTTGATTCAAACAATGAAATCAATATCAGTATTTGTGACCATTGGTTTATTCTGGAAGATGGTGTGCAGTATTGCAGCCTGTATATAATTTGTAGTAAACCAAGTAAGTCCCTTTAAAGCCTTAATGTATTTTCTTTGTGATGTACTTAAAGGTGTTTAGGTGAAATTTGTTTCTTTTTGGACCTGGTTTTATACTCTGGTGTTTCTGTTCCATCTACCAGTATCGATATCAGCAGTGCAGAGTCGTTTATCTGCTCTGGAGGAGGAGCTGTGTGCGAAGGCCGGGATGTTGAAGTCGATTCAGAACGAGATGGTGCAAAGCAAGAAGGAGCTCGCCGCCAAGGAGCTCAGTGCTCAGAGAGCCCGAGACGAGCTCAGCCTGGCACACACACGCATGGCCCAGGAGAGTGAACGGGTAAAAACACACACTACTACTACTACTACTGATACAACTGGTGATACTACACTACTAAAACTACTGAGAAAAAAAAAAAACGTGTTTCATAACAGTGCTAATGTTTCCCATAAACCCTGTTGTTTTCACAAAATGGGTGTTGGCCTGATTCTTTAAATGTTTCTCTTTGACTTCCCTGAAAATGACAAACATGTTGGGAATATTTTACTGCAGTCACAATCAGTTATTATCAGGAACTTCGAAAAGGTCAGCTGGAAAAACAGTGCCCTCGTTCTGTTCTGCACTGTAAAAGTATCCAGCTGATATTTTGTGAAATCTATCCTTCAGGCAAACAATACACAATGCATAGGAGAGACTGGGAGAGGCTGCCAAATCTCCCATTAATTGTCTTGTTTGTTAAGAGTAACTTTGCTAAGCTTTTAAACTGTTAATGCTTTCCTGATGTGAGAATGTCAAATGCAGAACCTTTATCAGCATTACAAGATTAAAACAGTGAAAACGATATAACAAATGTGTTAAAACACATCTCATAAAAGTAAGTTGATAAAACAGGGTTAAAAAAGTGATTTATACAGTACAGACCAAAAGTTTGGACACACTTTCTCATTTAAGAGAATGGGAAAGTGTGTCCAAACTTTTGGTCTGTACTGTATATACAAAGACACAAACATGCCTACAAATTTGACAATGTACATTTTTGAATAATAATTGAATATATGACTAATTGCTGTCTTTAGCAGGACACACACTCCAAGCCCATTGCAGCAAAGCTTATTGTCCGTATTAAAGAGATGTTGTATGTGTTTGTGTGGCAGGCATCAGGAGCCGAACAAAGGCTGAAGCAGCTACAGGAGGAGCTGAAGTGTCAGAGGCAAAATGCAGAAAGCAGCCGACTGCAACACCAACAACGATCTAAAGAGCTGGAGAAACAACATCAGAGGGTGAGACAGAGAGGGACGAACGATTGAGAGAAAGAAAATACGGTGCTTCGAGAAATGACGAAGGAAGCAAGAAAAAAAATTCAGATTGGTGTCCAGTTCCCCTGTGAAAGATAGAAGCTCAGATTTTCTTACATGGTCCCTCCAGGACTTGACTGAGCTGCAGAAGGAGAGGCAGTGTCTGGAGAAGCAGCATCAGCAGGAGGTGAATAAACTCAACCAGGAGCTCCAGCAGGCCAGGACACTCCACAATGCCCTGCAGGCCCAGGCCGACAAGGTAAATACACACACAAAGTCACGAAGCGTACACATTAACAAAGCAAACAAGCTTTCTTATATGCACGTTCATACAAATACATTTGCCAAGATAAAGCTTTTAGATCAGATCTGTATCAACACTGGACACTGAGGAAGAACATTCAGTGCATGTTTGTATTTGGTTTCATATGTCTGTTCTGTTTTTTCAGCTCTTTCCTCCTTTCTCTGTCTCTGTCCCCTCTCTCTTTCTCCTGGGACTTATATTATTTGTACCAAAGGTCAATAAACTTGTCTCACTTCTTCTCCCATGCTTGCTTCTTGCCCTTGTTGTTTTCTCTCCCTCTCTGTTTCACTGCCTTGCTCTCTCTTTCCTTTTTCCCCTCTACCTGTTCTCCTCTCCGCTTGTCCTCCTCTCCTCTCGGTTTCTCCCCAGTGGAAGGGTTGAGCAGAGAAGGTAATGACTGTGTGACTATGTTTGACAGTGCAGAATGCTTTGGTTATGTAAGCGTGGAACAAACCCTTAACCTGTGTGTGAGAAATACTGAGTTTTTAGCAAGAGAGGCATGGCTGCAGGATGAGGGTGAAAATAGAAGATTTGTATGAAGGTGTGTTGAGGCAAGTTGCATGAATGTAGAAAAGGAGGAGTGTGTTTGGGCTTAAAGACATAGTGTTGTATTTTTTTATTTTCATTTTATTTGGATTTCCTTTACATGAAAGAATGCTGTGGTGTTTATTTTTTATCAGCAGATTAATAATACAAATTTATCCTCAGTGATCCTCTTGATGAATACAAAAATATTTCCCTGACCTTCCTATGCTTTTAGACAAAATTCTCAACAGTGAGTATTCATTCTACGCAGTGTCCCTTAAAACCTAACTGTAAGCCCTTTGTAAAGCACATAAATGTTATCTTGTTATATCTGATAAGGCTACAGCGAGCAAACATAGTAGAACCACAGTCGTGTTGAATCGAATCACATAAAAAATCTGAGACGTTCAACTGCTCATATTGCATATCTTTATAGCCTTGTGTGCAGAAGGAACATTTGCATAAATTCTCACGCGAAACTGGAAAAACCGGTAATCTCCAAGAAGTTTGTGGTTACATAAAGCTCAGCAAAAGTGATCAGCTAGACATAGAGACATAATTCATGAGCTGTTGCTGGAAAGAAAAATTACACAATCCCTGCTACTTCTCTCAATAGTAATGAACTACTTACTGAGAACACTACATATGTCATGAACATTGCTTTTTCTCTAAGATGTTGCATCAATAAATATTGTAGAACAAAGCCCGCATTAGTGGCAGAAGTTGTCTGATGATCAACCTAGAAGCCTTATTTAAAGTGTATGTTTAAAGTACAAATCCTACAGCACTGAATTATGACTGAAAGGTATGTTTACTACCTTGTTCACTGTTACACAGTACTATACATGTTACTATTTTTAACATGATATGAAGGCAGCATAAGAAAAAAATTATGAATCTAAAAAGGTTGAAGAAAGTAATGCTTCAGACTGAAGAGTGCAGTGAGTGTGCAGAATGAGCACTGGTGGGAAGCCGCTCAGTTTAAGTCTCCAGAGAGCTTAACAGTACATTAGACACCGCTTATTCCCGCTATTGATCACTGATTGCGCTCCTGCTTCCCGTTTCCCTCACTGGTCCCGATTCCTGCACCTACAACAACAGCTATTCATTTCTTCTTTGTTGTTTTTACCTCTTACCTCGTCCTTTTCCTCTAATCCTGTTTTATCTATTTTCCACTTTTTTTCTAGCAGCTACTGAGTCACAATATTCTTTTATCAGTTGTCCCTACAGAAGCAGGCGCTGGACAAAGAACTGGACACTCTGAAAGAGAAACTGAAGTGGACGGAGGGACAACTGAAGGAGAGCCAGAAGAAAGAGGCACAGACACAAGCCAAACTGACGGTAATACACATACACAGACACACACATGTGCTAGTGATGGTCTTGCGTCTAGTGAGTCAGGGTCTGCATGTGTCAATTATTCATTAGCTGAGCAGTGGGTGTATATTGAATCTGTAAATTTTTAAACACTTTAATGTGCCATATGTCAGTCGATGATTGTGAAAACAGTGCATAGATAAGTAAATTGTGTTTTTTAATAAAGGTGTTGCATTAGAGAGCATTTTACAGAGCTAAAAAGACAAGTTGTCTGGTATTAAATTTCTTTATATTGTCTTCTCTACCAGTCACGTTGACCAGGAATAAATCGCTTATATGCTGCTGTAGTTAAAAAAAAATCCCCAACTGTAAATGACTGAATCTGGATGCTGAAAGCTAATGTCCTAATACATCAGAAAGGATTTGCTCAATACAGCCACACTGCAGCAAGATGTTGAAAACTCCAGAGTAGTTTGTTTGTGGTTTGTAGTTTTGTTTGCAACATCGGCACAAATGCTGCCCTCATCTGTGGCTTGTTGATATTGTGACACTGTGTTTACACGTAGCTCTCAATACATTGCTTATTCCTTATCTGGTAGTCCTGCAGCACAAATACAGATATCCCAGGTGCAAAATGACTCAACAGCTTCAGCCCTCATGGTGGAAGCTAAATCTTAGTTTCATTTGACTGAATTAAATCCTCCTCATTTGTATTTTTTACCCTCACATTAGGAAGCGGTGCGTGAGGCGGAGGGTGTGGCAGTGAGTCTGGAGCAGAGCAGGAAGAAAGAACGAGCTCTGGAGGAGGAGGGGAGGAGACTGGCAGAGGAGCGAGCCGACGCCCTTCGTCTCCTCAAAGAACTGCAGGGTGAGGAGCGAGCTGTGGGTGGGAGAGATGATGAATCCACGAGATTTATCTGTCATGGGACATGTATCGACAATAATTATGATAATGTGATGTTTTTGAACTAGAGTTCTTATAGAGAGATTTTTTTTTTGTCTTTCCTTCCTGCACAGGGAGGACAGAGGTCAGGAGTTGGTAGGAATTTAGTTTCTTTATTAAAGCAGCAGACAAATACTCGTTGACACAAAGGGCTTGAACCACTGTCCTCCAGCTGCTCTCCTGATTTAATTTATAATTTTGTCAAGAAAAAAAGGAGGGACATAAATTATTTAAGTGGAAGAGTCCTAATAAGTGTTAGACATTCATGTATGCTGTACAGTACATGCCATATTAGTTGCATTCTTATCCCAGTACTGCCCTCTGCTGGTCAATGTTACAGCATCCTTTTTCTCAAATCAGAATACAGTTATTATTCTGGCAGTGCACACCTATTCATTAAAAAAATTATAGTCTATCTTTAATGCTGATACATGTCTAAAAAAAACACGTGTTTTTTCTGTTTTTCATAGAGCAAAAAGCTGCCCCAGCACCTGTCGTACAACCTGTCCAGTTTTGCCCCGTTGGACAGAGTTTCTCCCCTCAACCTTCTTACTCTCTTCATTCTCGACCTTCACCTCAACTCAAGAGGGCCACCACTGCCGCCCTAACTGAGCAGAAGAGGGGAGATGATGCGGATAAGAGAAGGGCAGAGGTTACTGCATCTTACCCCTCTGACAGAGAGCCAGGAGAAGGCATCGACTCTGAACACATCAGTGCTGTTATCTCCCCAAACTCTGAGTGTTTACAAAGGGGAGCACACAGAAGAAAAAGTAACGAGGAGGAGAACAAGAGTAAAAATGTGATGCTAGAAAGTGATAGCGCTGGGACAAACAAACACTCTTCTGTTGATGCACCCTCCCACACGTCTATGAATGATGATCGCAGTTTGATGCTTTCTGCTGGAACGACATCTTCTCTCAAGTCTGTGCAGGCCCAGTCCTCTGAAGACCTCAGGAGGGAGAATGCCGCGCTGCGTTCGGAGCTACAAGATGCACGTGAAGAGCTGCAGAAGCGACTTGATGATCTGGAAGCCCAACGACGGGCCGAGGCAGAAGCCAGGACCCGGCTTAAACAGCTCAGCCGCAAACATGCCAGCCAGTCTGTGGAGAAGGAGGAGCAGGACAAAGAATGGAGAGCACAGCTAGAGAGCGAGAAGGCTGAGACGGAGAGGGTGAGGAAGGCTTTGGCTGCTTTGGAGACAGAGATGACGAGAGTAAAGGAGGAAAGAGAAAAGAATGAGAGAGAGGGGCAGGAGGAGGAAAAAAACAAAGCGCTGGAAGACCGGGAGAGTGAAATGATAGAGCTTAACATCCAGCTAAAGAAACAGCTAGCGGAGGTGAAGGCCCAGCTGGCTTTAGAACGAGAAGAGAGGAAGAGAGAGGAAGAGGAGAGCAACCGAATAACAAATGCAGACATAGATGTAAGGAAGGAGCTGAGCATGAAAGTGGAACAACTTAAAGCCGAATTAGAAGAACTAAAGCGCAGTAGAGAAGACGACTCACTGGAAGAGGAGAAACTCTCAGTTGCCAACAGTCCGCTGACATACTTGACTCTCCATGATGACGAGCTCAACTCCAACATGGTTCCCTGCGACAACAAGCTCCTCCCTTTGCCAGAGCAGCACCTTCTCTTCTGCCAGTCCACCAACCAACACAACATGCTTGTATCTCAGACAACAGAAAATCTCATTCAGGAAGAGCGAACAGTTATAGATCCTGATTGCTCACCTCTGTCAGATGAGGGACAAACAAGTCAAACGCCATCTGAGCTGGAAGACACCAGACAAAACTATCTGGTGGGGTCTTCCCTGTCAGACCACATAAAGACACTCTGTGATGTCCAGAAGGATGAGCCTTCCCCTTCAGATTTGGCAAAAGAGGTGAAGCGCCTGCAGAAGGAGACTGCCAAGGAAACAGAACGTGCTAACCAGTACCAGGTTAAACTGGAGGCCCTGCAGAGCCAGGTAAATAATGAAGCATATACAGTTTGTCCTGTCTCTGTAAAACAAGTTATGTTGACAAGATACAAAGAAAACTGTTTGATATACTGAATCATAACATATTAGGCAATACACAAAAAGGGAATTATGGGCAAATATTAAAAAGCATTGAGAATAAGAAGCCAGAGGACCGGGTCAATGTGTTGGAGCAAAAGAGCTCATATATCTGTTATTGTCATATCTAAAGAAGCAAACCTCTGTCGTGAAGGAAGCTAATTAATGAAACTAATAACTTTCAGCAGAGACTTGTCAAGACAAATATGTGCATTCTTTAGTGTGCCTTTTTAAATTGTGCTGTGTAACAGTTTTAAAACACAGTAAAGCTTTCACTGTCTTTCTTGTTTCTCTTCTAATTCTTCTTCTCAGGTGACACGTCAGACCCAGCAGCTAACCATGGCCTTTGAGAAGCAGAGTCAGCACATCTCTGGCCTTCTAGCTGAGCTGCAAGAGAAGGAGAGTGCCCTCCTCAGCCAGGGAGAGGAACTGCAGCGCTACAAGCAAGAAGTGGATGCACTCAAGGCCCAAAAAGAGGAAGAAGAAAAGAAAAGAAGAGAGGAGATAACAGCTAAAGAGGTGGAGGAGGGGAAACAAAAAGAAGAGACACAAGATGAGAGGTCAGCGGAGATCTTAGGACTTGAGCCAAACCAAGAAAAGGAATGTGCTGTCACCCTCCTCTCTACAAACCCACCAGCAGCCAGTGACTCTAGTGCACAGAGTGATGCAGGTCAACCAGAGGTTGTGACATCTGACTCTGAAAGACCAACACCTACTAGTGACAATGAAGCACCATGGTCAGAGGAAGAGCATTCAGGCTCTGTAGACTCAGACAATACTCAGAGTAACCATGACTCTGCATGTGTGATGGGAGAGAACAATCAAGATGGTGGAAGAGCAGATATGCTTGTGAAACTGCTCGCTCTCCAACAGGAGAATCAACTACTGAAACAAAGATTAAATGACTTGACCGTCTTAGACGCCAACACCCCAGTGTTACACACTGACAGTGATGAAGGATATTTAGAAAGGATGGAAAGGAAGACTACGAGGACTAAAGAAGAGCTGGAGGAAGTGTGTCAGCTTCAGATCAAGTGCCTACAGAAAAAGGTAGAGATATTACTGAGGAAGAGTGAAATAAATAGGTTAAGTTAGTCACATACCGAGAAAAAATAAAATATTAAATATTAAGTCTTCACTGGAAAACTGAATTCACATTCTTCTTTTTAATTTATTGGATGTACAGCATATTAAATCAGTAAAGGAAAACAATCACATTTTTATTCCACCAAATGTTTTACATGATAAAAGTATTCCCAGTTATTTGAATCTGAAAATGAGTTTCATGTCCGTCTTTGATTCGGCCTGTCCTGTCTGTCCGCTTCTGTCCAGGTGGTGGAGCTGCACATGAAGCTACAGGCTCTCTCCAAGGACACCCAGCAGCAGGCCGAGGAACTCGCTATGTGGAGACTGGCTTCCCAACCAGCCCCAACATTTGACCTTTCCAACACAGACAACCAGTCTGAGACCCAGTCAAACCAGCAGCCGACTGATGAGGCACCTTGCCTGGGTGTTCAGGAGAGCCCTGGTAACGTGACAGTCACCAGAGAAGATGAGTTACTCCTCTCCAGCTCCTCCAACAAACTGCAGGGCCGCATGTTGTTCTCCAGGTAACAATCATACCAGGAAGCAATGAAAAAACATATAAGCTGTATACGTGCAGCTGAATATCAGAGTATGTCTGTTGTTGTCTTTTATGTATGCTTTGAATTCACTTTTTTTTTCTTGTTTTACAAGACTGCAGCACAGCAACCTTTCTGAACCAAAGAGTCTCCGTCCCTCTAAACAGACTGCCGCACCTCAGGAATACAATCAGGACACTGCCAAGATTGACACGGTGATGTTTAAATTGATCACTCTCTTATATATGAGACCAGTGTATGTGTTTTTATATGAAGGTTTCATGGAATATTTGAGTAGAAATCTAATAGCTATACAAATGCTCTCCATTTGGAAGGATTATTTGATTTTCCTGGCCCAACAATTTTTTCCAACAATTTTCTAATGGATTTTTGGGACGTTTAGATAAAACTGTAGCTGATGATAAAGTTAAATACTGTCTTACTTTAATACTTCACAGTTTTGACTTACAGTTATTTGGCACACATCTTTGTTAATATATAGGATGAGACCTTTAATTATGTTTTTCTCTTGACTCAGGACTCTGAAAAAGAAAACCAGGAGATTAACCTCGTATGGCAGTCGAACAGCTGTCAAACACAACACAAAGAGAAGACAGACACTGAAGTTATCCAGATGTCATCTGAGAAAACAGGTCAACAACATGTCACCAAAGATTCCCACAAAGCCTCAGGACCAAACCAGACCAAAGCAGCCGAGTGTCACATGGGGAATCCTGAGGCCAAACCAGAGGCTTCCAGAGCAACCAGTGAAATAAACACAAGCAATGATTCCTCAGACAGAGAAGTCAGGACAGAAATGAAAAGTATCAGCAGTCAAACAGAGGAGTGTTTGTATCCTCGCACTGCTCCAACAGCAACTGTACTCCACTGTGCATACACACAGACTGAGGAGGAAGAGGGAGAAGATGGCGAAGAGTTAGTGGAACCCCCTCCTGTCTTTCCTGTCCTGTTGTCTGAGGGGGCAGGGTTAGAAGACAAGGTGTTGTTTTCAGGTTCCTTCCCCATCCCAGCTGACCCGGTCCGTCTGGCTGAAAGAATCCGCCGTAACAGGACACAGCTGTCAGCCGCCTTTGACGACACAGAGTATGAACCTTATGGACTGCCAGAAGTCGTCATGAAAGGTAACTTTATTAGCTCGAAGTTTTGTGGGATGAAAACGAGGACAACTGACTGAAACATCAGATTTGAGTCTTTGTGTGTGTGTGTGTGTGTAAAACACATAATTAGTACAAAATAGTTTTCACATTTATTGTTTCATTATTTTCAGTGAAAAGAAGCGTTACACATACAGTATGTCTCTTGACTTTGTCCTCAAATAACTTTTTGAGGACAAATCAAATTTGAGTTTTTGGAAGGCTTTTTTTTTTTTACTTTTGTAGTTTGTGGTAAGCTCATATAACTGTTTTCCCAGTCTGTTTCAATCATGAATGACAAAGTGTTGAAAGTTTTTCAAGGTTAGGAAAATGCTTGACTTTCAGCAAAATCTGATTTGGTTTGTTTTTCTTTAACTTTATATAAAAAAAACAAAACGATGAAATACATAACAAAAGGAAAAACATTAGTGGACACAGGCTGAGTGTAGTGTAGTTATAATTTAAACCACCTTTATGTAACAAGAAAGCCGTCCATGTCATCAAACACAAAATCAAAAATCATGTAAAACAAACATATTTAAATATTTGACATGTAATGTCATGCCCATCACATAATGCTATGACCACCTTCAAAGTTCAAATTCTTCCCAGAAAAAACAGATGTTGGCTTAGAAGATGGTTGAGTGTCATTAATTGTTCATAGGTTTCAGAATATTTGAATCTTTGTCATGACTTTCTGACCCTGTAATGCACAGAAAACTAATTCTTTATGTCTGTGCTTCATCTGCTGTCCCCTAATCACCTTCTTTATTCCTCTCGCTGTCCTGCAGGTTTTGCAGACATCCCCAGCGGTCCCTCGTGTCCCTACATTGTGAGAAGAGGTTTGTTAGGGACAACTGTCATACCTGCCACTCAGAAAGACCAGGGACAAGAGGAGACTGATTAAAACACAGTTACAGGTATAATCTCAGCACCATTAGCTGCACTTCTCGTGCCCGAGGTTCATCATAGTCAAGGAACGGCCCACCAACTGCAATGGTGTGGCTCACTCACTTGTTAGATGCGTTTGATCAATTAATTATTGGTTTTCCAATTTTATAAAATTTGTAGAAAATACATTCACTTGTTTCTATAAAATCTTGGAAACAATTGAAAATACTGTATGAAATGATGTTATTGACTAAATATCCGCTTACATTAACATGTTGCACTTGTTGTCGTCAGATCTGATGGAGAGAACCGATCACTGTGACTTGACGATGAACATCAGTGATGGACGACAGCAGCTATACAGGGACACTCCAGTCACTTGCAACGTGAAGCACTTCAAACCAGCGCAGGACCAGTTTTTGAAAAGCGCTTCATGGACTCATGTACATGCATGTGTGCAGGTAACTGGGCCTGCACTGGCAGAATGAACACCTTCACTGTGGATCTAAAATGTCTTAACGGTCACCAGTTTATCGTCGTCTTTGCTTTCCATCACAGTGCTGTCACTTTACACACCTCCTGCAGGACAGATGTAGTGATTTTTTTTTTATGTTTGTTGAGTTAACCACTTTTCCAAAGGGACTGTTTAGTTTTTAGTAACTCTGAATTAATTTATGGGTCTAGCCTACTTTAAATGAAAACAGTGCCTAGTTGATGCTCTTCTAAACAAGTGCTTATCAAGATGAGTTTGTTTTCCAAAAGGGTGAAGCCAAGAGAGGTCGCTGTGAAAATGTGATACATTGTCTTCGTTTTAATTCTCGAGGTGGCTTATTTATGGACACTTGAATGTGTTTTAGGAGACGGCAGGTGTTTACAAAAAATGTGTGAAAGCATAGCGAGCGTGCGTGAGACTTTTGCTGTGAATATGTACATGTGTGTCCTCTTGATGTTACTGTTTGTATATGTGTGTGTGTGTGGGAGAGAGAGAGAGAGAGAGGGGTGAGCATGTCTATGACTCAGTGTAACCTGCGTTGGTTTCCGCTCCATGTATGGTGATACACACTGCGCTCTCTCTCTCTCTCTCTCCTTCTGCTGCTTTGCTTCTTCTCTGTCTTAAACTAACGAGCACTCGCTGGTCAGCTCTGCCATGAATTTACCAAAAACTAATCTTTGAAGCTTTATCTTATTCACACAGCATCCAGATAAATTCAGTTGGTTTCTTGATCAGATATAATTTATTTCAATGAACTATTTTTGGTTCTTGCACATTTGTTACTGTGTTGTTGACAAAAGCAGCCCACGTGTATGCACGCTGTAGATAATGTACAGTTTGAGTTATGCCCTGTAACAGAGGATCTCACCACTTTGTCCACTTACAAGGTTTAACCAGTTCGTCAAGGAATAGGTTCATCAATCAGGTTATCTTTAAACTACACTCACGCCCACATGTACTAAAGAGTTCTGGTTAGTTGTAATAGTTTCTCCCGTTCATGCTGGCTGCAAATAGATCTGCAAAATCTGAAGTCTGGGACCAGCTTCTTCTAGCCCTCTGAGCGCAGTCACTACGTCTCCAAGCTTCTTAGACCAAATATTTTGTGGCCAAGTTTCTATAAAAGCTCATTCTGTGTAAATAATTTCAGTATTCTTATTTCTTTATTTGGATCCCCATTAGATTCCCCAAAGTGGTCACTAATCTTCCTGATGTCCACGACTTTTAGTAGAAGCCTTTCTGGGAAATGTTTGGTGATGTAGTGACAGAAAGTTGCAGAAAACTGGTGCCAGTCAGTCACAACAGCTCCTGGAGATTCACACACAAGAAGTTGACACATTTTATTCAGTTATTTGTTAATTTATTCAAACGTGGACCTATTCTTTGAAACCTGGCTGAGCTCTCGTTTAGATGATTTGATCTGAAGGTTTTTGACAGATTTGTTATGTTAAAAATGTTTACATTTTATCCAGAGGTAGAATTGTTTCTCTCCCCGGCCTTGGCTTGTTGACTTAATCAGAACAGTGTGGACTGTTACTGCCCTGACTCAATGCCATCGCCATTCATTTGCCATGTTGACACCTCCCTTTCAGCTGCCTTCATATCTCTGGGATCTGTAGTCTTTTGGCAGTGAGGCGGGATCGTCGGACTGTGAGCTGAAGCTCACTTTGTTCTTGTTGCCTTGTTTTGGACACTTTGATGTGAATGTATCTGTGTTATGTTTGAAGCTATAATAAAAGGCTTGATCTTAATTTAACATTTGTCTCTCTATTGGATTTATTTCATCTATGAGCGCCTTTGAGTCTGAGATGTCTGGCTGTGTTTCTGTATTTCATGTTGTGATGTTCGGTCTGTTTGGTCCGCTGTCAGCTGTGTGCAAGGAGGGTTTTTTTTTTTTTTTTTTTTTTTTCCTTTTTTTTTTTTTTTTTTTTCCTTTTTTTTTTTTTTTTTTTTCCTTTTTTTCTTTTTTCTTTTTTTACTGCTGGTGTACAATTAAGTCTAAATGAGTGTCACGGTTCAATGAAGAGACCCTCAAAGTGTTTAAGTGTAATCACACAAGTATGTCCGCAATTACCAAAGTCTTCCCCCTTTGCCTCTTGGTCATGAGCACATTGTTGAGAAGGTGCTAAAAGCTTTAAAGGAGCAGACTCGGATCAAAGAAAATTAAAGAGTCAATTGAAGAGTTTGGCTTTCCAACTTTGGAGTCTGTTTCATTTCATGATGCATGATTTCAAGTGCAAGAGAAATTGTGTGGACCATAACTCTGACTTTGAAGAAACAAGTGTCTCTTTTTACTTCCCAAAAAGACAGAGGTTGGAAAGGCGAGGATTTAGAGAGCTAAGCCCCCCCACGTCCAGCTCAGGAAACTCCGGGCCCTCTGCTCTTCCTCTGCGGTGACGGCACTTAATCACACTCGCAGTAATGCTCCTCCTCCTTCTCCTTCTCCTTCTTCTTCTTCCTCCTCCTCCTCCTACGATCTGCTCTCCTCTGTCACAGTGATGTAGGGTCACGAGAATGGGGAAACACCTTCCAAGGAGAAAACACACATGCACACATGCACTTTCACAACACACACACACACACTGAGAAGTCCTTGCCGAGTGCTGAATCGTGAAAGAACGGCACATGTTGCACGGGACGAACTTGGATAGCAACATTTCTCCAAACTGAAGGTAAGACATGCAAAAATATATTTTTTAAAGGGGATTATTGAGAGTTATGACAGTATTTTTTTAGGGAAGTCAGAATTTGTTGTTTGTTTTAACTTCATAAGCAGAAATGTGTATTTTTATCCCGCATGCTACATGGTTTTAGGTTCAGTTTGTATGTGTGCCTTTTTTTCCTTTTAAATGTAGATTACCAAGTATAGTAGCAGACTATCACACTGATTTTAAAAAAGAGATGATCAATTCCCTGCCACTGCTGACAACACAGTAATTTAAATGCAAAAATTAGATCTGTGTTTCTGCAGCTAGCTTTTCTCCTAACTGTTTCTGTCAAAGTAAAAATGTCAACAGATTTGTCTTTTTATGTACCTTAAACAGTCCTATCATTCTTTTGGATTCTTCTTTCCCAGAGCATGAAACCAAAGAACATGTGATCTCCCTCTGACGTCAGTGTTGGCTAACTTATAAAACAGACAAATACTTTGGGGGGTAATTAACATCTAAAGGGGCCTTTTATTTTCTCCCAGTACTGTAAATTGTTCAGTAGATACTACATCCTCACCCAACGGTCATATCCATCCCTGGAGGTTTGTCGGCACAGATGAAGGGCTGGAACAAAATCTTAGTCTCTCCAGCTGTGGCTGACTGTCACGTTCACAGTCACAGAGTCGCATAGATCTTACTGCTGTATGTGTAGATGTAAGATAAAAGAAGCAACAATGTGAACCTTTCTTTGCGTCTGACCTTATTTATACCCAATATGTAGAAAAGTATAACTGAGCTTACACATTTGATGAAGGTAACACCATAAAGCCTTATTTCTGTTCCTGTTATGCATTGTATGAACAAAACAAATGATGATTGATGGTGTGTAAAAGGTATAGACAACTCCAATCACAGAGCATTCAAAAATCTATCATATTTAACCATGTTTTATAGCTGGGATCCCAAACAGAAGTATATGTCAGTTTCTGTATCAGACTCTGTCATCAATTCAAAATCATGTTTTGAATTCACTTTTGTGAGATTGTGAAAAGTAATTTTTAAGGTAATAAAACAATATTAAACATCCCCCACCACGCTTTAACTAAACTAAAATACTGTGCTTTGTTTGTTTGTTTTTTTAGCTTGTTAAAAGCTCTTAAAATTACAACCATTTCTTCTTCCTCATTTAAAATGTGAATATACAAATATTAAATGTTAATTTTAAAAGTACCTACATGACACAAGATGTCTGTTGTGACCACTTGCAGTAAAAAGAATGGACAGCCTCTCTGTGACGTCACCCATATCTTTCTTATTTTGAAGTTAAAAATCTGGCGACTCGGCCATGTTAGTTCTGCCTCTTCCGCCTCCTGGCTAATATAAAAATCGGCAAAGATGTGGCACGTTGGTGGACCTGAGGCAGGCTTAATGATGCCTAGGTGCTCAAACAAGCCATCTGTAACTGAATGACACTTGTCAATCAAAGCACCCACACTGTTAATTCTGCATAACTTTAAGCCTTAATATAATTTGAATAGGTGAGTTATATAAAAATTCAGACTCAGTACAGTTGTCATGAACATCAAAATTAGCTATAGAGACCAAAACTGTTTTTTGTACCAGGCTGTAAACATGTTTATTTCTACTGTGAAGTTGGACATTTTAACATGGGGGCTTATGGAGACTGACTCGTTCTGTAACCAGCCTCAAGTGGACGTTTGAAGAACTGCAGTTTTTGGCACTTCCACATTTGCTTCACTTCGCAGCGATGGAGGTTGCCGCTTGGTTGTGACACTGTAAATGTGCACAAGAGGATTCATGTTTTCACATCAGATTTATGTAAGTTGCGGATTGAACCTCCAAAATATTTATGATGTCACAAATCATACCGGTACACGTGTTCAGAGTGATTTAAAGTGAGCGCTGGGAAACTTTCCCCTTCAACAGATGAAGATGAAGATGATTCTGTGCAGTGAAAACCTCCAAGTGAAGTAACGATAAACAAAGCACATTTATTATTGGAGGTGACTCCGTTGTCAGGATCACAAACTTGACTTGATTTTTTTTTTTTTTTTTTTTTTAGTTCTGTAGTGGTCAGATTTGTCTCATACACCTGCCGTAAATGTAAACCCAAGAACGACTCATGTACATCTTCTCTCAGTCTCGTTCTTCTTTTCAAACAGCTCTCCACATGATTTATTTCCCCACCTGCCCCACTGTTTAACTTAAGATTAGATCACCACCCATCACCCACAGTCCTGCTCTTTTCTAAGCCCCCCTCACTCAATATCTTAGCAAAATATCAAAATATGCCAACGCTGGTTTAGACAGTGATAACTAATAATGTCTGACAGTGTTAAAGCCAGGGGCAGAGAGCGAGGCTGTCCGTACAAACCAAAGCCAACAGTCCATTAGCGCAGAATGCTAACAGTCAGCCAGACTCTGGGAAATCTCAGAACATTGTCAAGGTCCGTTTGGAGACGACCAGGACCAGCTGACCCAGAGCAAGAAGCTCCTAAATCCCAGTCCTCTGTGTGTGTGTGTGTGTGTGTGTGTGTGTGTGTGTGTGTGTGCGTGTGTGCGTGTGTGTCTATCTCAAAGGTAAACACAGTTCAAAGAAAACATTAGAAGCCAAATGAAGATAAGCGATAAACATGTTTTCGATTAATGTCAAGATGTATGTTTGGACTTTTGGCAGAGTCTAATCATTTGTGAGACCAGGTTGGCAGGACGGCCTGGTGTGTTTCAGTCCCTCCCCAGTTATTATGACAAAGTCTGCAATGAGAACACTTTTTTAATGCCACTCATACCCTGCAAAGAACAGAGCGAGAAACAGGGAAACATGCCAGCTTAAAACTGTTCTGTTCTTTTATGCTCTAATCTTTTCATACATGTGTTTTGTCATGCTTAAGTCTTCAAATGGCTTGAAGGAGAAAGAAATGGACCCACAATCCTCCTGAACACTGAAGACACGACCAGAGAGAAAAACAGGAAGAAAGAGTTCTCCATCACCTGATTCGTGGAGCTTTAACATGGGATGAGCTCCTGACATCAGTGACTTAAGGTACTGTCTTTATCTTCCTCTCGGATATAAAACTTTCTTTATACAATATAAAAGCATAAAATATACTATATTTGGTTATGTTTATTCAGGCGTGAATAGTCCCTTTCAATATTACAAAATTGCTCCATTTGGCTGTGATCACGTTGGATGCACGAACACTAGACTGTAAAAGAAGCTAACTTGTTTTTTGTTTTTGTATGCTTTGTTTTTGTAATGGGTCCCGACACACTCCAAGTTAAACAGGTCTCAGCTTTAGCAGCGTCACTAAGTACGTCAGCGTGACAGAGGAAACAAAAGTCTGTATCAGTTGGAAAGAAGTGAGCTTACCAGACGTCTGTAAGCTCCTCTGACCAAACTGTCATCGGTTCAATTGCATTATGGGGAATTTAGGATGCAGTGTTTTTGAAACTCGAAGCATACACAGGACTGAAAGTCAGGGTATCTCGGCCTTCTTTAAATCTTTTCTCTCGTCTAAGATAGGAAATAACTTCTGCTCTGCTCTCGATGGGTGGACACTTTAAGGCGCTTTACTTTGACCGTGTGGGTGTTATAAACAGAGAGTAAAGGGCACCCTAGTAGCTCACCTGGGAGAGTGTGCACCATGTATCTGTCACTCTTCAGCTGCTGCTTCCAAAATAAAGGCTCAAAAGCACCAAAAATAATCTAAAACAAAAAATACAGAGCAGGACAGCAGCAGTTTGATGGTAAATGGACTACATATAGTGCGTTTTTATCCAAAGCGTTCTATAATTTGCCTATTCACACACACTCAAACCCTATTGGCAGCGAGCTACCATGTAAGGTGCCTAGGCCTAACCATCAGGAGCAATTTGGTGGTTCAGTGTCTTGACCAACCTTGAGATTAGAGGACAACCCGCTCTACCTGCTGTGCCACAGCCACTCCAGGTGGTTTAGTGTAGTGTCACGGTGGTTCAGCAAGCAGGTCTACTGTCTCTTACCATATTTGTTCCTCTGAGGATGACTCATTTTCTCACTTTCACAGACAGAACACTCTTTGTGCCTGTTGACCACTAAGACTAAACTAAGAAACTGTTGTACAAACAACTCTACAAATGCCTGTTTTGTCCCATCATCTCTAAAGGCCTCAGGTAGACAAAATCCATAGTCCTCATTCATGAAAAATATTAGGACAACTTTGTACTAAAATTACTGTAAGTCTGGAAAGTCCCACTTGATTAAACTAAATCAAGACTAATAACGAAGCCTTAAACAACTTATTGCTTAAATTGGAGTCGCATTAGGAACGATAGATGATTACAGCGACTAATTTGTGTTTTAGTGTTCATATAAGCATCCAAGTGGTGTTTTAAGACAGTCTTGGAAAAATGAGATCCATCCTTTTAAGGTTGTAGCACTCAATGTAACTCATAATGTATACAGCTGGTTCATCTAAACATTTTATGACCTGATTTTATGTAACATCTTTATCTTTACTGCACCGTCACTGCCTCATATTATAATGAAAATATTAAGTGTTCCCTTTTTTAGCCAGCTCTTAACTTCTCACTTTTCTTGACCGGCTCTTTGGTTTGATGCACTCATGTATAAATAAAGTTAAGTTGTTAATGTCTGTCAGCCTTCCAAGAACACTTGTGTTGCTTGTTTACACATTACCATGCTCTCACACATACAGTGCCTCTCTAAAGGAACTTCCTGTTTATGGCCAGCTGTGTCTTGTATCCTGACTGAGAGCCCAACCAACCAGATCCTGGCTTCTGAGCTCTGAACCCTAACCCTGGAGGGGTGGGGGGGTCAACAGGGAGAAAATGCGGTGCACCACCCTCTTGGCCCTGCTGACAGGGGTCATGCTGTACCTAGTGATGGGAGCACTTGTTTTCCGCACCCTGGAGGCCCCCGATGAAAGTTTGGCGTACACAGACCTGATCGCTACCAAACACAGCTTCCTCGTTAATAAGTCCTGTGTCACCGAGCTGGACTTCCACAAACTTGTGAAGGTAACATCGGACACACTTCTAACATAAACACTCAAACTGTTAATGTGACTTTAACCCTCATAATGTCTTGGGGTCATTTTTGACCCCATTTCAAGGTTGTTTATGTCATAAATATGGCATTTTTTCATCTAATTTCACCAAAATAACATGGATGGTTCCTTGGTATGGTAGCTCCACATAAAATCAATTTTGACCACTTTGACTCAATTTTGGGTATTTAATTGAATTTTAGAACACTGTTCTTCCCCGCCACGATTGACCCCAGAAGGGTCATTGGGTTACACTGTGCTAACACACACACAAGCACATATAACGCACACATACATGCATATAACACACACACACACACCTACATACACACACACACACACACGCACGCACGCACGCACACACACACACACACACACACACACACACACACACACACACACACACACACACACACACACACACAGGTGCACAATATCTCTGAGATCCACCCAGCATGGAATCAGGGGAAGTGCATTAAATTAAATTAAAATGATATGGATTTATTCTTAAATGTTAAAGTTTCGTAAAGTTGAATCTTCCCCAATTTTTAGAGATATAAATGTTCACTCTTCAATATCAAAATGTTTTTTTGCTCTCTGTTATTTGTGAATAAAATTGCATCAGTCTCTTCTGAGCTGGGGATGTTCTGGCTAATATTTGACATCCATAATAATTCATAATTTAGTTTACAGGATTTCATTCCAAAATTAGCGGTTTATTGACCATGAATTCCAAAAAGAAGGATGAAACTTGTGTTAATGAGTTGGTATTGAGTTGACTAACAAGGTGAAACACAGTATTGGGTCATAATTCATATTTTATGCTTCATAAACAGTCAAACCATATGGGGTCAATTTTGACCCCAGAGGACAACAGGTGTCATTATGTGTCACCATTAAAAAAATGGATATGCTTTCAAAACAATGGTCTGACTAAACTTTGACATATACCAGACTGTGGTAATCAATCAACATATGTTCCTAATATATTAACTATAGTCAAAATAATTCAGAATTTTAGATTTTTTAAGAACAAAAAAAATGTGATATAATTTCATATAAATGAGGTTTACTGACCCTAAAGTATAGAAATATGGGTCATGCTTGGTGTTAATGAGTTGGTATTGAGTTGACTAACAAGGTGAAACAGTATTGGATCATAATTCATACACTATGTATTTTGACACTAGTCAAACCAGACTGGGGTCAAAGTTCACGATGGAGGAACACTACTGCATAGTCGACAGGAAGGTATTATGAGGAACAGTTTTAACACACAGAATCACAGTATTTCTTTTGTTTTTCTGTTTTTGCTGTTTCTGATTTAACTTGACAGGCGAGGTTTTTGCATTCAGTGTGATTTACACTTGCGAGGGTATCATTATTTCCGCTGTGCATTGTTGGCGGACAGTCATCTGCTCAGAAATCATAGAAGAAAGATGCTCCAGTATCAAAATCATGCAGTGATTGTTGTCTGGACGTCTTTGGGACACAAATACTCAGCATACATCAACACACAGAAATTTAAAGATGCCCAAGAAGGTTTCTACACATTTTCATATTCTGCTACCTTTCCTCTGGTTATCTAAGTCAGTCTCTCCAATACAAGATAAGATCTCCTTTATCCATACATGTACCGAGGGCTCCTCCATTTTTCTCCAAGATAAAGATAAAGAACTTTATTGTTATTGTTGTTACCTAAACAGTGAACTTTAATTGACTTTGGACCCCTCAGGTCAGGACTATCATCCTCCTGACCTGAGGGGTCCAAAGTCAATTAAAGTTCACCTTCTAACCATTTAATACACGTGTCCAAGACATCAGGGGACCGACGGTTAAGTTTGACCGGGATAATGTACATTCTCATCAACCATTTGTATTGTAATAGTTTCATATTCAGCATACTCTACACAAAATGTTAACAACTATAGGCTAAAAAACAGGCCTCGGGTTGTGGTTCACAGCTAATTTCCTGAATCTATGGCAACATTATACTGTTTACATTCCACAAAGCATTATGGGAGCTGTAGTTCCAAATCTTTAACTAGAAGTAAGACAAAGAAACAGCAAACCTTATTGCAGCACTGCATCTTAGCACAGTCAAAATATCTGTTTATTTAAACGCTGGGCTGGCCTCTCCATCTCCATGAGCCAGCTGGAGGCCCAGTCATCTTAAAACACAACAAAGTCACCTCAAACAGACACTATTACAGACAAGTAGGCAGACAACACTTTAAACTGTATTTTCACCACATGGAGGCTGTTATGTCATGAGTATAAACATTTTCTTAATTGTTGTACTTAGGTTCAATTTTGCAGCACTTTACTTTATCCTTTTTACTTCACAACATTTATTTGACAGATATATCACTTGTTAATTTTCATATTAAAGTTTTCCACAAACAAAGGCATAATTTTCTAGAACATATTATTACAGATTAAAGCAGTGCCTTTTGACTTGATGTCTTTCAAAACATCAGTGTCTCTAGAGAACTCTTTAGAAAATGCCAATTGTTTTATATTCTTGCTGTGAAATAAATACGCTGGCTCCTATTGTGTACAGATTTGTGTTGAAGGGTACATTTACAGTTAAATAAATTACATCCCTTCCCTGCAGGGAGTGGTGTCTGCGGTGGAGGCAGGGCTGGACGTGAACAGCCTTCCTGAAAACTTCACCAGCCGCTGGGACCTGGCCTCTGCTTTCTTCTTCTGCGGTACCATCATTACCACCATAGGTAGGCGGGGGGCTCACCTTCAGGTTCATCCTACAACTACAAAATGCTCTTTTAAGCGGGAAAGATACTTGTATACTTGTTTGACTGTTAAGTGCAGAAGGGTCACTCTTGATCCATAGCAATTTATTTAATCCCAAAATGTCCAAAAATATATCTGTCCTTTTAAAAACATATTTTGGTCTCACATGGATTTCCAATAGATGAGCTCTATAATTTTGTTTTTGGTTTGTCCTCGCAGATGAGGGACAGTTTCATACTGCAGACTGGAGATTTATTTATAACAACACAACAAAGTGGCAGGGCTGACCTGGAGGCAAAAAGTAATTTCTTTGGTTGAAAAATAATCTTCATGAGCTCAAGAATGAAGCATATCGCTCGTCTGAATCCACATGTAGTGAACTATACTTCATGTTAGTCCACAGAGGCATAGCTACTGTATATTTTATAAATTAAAATAACTTATTTTCATATTAACGTACATAAATAGCTGAAGGTCTTTGTGATCTTTCCATTTTTTAACAGGTTTTGGCAACCTGTCTCCTCGGACGTGGTACGGCCAGTTGTTCTGCGTGTGTTACGCCCTGGTGGGCATCCCCATGTTTGGTATACTGCTCGCTGGAGTGGGTGACCACATGGGTACAGTGCTGCGGAGAGCTGTGGCCAAGATTGAGACCCTGTTCCTGGTGAGAATGGTCTGTCCTGCCCAGGAACCAAAACTGTGTTAGAATTACAAAGCTACGAGGCTCAGACTTACTTGTTACTGCCATCTCAGCAGTGAATAATTTGGTTCTGTGTGATTTTTTTTTCAAGTTGAGAACATAGCTAGAAGCTCCTAGCTAGATGAGCCATCATTATTAATGTAAATGTAAATTCCTGTAGTTATAAAAGAAGAGATTCTTAGTTTGCTTTGTTGTTTTAAAGGAAGGAATAATAAATAAAGTAACTAGAAGTAGGCAATCAATTACATGTACAAAAATCTGACATTTGATCTGAAATCGCTGTGATCAGTGTATTAACTTTGACTCTTAACTTTGGTTTTATAGCTATCATTTCACTCTCACGTCTTCATTGTCATTCATTCTGACGCTGTATTTGTTGTTTTCTTTCTCTCTCTCAGAAACGTAAGGTCAGGCCGACCACCGTGCGAGTGATCTCAGCTGTTCTCTCCATCCTGATTGGTTGTCTGATCTTCCTCGCCGTGCCAACGGTCGTGTTTCAAAAAATGGAGGACTGGTCGTTTCTGGAGTCTCTCTACTTTGTGGTCATCACTCTCACCACTGTTGGCTTTGGAGACTACGTACCAGGTACATACATACAGGCCTTATTTCAAACGTTATGTAAGAAACACAACATGAAGGTGTAAGGTATCAGGGTATGAAACAAGAAATTCAGTATTCTGCTCAACAAAACTTTTCTTGTGTCTTTCTTCTTATGAAATACTGTATGAAATTATCTCTTTGGGCATTAAGTCATTCAGATTCAGCACATTACTTTGTTTTATTCACATTACAGACAACGCTCTTCTGTGTGTGCTCTTTGCTCAGCACAGGATTTTCTTGGGGTGGAGTGTGGGAACAAATTTACAGAGGACGTATTGCCAATATCAGTTTTCAAATAGTTAGTTTCTTACAGTGTGTAAGCTTTATAACCTGTTCTAACTACCAGGAGAAATGACTATAGAGACCAACGGGCTTTGAAAAAGAAGAAACAGCCCTTTTGTAGCAAACCCAGCAACTAAATATGACATCTGATCACCCAGGAACTTTATGGGTGTATGATCGTATGAATGTATGATTGAATTGATACATTTGACAACAAATTTGGTGTAGTACAGTGCTGCATCGCATACTTTAATTTTTAATACTTTTTATTTTTAAGAAAGGTACGCCCAACGTTTACTGGTTGCTTTGCTTTTCTTGGTCATACCATTATAAATCTTTGGGTTGTGCACTGCTGGTCAGACAAGGTAACAAAGGTTGTGAGCTGCTGGTCTGGTGGATGGAGCAGTCCTGCATCCAGGCCACCTGTTATTAAAGCCTTCATTTGAAGAAGAAGCTGTCTCCCTACCTGTTCCAGGACTCTGGATGACCTGGAAGACCTCTTACCATTATGGGGTGGTAACAGAAAAGAGAAGACTGTATCTCTGTGGGGATCGGTGGAACACCACCCTCATATGTCCACTTTCTCTGTGTCCAGGTGGTGGTCGGGAGGGCATGTTCTTCAAGCCTCTGGTGTGGTTGTGGATAGTGTTTGGTATGGCCTACTTTGCTTCCATCCTCACCATGATAGGCAACTGGCTAAGGGTGCTGTCTAAGAGGACCCGCGCTGAGGTGAGTGATTTATGGTCCTAAACACTAAGAGAGGAGGAGCTGCACTAAATCTGGTTTAGAGGTTCATCTTTTCTGTTTCTCTCTGACTCTCAGATGGAGGAGTTGAGGGCACACGCTACAGATTGGACCCAGAACATCCAGAATATGTCCATGGACTTCCGCATCCCAAACCCTCTGGAGTTCAATGACCCTTTCCTCCTGCAGCGACGGCGCTGGAAACGCAGTGAGCGTCGTCGCATCCGTCGGGGAGCCCAGGGCACTCTGGGACACTGGGTTCGAGGAGGATCTGAGAATGGACACCTGCCGAACCGCTGGGCCGGCCTCTCCATCTCTATGAGCCAGCTGGAGGCCCAGTCGTCTCTTGAGAGGGCAGTGGCGGCAAAATCCAGGCCACGGGTCAGTGCTGCCGGAAGTGAAACGGTCCCTAGAATGGGGCCTGGATTGAGGGTTGACCCTGTTGTGGTTCGACATGTGGAGGGCAGGTCGTTTCCTCACCGGCTGGCCCGCTCATTCTCCCTCCCTGTGGCCCGCTCCACCTCAGAGCTGGACTCACCAGGTGCAGCCTTACAGGGAGGATCCGTTTCTGGATCTGAGTCTCCTTTTGACTCCAGATCAGACGTCTCCTCGGCCTCCTTGTCCTGCTTGACGCTCCACAGGTTCCAGCCGTGTCGTACAGTCAGCGGCATGGAGGAGGGAGGAGCTGCAGGCATGACCACAGCGCCAGAGGAAAAACTGATTCTAGCAGAGAGATATAGATCTGTAGCAAACAATAGCCACAAACATCCACCTGCTCCTTGTTTGCTCCCTCGCTCCTCCCCTATTCCCCATTTTGTTATTCCTTCTCGCAACCCAATCCTCCTACCCTCCCCTCCCCTCCACAGCGCCTCCTCAGCCAGCTGCCAGTTGTTGGATTTCTTTGGAGAGAACCTGGCGTACATCGACGAGTCCTCAGACACTCTGAGTGACCGTGCCCAACCAGCAGCAAGCGAGGAGAGGAGGAGACGACCACGAAAACCCAAGAGGAGGAGCATGAGGAGGCAGCTGTCACACAGGTTGAGCCCCATGCAGGTGAGGAGGCCCAGCTGTGACATGCAGCCGCCTTCAAATCCTCCTACACCGCCTCCAGACTCTTCTCTTTCAGACCTGCCCCCATCAGAGAACCATACAGATTCAGCTCCGACACTCTGACAGACACAAAATCAAGACGCGTTCACGCCAAAGCTTACAACATATTCTGTACATACCACATCCAACTCTCACCTTCATGAATGTAGCTGGTGTTTATCCTCAAAGTCAGCCCACAAATTTTGCTTCATGATCTCGCAGTCTAATGTTTAGCAGGTATAATATTCACCATGTTCACTGTCTTCGTTTACCTAGGTGGCCCTAGGTGAAAAGTCAAGGATTATGTGTCCCAGTACGCACATTTGCAGTCTTGAGTAATTAAGTGCACGTTCACACACCAACAGGTGTAGACAAGTTGTGTACTAACACACAGTACACTTAACCCACAGCTGATGCACACTTTTCATTCAGAGTGTATTCACCACGCCACTGCAAGCCATACAGTACATGTTTAATATTTCAGTCTGGACTACACTGACTCAAATGAAAACTAAACTGACTCGCTAGGAGCTCACCAGGTTGCTCCTAAAACGTGATTTTAAATTAAACCTAAAGCGAGCAACTTTAAATGCGGAGATCAGGTTTTCTTTTAAAATCGACCACACCTGGAAAACCAGCTGCTCACAAGTTTCAGTGATTTAAAGAGACTATGAGTCACATCATTATTCATCATTACACATAATTATCTACTTTGTTAATCTGATCTGAGCTCAATCAATTCTTGACAGATGTATTTAGCAGTAAATCTCAGATTTAAGCAGCTTTGTGAGGCTAACTTTAAGTGACTGCCGTTTGAAACAACATGAAAAAAAATAAATACTTGTGACATTAAAAGGCAAAAAGAACAGAGGAAGAGAGCTGAGGTGGTATTTTACAAAACAAATGTGTGTGTGACTCATTTAGGATGTCAAAATTCATCACAAAATAAGAAAAAAGGCCGTCTGGATCTGGGTGGCTTACCACCTCAGCTAAAATAAATCCCTCGGGAAAACCCTGCAGTGAGAATCTGAACCACAACAACAGTACAACAGTACCAAAGCACGACAGGGCCATCATTCACCCTCAGACCGGTGTCAGTCCTCTTCGTCACACGCTCATAGTCCTACAAGTCCTAGTACAAGTACAAGTCCAGCTGTTTGAGGAATGAAGCAGGTGGTTTCACTGCTTCCCCTAAAGGCTCTTTGATCTGCTGGTTCATGAAGCTGCTCTTGAATGTTTTTAAAGGTTAAAAAGGGTAAAAATCAGCCCTGTCCACTGCTTCGTGTTAAAACTTTTGAGCTCCTTACACCATGCAAAGCGTCTCTGTGTGCTCGCCTTGGATATAAGTCCTCACAGAGCTATTAAAGCAACGCTGAGGTTATTTTTAAGTTTGTGGTGTTTACCAACTATACTATCAAGCGTCTTTAAGTCACTGTTGGCAGGATTCTGCTTGTGACCATTTTCCTTCTTGGCTGATACTGTTTGTTAGTGTTGTATTATTTTTAAAGACTCTAACCGTTTGCCACTTAAATAAACTGCAGGTTGTTCGACTTGTGTACACACCTTTCAAGTACTGTACAGCTTGTCCTCGGTTGAACCCTGTTAGATGCCTCATAATGTCTTAAAGCGGTGATTATCAGGCCTCTCTTCATACACACACTGCTATTTGACATTAACCTTAATCAGGCTGAGTGACTACAGATGCCTTTGTGATTTTTTTAATGTAATTTCTTTTCCATGTGGAGTTTTTGACCAGGATGCGGCGGAAGCATGTCAAGAAAAACAGTAATGTGCCAACAAAGACAGCGCAAAAGAAGAATACAAGTAAACAATGCTGGTTTCAAACATTAAAGAAACATCTGCTTTGCAAAATGTTTTTGAGGAAGGAAATGCATTCAACACGTTTGTTAGACCTCAGGGATTCACACAGTGTGTTTTGGTAAGTAATAGTGAATGTAAACAGAAACGTTGTTTACAAGAAAACTCCACAGTCGGACGAGTGATGAGTGATACAAAACTGCACCTGTGTCCAAATTTCATACAGTTTACTCATTGTAACCTGTTTATGAGGCTGTTCACAAAAAGGGTTACTGTTCTTACTATAAAACCGTTTTTTAGTGTACAGTTAATGACAATACAAAGATGAATTAGAGGCTCAATATGTAGCTGGCAAACAATGAAAGTACAGTTTAAGATTAAATTAAAAAAACAAACTCTCTTTGTAATGTTTAAAAAAAACAGTTTGATGTATTTCCTTATAGCATACAAGTTAATGTATGTTTAAGTGAAACTTAAACAAAATATATTAGTATATAGTACAGACTGTACAACATCTGGAGAGTAGGAGATGTGTAATGACCTGGACCGTGAACTCTGAAAGTCCTGAATGAACTCAGTTCTCAGTGGATGTGGGATAAACATTAAGTTCCTGCTTACTCAGAATCAGGAACTATGACAAGAGGCTATCGTGGCATTATGCCCTCCACCAGCGCCAAAATAAGAAACTGACTGAATCCACACATAAATTCAGGCTCCCGCATATTTTATCATTTGTTGACAGAAGGTTGGAAGGAGAGAGACGTTCACATGGCACTTTACCGGTGTGCTGACCACCATCAGCAATATCATCAGACTCCTGACCTATGGAGGATGTTTTTCCTCTATGTTTATACATATATATATATTTGTATACAATAAAAAAAGAAGGTGGAGAGTCAGGGCGTTTGAATTGCACCTCACCGATGACTCAAGTCTTCATCAGTTTCAGACTAAATATGTGGCCTTAAACTCTAATTTGTCTTTCAGACTGCGTGGCACAGGTTGTGTAAAGTGTAACACACTCAGATTAACAGTTCATTTGTGCCACATTTATCCCCAAAACTAAACTTTTTAAAGTCACTAATTTACTAGATTTTGAGTAAGATTTGCAAACATTGTCATATCTATTTCCTCTTGTAAAACATCTGTAAATGCCTGTCGAATAAGGGCTTACTAAAATCCTCATTTTGAATAAATGTATTTGCTTTGTTAATTTAGGTATTAAAGCCAAATGTCAATTATAAATCTCAGTGTTAAATATACAACCTTAATCAAACTCATGCCAAATGTAAGGGATGTTTGTTTGTAATCTGTATCATGCCGAATAATTGTCCCGTCTTTTACAAGAACAACTTTGCATCAAACATTTAGATGTCTTCCAATAACAACTATACAGAAACAAAAGAAAAACATGAATCAGAATATACGTATGAACGTCTACAAACTTGTAAACCAAATCGTGCCCTGAACATCAGAATAAAGTAAATAAATGGTTCAAGTTTCATAAAGTTCTTTTTCTTCTCAGTAACTGAATTGTTTCATATGTGAATAGTGAACTCGGTCTTTGTTCATAATCCTGTTGAAAGCAAAACATTTCCGTTGTTCCCAGTAAAACGGACAAACAAAAAGAAACTCGAGATATCACACTGAACAAATCTGCTTTTCCTCTCCCACCCTGACATCCAGGTTAAACATCGAGTGTTAAAATAACAGCTCTCAACTTGGCACAAACAGATCTTTGCCTCATCTTGTAGGAATACAGGATATACCATTTAAAATTAATATTTATTAATGTTTTATAGTGAAGAAAAAACAGATATAAGTGAGAAATAAATTGGAAATTTGTGTTGTTGTTTTTTTTTAAAATTAAGATTGCTAAATGTTGCAAAAATGAGTTTAACCAAGGGGAGCACTGACATTATAGATGTGTAAACACTCTTTTTTCATTTGATATCTCTTCCACAGTCGCCTTATGCTATAACTCTACAGATATATTAATCTGTTTAATGCCACTCTTTGCCTCAAATTGAATCAGGCTGCCATGAGAGAGTAATCATAGAAATGTCGCCCTCGTCTGTTTAAAAAGAGAACAGCTGGGCCTCTGTGAGTTCAGCAGTTTTGTCCCAGTCGGGCCTCAAGTACAGCTCTGCTTGTCCAAGTTTGACTGCTTAAAGAATATGGCTTCAATAATGCAGAGGCCACAGATCGGTATCTTCTGTTTCCTCCTGTGTCTCATTACCGTTCTGCTGCTTGTATAACCTTTTTTTATTTTGTGTTTACAGCGTCCTGTTGCCCCGAGAGCTTTTTAATTTAACTGCTAGAACTAAATAGGAACCATTCCAATCTAGTTGCGACGAATAAAGTCTTGTCTAAACCTGTAATACGGGTTATATTTGACGCAGACCATGAGGTGCAATTTCTTTACGTCATCCTCAGAAACATTTTACAGACGTTATCAAAGGCTGTCTTACAGTTTTGGTCAGTCTGTGAATGGTGAGTGAGTGTGTGAAGCACCAGAGCCATGAATCATGACATATTTTACTATATGGAGGCTATACAAGCCAGATACGTATGTATGGGTGCTCTTTAGGGTCTATGTGTACACTCCCTCTGAAGGTCAAAAGGTACAAACATGGTTTATGGAGAGAGGTGTGTGTGTGTGTGAGCGGGGGTCGATCTCTACAGCAGACTTCCCCTCTTCAAGGACAGTGGGACCCAGTGTGAGACAGAGCAAGGCGCTCTACCGTGGGATAAGTACAGGTTGGATATAGCAAGGGGTAGTTAAGTGGAAAAGACTAACAGATGCTGGGGCTAGTTTACTCAGGGGGAGGGAGCCTCACCACAGCTCGAGCACTAGCACCCCGACAAACACACACACATAGTGAGGCTGCATTCTCACTGCGGCTTAGAAAAAACAATTTTACTGCAACGGCTGGAGAACAGTTTGTATCTCTTTAAGCTATTTTAACAGCAGAAGTAGCTCGGATAAAAACCTCTTCGGTAAAGAGGAGTGGATCTCCAATTCTGAACATTAAAGGTCCAACAACAACAACAACAATAACAAAAACAAAAACATCATGTACCCGTAGGGGCATCTAACTATGCAGAAATATTTGGTTTTATTAACATACATAGAAGATTTCTGCCTCTAATCCAATATAACAGAGCTGAACTGAATGATGAGTTTTGATTGTGAGGTTTGTTTGTTTTTGTAATCGTGAACTGGCCCTTTAAGAATCTAACAAGAGTAAAACCTGAAAAACTTTGTGGCTGAGACGAAGAGAAAACAAAGCCAGGCGTGAACAACTGGACAAAAACACATAACGACAGGTAAGTACAGGTGTTTGTATCTGGTGTGTCCTGACAAGACAAAGGTATGACGACAGATAGAACATGATACATCGGAAACAAAGTTGAAAGAGTTTAAATTGGTGGTCCTGACCAAACGGCAGCAGCTGTGGCTGTGAAGTGAAGCCAATGCAGCCAATACAGTTGGCAGTGAAAAAACTGCAGTTCCTCAAACGTCCACTTGAGGCTGGCTACAGAACGGGCCAGCCTTCATAAGCCCCCATGTTAAAGTGTCCAACTTCACAGCAGAAATAAACATGTTTACATTTCAAAGTTTACGACAACTGTACTGAGTCTGAATTTTTTTTTTAACTCACTCATTCAAATTATATTAAGGCTTAAAGTTATGCATAATTTACAGCATTGACGTTTTGATTGACAGGTGGGTATTGTGACAGATGGCTTGTTTAAGCACCCAGGCGTCATTCAACCCACCCACGATCTACGTCTTTGTGCATTTTTAGATTAGCCAGGAGGCGGAAGAGGTGCGACTGCCAAGACGGTGGCGGCCAGAGCGACCACAATCTTTTCACGTCTCTTCAGAAACCTGTGGGTGATATCACGGATACGACGTCTATATTTTATACTGTCTATGGCCCTAACATAAATCTGTATGGTCTGTCAGTTATCCAGGAGAGTTCTGCGTTTTCAGGTTAAGCAACGTTGAGCATATTGTTTTAGACATCTCCTTTAGAAGTATTTCCAAGGTGTGAAAGGTAAACGAGAAATCAGCTTTCATGTCTAAAATCTCACCCACTCCTTTCCAGAAAGGCGTGACATATGGACACGACACTGAGGATATTGTTGAAAGAAAAAATGAGAATACAGAAAAACATTTCCCCTCCCACTCACTTACCAGCCAATCAGAATCAAGTATTTCTTACAGCTATAACTATAAATAGTATAAACTATACTATAAATTTATGAAAACCACTGACTCTGTTAATACATCGGACCGGATGTTGTTGTAATAACCTTATGTTTGTCAGACTGGACTACTTTTTTTTTTCAACTAAATCTTTATTGTCAACACACACACGCACACGCACACGCACACACACACACACACACACACACACACACACACACACACATCTCTAAATAAAATAAAACACAAAAAACCAAACATAAATCCATGTCGCACTTTCAGATGGGTCACCGAGAGAACACCCCCCTGTCACCATCACAATAAAAATTCACAATAAAAGTCAGGGAATCATTTCTGTGCTATCACGCATGACCTCACCAGCCAAACACACACACACACACACACACACACACACCCAGTCGCTTTAAGTCTCTCTCTCTCACACACACACACACACACACACAAACCACTGGCATACCAGAGAGCCTATATTTAAAATGAGCCCTGGGGATGTTTTTTATTTTCAGCACTTAGACATTCTATCAAAAATGGTCAATGTGGATACTTGGGTGTAGTGTGTGTGTTTGTGTTTGTGTGTGTGTGTGTGTGATGGCAAGACACAGGTATGACAAAATATAATCACAGCACAGGAATACCAATGAGTCGACAGCTTTTTTACAATGCGATAATAAATGCACATTCAGAAAATGAGCATGAGAGTGTGATTACTGAAATGTTTGAGCCAGACCCAAATAGTTACAAATTTGCTAAGGCTGCAAAATACCACCTTCCAAACTTGTAGCCGTTCCAAATACAGCCCTATCATCCCACGTCTCATTTTCAAAGCCTCTCTTTTCTCTCCCTCTCTCCTCCCACCACAAATCCCAGAACCTCGAGCAACACAGAGGGAGAGAGAGAGGGAGACAGAGGAGATGAGGGGAGCGTTTAAATCTAGCGTTCCGTGAGTGGTCGGGTCGGTGTCTGGAAATCTTTCACATCCTGTTTACGCCGGGCAGATTTCAGCCCGGGACCGCAGAGAGCTGGCAGAGCCCTGTGCCTGGACACAGCTACTCTCTCTCTCTCTCTCTCTCTCTCTCTCTCTCTCTCTCTTTTCTATCTGCTCCCTTGCCTCCCTCGCCCTGAGGATCTCAGTCTGCACTCCTTTTCCACACCACCTCCTTCCTATCAACACCTTCAAACCTAAAGCAAACAAGCACATGTCTAGCTCGCTGCCGCAGGAGTACGACCGGTGGAATCAAAATCCTGATAAAAAAGAATCCTTTTTATGCAGACCAAAATCACACAACACCCCCTTTAATATCCAGGTACAGGTTTAATACAGCTATGTGATCATATTTACAGTGTCCTACATCAAACGGAAAGTTCCAGAGAATCAAGAAAAATGAAATTTTCATGCCTGTAAAGAATTGGAGCAAAATCCTGGTATTTGAGTCAGGAAGCGTAAAAATATAACATCTGAAAAAGTCTGCTAAAGGTGATCAAAGATTAATGAACAAAGGATCCATCTGTCCTCTCGTCTTTTTTATTTTCTCCCCCCCGAACGGAGAAAGTTTGCAGTTCTGGTCCTGTAATCACTCTCCTCTCCTCTTTGCCTCCCTCACCTCTTCCTCTGAACTCAGCGGCACTTGCAGGATTTGACGACCATGTTGGAGAGTTGCTCAACACGTGGTGTGCGGCCTATGAAGTACATAATTGTGAGGGGCTCCAGGTCCTGAGGGACACAGCAAGGCGTGGCGGAGGCCTCGGGGTTCAGCTTGTTGTACAGAGGCAGGATCTGACCAGGGAAAAGAAATAGTAACGATAGTGTGCGAAACAGCTAAAGTCACGTACATTTTAGACCAATCAGGATGTAGAGACAGTAGAGATGTTTGCTTATGTTACTAGGCCACTTTTAAAAGAAGTAACTCACCATATTGAGACATTTTGTTAGACAAGAAGATTGGTACCATTCTCATGTCTGTACAGTAAATATTAACCTCCCGCCAGTACCTGGTTAGCTTAGCTTAGCATAAAGACTGCAAACAGGTGGAAACAGTTAGCCTGGGTCCGTCCAAATGTAACAAAAGAACCTTTAAAGCTCACTAATTAATGTTTATGTCTGTCTGGCACCATTATATTAACAAAAAGACTTCAGGCTAGCTGTTTCCCTCTGTCTCCACTCATTGTGCTAAGCTAAGCTAACCAGATGCTGGTTGCAGCTTTATATTTACCGTACAGACACAAGATCTAACTCTCTGTAAGAAGATTTTGATTGCTGAGTGGTTACTATGTTCTGTAACCACTGCCTGTCACTTCTTATTTCTCTTTCGATTACTTTAACGTGAACAACAAACACTGTCATCAGTCGTAGGAACTGAGCAAATCAAATCATCTAAAAGCCGCAGTGGCATTTGTTGACAGCTGCAAAATGTCTCACTGCAGCTAATTTAAGCGTCCGATTTGTGTAAAAGTCCTACACATCTAGATTATATTACAGTAAAGACTCGCTGTGGCTACAGGCTAACACGTAAGACAAACAGGCTGTGTTGTGTAAGCCTATATGTTCTGTAACTGGCCTCTGAGAGGTGTCAGCCCATTTATGACACTGGGGTTAACCAATTTTAGCTAACTATGGTGTTTAGCAGCCACAAACAATGCATTTAAAGCTCATTAAAAAGGCAAACATCACCCACATTTCAAAGTTTCTGTACATTGAAGTCAGGAAGGAAGTTGATTGGTCCAAACCAAAGTGTTTTACAAGAGAGGAGTGTGAGATCAGAAGTTCCCTTTGTTTGGACTGTACAACTGTTTATAACTAATCGATCCCAGATGATTTCTATTTATGCAATGTGGCTGTGGCTGTCATGCTGAGAAGTTTGTCTGTTTCCATTCAAGCTATTAAGAAATAAAAAAAAAGGTCATGAATCTGATGATTGCAGGAAAATATACTTTGAGAAACAAGAGCACATTTGTCTTTTTCTTTGCTAACTAAGACGTGTCGTCTAACTTAATGGTCTGAGTGGTTAAAATAAATATTTTTATTTTAATGTAGGGTACAATACAGTACCTGTTAACTTTATTTGATACTTTACTTCGCAACCATAATTTACTTTGCCAAAAGTCTAAAAGAGGCAAATTTTGAATGCTGCGTAGACATTTTAGGTCTGCGATTCAATACCTAGCCCTGGTCATTTGTCATGTTACAGATATATGGAGACCCAGCTCACCATGTTATAGTGGTTGTTGGCACTCCAGAGGTAAGGACAGTTGCCGGCACAGAAGTTGGCTTTGTATCCTTTGGGCTCGTGGATCCATTTCCAGTTGAGGTCACGCCTGAAGTCGATGTAGAGCGAGCGCAGACAGCAGCCCTGGTCTGAGCCACTGAGACACAACAAAGAAAAATATTTTCAACCCCCATCCTGCTTTTCAAAGTCTGGGGCAAAAGCCCAAAGTCATGGGAAAATGACAACGGGTCACCAATGAAGAACCAGCCATCACAAGGTAATGACTATGTAAGGCTGCCAGAGTTTTCCCCTGCAGCGTTAGGTAGTCTAAATAAAACACTGCACGCCTGTTGGCCTGCAGTCTAAACACAGGGTCAATATTGTTAGTTTTGCCACACAATAGTCTGCAAAGTGATCGCTGGGTCAAGAGGAAAAAAACTGAAATCCTCTGCCCACCACAACTCGATTTCATGATTATAAAAACTACAAATCCTGGAAGAATGTCAGTGCTGTCAGTCACACATAACCACACACATGGTTGGCGGCCTACCGGGAGCAGGTTGTGGTGTCTGTGGCAGCCGCCCTCTTCTTGCGGTTCTTCTTGGCCGGGTTGTCCACTCTGTCACTGGGCAGCACGGTGAGGATGAGGTGAGGCGTCTTGGTGCTGAAATCTGCCTGGCCTTTGACCTGACCGGGCTTTCTTATCTGACGAAGCTTCTCATCATCCAGCCCTACGGAGAGAGAGGAGTGTCACAGTTAATACTGGGGTCTCAAACTGGGTTTTTTTTGGACATTTCCCTAAATCTTTGCTGTTTTATTGTGAAATATTGGAAAGTTTTCCCTCGTCTGGCTCACAAAAACTATTAAAATTAAACAGCTCAAGATATGTGCAACGTGTGATGTGGGTTTGTGAGTAAACATTTCTTTGTTTTTATGGGTCACAAGCCATAAAAGGTTGGAAACTATTGAGTAATACCTTTGAATTCCTTCAGTTTGGATGCCAGAAAATTATAATAGTCACAGATTCTGTTCATGAATTTCCTCTAACACATCTACAGTTCTTACACTATGACATGTTTTTCTGTGAAGGCAGTCGAACAAATTTTGTAGTTCTACAATTTTCTACGATGTTGCTGAACAAATATAACAGCACACAGACAGAAATACATACATAATACAGTTGTTACCAAGGCCAGAAACAACAGCATGCCTGTATCTAATTTTATGCTTCTGCTGAGTATTCGTGGCCTATAGAAGTACAAGAGCTCCAAACAAGCCCCCACTTGTCTTACATCAATATCAAAAGTTTTCCCAAGCAGTAAAAAAAACTAACTTGGCTCCAGTGAATGTAAATCCTGAGAAAAGTGCCATAATTTATGGTCTAAATGAAGCAAAACAGACTTTCAGTAGTTTCACAGTGCGTGGAAGAACAGTTTCTCCATTATTCCTGTAGGATGGGTGATTCATGAATCATTTTGGAGGCGCCTCTCAGAAGAAGTCTCCACTTTATGTTCACATTTTGTGACCTGCAGGAATAAAGCTGTGCTGATAAATCTACTACAAGTGCCTTTAATGCCCTTTCAAAGACATTTACGACCAACCTGATAAATTTTTCATCTCTGTGGTCATCGGTATAAAACTGAGGTTAACTGCACTTTTTTAATTCGTCAAATCTTTTGGCACACTGGCTTTTTTTTAAAATTTGTTTAAAAGGTGAAATGATGCAACGATAAATAAAGGAATTATTATTATTAATATTAGCTGTTGTGATTAGCTTAGCAGCTAACTTTCACATGTAGACACTGAACATTGAATGTCTCTCCCTGAACTTCTGAACTTGTCTGTAGCAGGAGATTAAACTCAGCATTATGCTGTAAGAGGTGTGGGAAGTTTCCTTTGAATCAAAATATGAAAACAGTTTAAAGTTTAGTGTCACTGGGAGTTAATCCGAGCCTTGGTGCTGCTCTAATCATCCACTCTGCACATATGTACACAAAGAACTGCAACAAACCTGCAAAAAGAGCCTCCAGCTCTTCACTCTTATTGGGAACAATGTTGTTGGTGGATGGGATGAAGGTGCAGCAGGGACAGTGGACGCCCAACTTCAGGCCAAGATTATTCTCTGATAGGTCAAAGAAGAGTCAGAGAAAAACACACATTGAGATCAGCTGATGAAGATGAAGTTTAAATGATTTGTTGGTCCTGAGACTAACCTGAATCTGACACCCAGTCCTTTATGGTTTCGGTGACATCAACAGAGATCCAGACTCCCTTTGCCTTCGGCTGAACGGTGCGGGAGTCGATGTAACGTTGAGTGGAGGTGCTCTCTTCATCTGGCTTCAGCAGCTGACACAGAAAAATAAGACAGTGATAAAGCTGACGTGCAGACACACAGTCTAACACAAGCAACATGTTGCCGTCTACTCCTCTGCCTGTCAGAAAACTGTATAATCTCCACTTTGGTAAATGGGGCAATGAGTTCATCTTCCTTAAATCTGACATGACACATGAATGGCATAGAGAATAACGACTGTGTCAACGTGCGTTCATCAGGCTCTCCTCGGGCTAAAATTTTTCTGTAAGATGCGTAAAATGTCTCCCTCCAGCTAAAATATAAATAACTTTAATTGGTGAGGATTTAGTGTTATAATAGTCTTGCTGGCATGATTCCCGACATCCTGAAAGAAGAAATCTACACAAAAACTAACTTTAATGTCATTCCTGCTCACACTTTATGAACTTTATTTTACAAAGATTTGTCTGTGACGTTGACAGGATGCAGCTCCTGGTCTGCTTCTTTTGGAGACAAATGAGACCTGAAGTGACTTTCTGTTTTCTGTCCAAATCTCTTAGTTAGTTTAGTTGATTAGTTTTTGCACAGAAATTAATAACATACACACTGACAGTACTGTGTGTGTGAGTGTGTTTTCTATTGCAAGGCCCACTCCAGCCCACCTGCCTACCATGGAGTCTCCAAGGAGTTGTATTCAGTTATTTCTTCGTGTCAGTCTGTTCTAAAAAGGGTTGCCAGGTTTTATTGGGTCTTCAGGGAATCTCTCAGTGCCTGTGCCTGTGCTCAGAGCCTAATTCTCTGCAGCCTAATGCACTGCAGCATCTCCTGAATCCATCTATTATGAGTAGGTGGGGAGGATGTGCACGCTTCCTAGCAAGCAGGGAGGTGACTGAAAAACTTCTTTGTTGCGTTGGAAAAGGAATTCCCAAAAGGCAGCTGAGGAAGTCAGGGTCTACTGTTTTACCTAAGACCACACTAAGTGTAAGTTAATATTGCAGGCATGACCAAGATGTCAGTGGGTGTTTACATCCGTTGCATGTATCATTTCTGTCAGGGTATATCTTGTCTTACGTTGGTGAAATGAGTTTATGAAGTAGATTGTGCCTTGCACATATAGAGGAGGTGTACAAGGTCTAGTATATATCCCCATTGCTCATCTGACAGTCCTGGTCCCAGATGGACCCTTAAATTGGGTCTACATCTAAATTAGGGGAATTGATTTGCTAGACCTGACGGTTTCAAATTTCTGAAGCACTAGTTACAATTAGATTTTGAGCAACTTATCTAACCGAGAAGAAACCACCGACCAAAGTGAGAGACACAAAGACATCGTTCATCATGTTAGTGTTTCAGAAAAGGTGTTTGTGGATGTTACAGGCCAAGTAGTGTTGGTGGAAATGTGGCAATGCTAGACCTCCTTTAGATTCGGGAAGTTGAAGAACCATTCTCTTGACACGTGCTCTTCATCTGCACCATAGGAACGAGTTTATGAGTTGATCAAGTGTGCTAAAGTGACTTTAAAGAAGTGTGACCTTCTTATTGTGAGAAATGTGGTTTATTTGGACGTAAAAGCTTAAAAAGACAGTCCTATTCGGTTTGTTTACCTGATAGATCTCCACTCTCTGCTCTGAGGCCCGGGCCTGCGGGTTGGGAGCTCTGAAGATCCTGAACTCAGCCTTGACCAGGGTGCTGTTGGTCAGGTCAACTCCGCTGACGTCAAAGTGGACAACTCTGTAGTGAGGGTTGGGAGTTGCTGGCTGTACCACATCTGGATGAAAAAAAAAACCGATAGATGACTAATGATCTAACAACATCTCATGCCTTCTCTGACAATGTTGTATTTATAACTTTTGGTTAAAACAGCGCTGTGATGCATTGTCTCGGACATAATTACTGCTGATGAGTGTCTCAAAGCTAAATTATAGGTTTGGGCATAGTGAGTAGATGTGTCTGGTCTTATGTTTAATATATGGGTAATTGTTGTGTTCATGCTGTATGAAACATCACCTCCCAACTAGACACTTATGTAATTATGCATCATGTAGTATCCAGCGCCATTAATCTTCAAATCTCCTAAATAAAGGTCCATCAACACCAAGTTTTGCTTCTTTGCGTGCGAGTTACCAACCACAGCTGGCACAAAGAGCAGAGTGCCTTGCTCAAGGGTTCAAAGCTGTTGATAATGTAAGATTTATTTATTTTTAATAAGGACATTTCATCTGAAGAGAAGGAACCAGCGTTACAATAACTCGACTTTGTACACATACTCCCAAACTTAAGAATGAGAGGGTGGAGATGGGCAGTAGTAGCTCCCAGCAGCATCTCTGGTTCAAATAGGCAATGATGAGCAATATTTTTGTTGGTATATTATTTGTGTAAATACCATAATTAAGTGAAATTCTAAGGTTGAGGTTCTCTCAGTTTAGGAGTCTCAATTTGGTAAAACTTTATCCCTGGACTTGTCTCCTGTTCAGAGGGCAAAACTGCACTTTTTAACTCCATTTTCTGCAGAATATTTTACACAAAATAACACAGATTTACCTGATAAAACATGATGCTTTGGTGCAAACTGAACTACCCAGTCATATAGTAGTACAAATTTAAAACCACCTGGACCTGATTCATTAAAGTGGTGTTTAAGCATTATTTGGACAATTTGGTTGCTGATCTTTCTACATATTGATACTTTTACTTAAGTATGCATGATCATTTATTTATTTAAAAACGTTGTGGACCATGATCTCATGTAATCTGGAACATACATCACAGGTGGACTCACTTGTGTCGGTGCGTGGAGGCAGCATGTCTATCCTATGCACCTCTTTGGCGTAATAGTCCTCCTCGCTGCTCTCGCGCTCGCACGCGGACTCGCCCAGACGCGCGCGCTCCTTCAGCAGCTCCCGCGTGCTGTTGTAGAGCAGCATGACCTCCGGAGGCACCGAGCCAACCGGCGGGTCATCATCCTCGTCCGGCGGGCTGCGGATACGGAGCTTGCTGAGGATTTGTCCGCGGACCGCCTCGATGCGTCGGGACTTCTGTCTGTCCAGGTTAATGGACTGACACGTGTTGATCCCCTCCACCAGCAACACACCGGAGAACCGGAGCAGGAGCAGCAGCAAGGCGAGGCGGGGGAGCCACATTGTCCGGGGAAGAGACGGAGGGGACAGAGGCACTCCCTGAACGGCCGTGGAGGAAATCAGCTCAAACAATAAAGGTCACAAGTGGACTGTGACTATAGCTGAGCCTCCAAACCACCACAAGAAATATGTGAAGTGGTTTAAAATTTAAAAAGTGTCCAAAACCTGCATGAATAAGATAAAAAAAAAAAAAAAAGCCAGAAACTATTTCAATCAAAACCACTTTATGTGGAAAAAATGAAAAACCGCATGTGCTGACTTTACATTTATTCTGCTGAGGTAATTTTAAAACATTGTTCATCCATGCGCCTGCATATTTCAACTAAAGACGCATTGTCATTTAAGTTGTTTAAAACTCAGGTTTAGGAAAAAAAAAAAACTACAAACACACTACAACCAAACTTCACTGTAAAAAACTCAAATTTAGTGGAAATCTGGCTGCCGCTTAAATTCCAATCTGGTGCGCTCAAAAGCTCCGGTGCCGTCCCGTGCCTGTGCGTGCGCGCGTCTTTACGCGTGTATATATATATGTATAAAAAAAAGGTGAAAATATTTTAATTACAGTCTAACCGATAAGTTGGATCCGTCTCCGTTTTCCGCCGTCCATCCTCGGTTAATTCAACAGCTTTCAGGAGAAAAGGAGTCATCACAGGAGCTCAGCCCATGTCGCAAATCCTCCAAACAACAAAAAAAAACCCTGAGCTGGTTCACTTCATCTGAAGCAGCATGGTTCCCGTGATTTTACCTCCGAAAGACCCATCTGTGGAGCGAAAACTTGGCCCATAACCGCTTCCAGAAAATCTAGTTACAGCTTTAAAAATATATACATATACACCCAATGAGATCCTCCCATTCACTGTTATAGGTAAACAGAAAAACTCAAGCGCAGGAAAGAAACTGTTGATTTATGTTGGAAAACCCATGGTGGGCCCGTTAATCCCCCTCATATAAACATCAAAACACGGAAAAAGTCAGACGACGTGAAAAGACATGACGCAGAAAAAATATATGAAAGAAGTCCTTGTGCTGTGAATTAAAAAAAATGGAGGAAACTTTACAGTAAATGACAGATCCTCAGTTTAAATGAGCTCCAGCATGATGTGTGCTGGGCTGAAAACACTCAAGAGACCTGCTGCTGCATGATGTGACTCCATTATTCTGCAGATCCTCTGTGAGAAATGCAACAGAGCTCCAGACAGAAAGAGGAGGAGGAGGAGGTGGAGGGAGGGACTGGATGTGAGAGAGGAGAGGTGGTGGTGGTGGTGGTGGTGGGGCGGGTTGCCACCAAAGTGAAGGGAGTGTGTGATTATGTAGGCAAGAGCCATCTTCCTCTCTCTCTCTCTCTCTCTCTCTCTCTCTCTCTCTCTCTCTCTTCTCTCTCTCTCTCTCTCTCTCTCTCTCTCTCTCTCTCTCTCTCTCTCTCTCTCTCTCTCTCTCTCTCTCTCTCTCTCTCACACACACACACACACACACACACACACACACACACACACACACACACACACACACACACACACACACATTATGCAATTTCTCTTCTCCACAAAAATGCTTGCACCACCCTCTTTCAGCAGGTAAACATCCCCTGAGGGCATATCAGCCTTAAAGGAGTAGTTACACATTTTAGGGAAATATGCTTATTCACTCTCTGACAGAGAATATTGTAGCTTAGCATAAACACTGGGAACAAAGGGAAACTGTTAGCCTGGTTCTGTCCACCTACCTGTATCTCTAAAGCTCACTCATATACACATAACATCATAACACATTATGTCTTGCTTGGTTAATTTATGCTTAGTGACTTGGCTAGGACCTGTTGCTAAGACACAAGTGAAGACTCCAGGAAGTTACTGGTCCCAGCCATTGGCAGTATAAAGAATGGACGTCGTATCTGTGACGTGGATGCACAGGTTTCTGAAGAGACGTTTTGAAGCTCAAAATCTGTGGCCTCCGCCATGTTAGCAGTCCTGCCTCTTCCACCTCCCGGCTAATCTAAAAATGGGCAAAGACGTGGATCATCGGTGGACCAAATGAGGCCTGGGTGCTCAAACAGGCCATCTGTAATGGCACTTACCTGCCAATCAAAGCGGCCATGCTCTTAATTATACATAACTTTAAGCCTTAATATAATTTGAACAGGTGAGTTCTATAGAAATTCACTCTCAGTACAGTTGTCATGAACGGGAAAATTAGCTATAGAGACCAAAACATTTTTTTACCAGGCTGTAAACATGTTTACTTCTGCTGTGAAGTTGGACATTTTAACATGGGGGCTTATGGAGACTGACTTGTTCTGTAACCAGCCTCAAGTGGACGTTTGAGGAACTGCAGTTTGTGGCTTCACTTTACAGACACAGAGGTTGCCGGTTGGTCCCAGCCAAGAAATAGCCCTGCACATATCTGCCCATTGAACGTTTAAGTTGTACAAAAAAAAAACAATTCAACAGATCAGCTACAGCAGGTTAATTACTGAGATTTAGAGGTGCGGTTATCTTTGGACAGAGATAAGCGAGCTGTTTCCCCGTTTCCAGTCTCTAAGCTAAGTTAACAGAGTAGAGCGGTATTTCCCGATTGTTAAACTAATCCTTTAAACATCAAACTGTTAAAATGGGCCGATGAAGAAATCAGATGTATTATTTCACTCAGGTGATTTCAAAATGCAGCTTTAAAGAGTCTCAGTGTAATTTTCAGCTTAAGCCTCGTTCATGCCACTAGCTTGAGGCTTATCCTAATTTCATTAAATCATTCCACGGCCCATCCCTTTTTATCTTTATCTTTTCTAGCTTTCAATCTAGTCCCTTTCTTTCCTCTCTGTTCCTCTTCGGTCTCATTGTTAATTACAGCTCAGAACTTGGAGAGGACTGTTAATCTGTCAGGGGTGGCTTTTATTGCTGCTCTGCTGCCATCCCATTATACCGTTATTATAGTTGCGGGTGCAGGCCTGTAATTGCTGTAAGTAGAAGGGAAAAGGTAGGAGAGACTCAGGCTGCCTCGAGGCTTCTGGTCAGGGTAAACCCCCCCTTCATCATCTGTCCTGGCAAGGTTTCTAAAAATGATAACACTGGCTGTGAACAAACAGGCTCCTGTTCCAACTTGACTACCGCTACACCGTCTTAGACTGCCTGAAACATAAAGAAAGACACCTAATTTGTCTCTCACTTTTTGTTTCTTTGCAATCTTAAAGGACCTCAGACACTCTGTGGAGTATCCTCAGATCACAGCCCGCCCAGGTGGGGTGTCATGAGTGTGTGTGCTGTAATGTGTGGCATAAAAAAAGACTTCCTCAAAAACAACTTCTAGCCTGCCTGCCTGCCTTTTTTCTGCTTCTTTTCCTCAAAGCCAAATATAGACAAGCCACTGCCACGTCATCTGGCCCTCAGCACTTTCTTCAACCCTGAGAGAGAGAGGGCGAGATGGGGTTCAGAGCCTGCCTCTCACTCGTGAAGCCTCGGGGGTTTATATTTTAACATGTCTGTAATAAAAATGAATCCATATTTTCCACAAAAACCTCAAACAATTTTGGCCGTCATGGAAATCAGGACAGTTTTATTGAAAAAGAAAAAAAAAAACAGTCACAAAAATAAATACAGATAAAAACCACCGGGGGTTTACGCTCAGGGAACATTTCCATCTGTTATTCCTCAAATCTTTTTCCTCCGTTGGCAGCCACTTCAACAACAATCAACCAAACAGCGTGGCCACTTTTCACATGGCACCAACTTAAATCTGAGTCCAGCCTCTCTCTCTCTCTGACTACCCACAATCCCATCTGAGGTTGTGTTTGGTGCCGTCTACACCTCGTCTTCGTTCAGCAGCATGTTGGGGATTCCTCTGGAGATCGGGAACTCTCGTCCCGATTCAGGACACTGCAGGCAGCCCTCTATCACCTCCACCTGCAACAACCAGAACAAACAGGAGGTGTGAGGCCACTAGAGGTCATCATAGAGTGAAACACATCACATGGCCAAAAGTATGTGGACACCCCTGTTGCCATGCTTTTGGTTTGTATGGTTTGGCCTCGAACCCTTTAGGTTTCATCTGAGGGAAACCTTAAAAGCTACAGCAGACAATCGTTTGGACCAGCGGTTCTCAAACTCTGGGCTGTGGCCCAGTACAGGGCCATGAAACATTTGATTCAGCAAACACAGTTTAACATAAATCTTAGCAGGCTTTCTCTGCGGTAGTTATCTTGAACTTGGTGCAGTCTGTGCTTCATCTTTCATTGTCCATCCCCACCCAAGTAGGTCATTAGTATCCAAGGTAACAAGTCTCTCATCAACACCTTTCAGCATTGTATGAAATCTGCCAACTACAAGTACACATTCATGTGGCGACAGTTTGGAGAAGCCCCTTTCCTGTTTCAGTGTGACAATGCTCCCTGTGCCCAAAGACAGCTCCATACAGAAATAGTTTTCTGAGTTCGGCGTGGAAGAACTTTACCGGTCTGCATCTGCATCCACGACTGTGATCTTATCACCTATAACTGGTGCGACCTCAGTGATGCTCTTGTGGCTGAACTGGAGCAAATCCCTGCAGACGGGCTCCAAAATCTGTTGGAAAGCCCAGAACAGCCTATCATGTCCGTGGCAGACATGAACACTGTATGTGGTTGTTTTGGGCCACACAATCAGTGTGGCTTTTTTATGTTTCTCGATTGTCACACCAACTCTCATGCACTGACCATGAGAACCAGTTTAATTTAGGCCCCTGAATGTCCACACTAATACATTGTGAGGTCTCCTCCCTTGATGTTTTATTTGTGCAGGCAACAGAGGTGAAGACGAATGAGGTGGGGTTCAAACCTCAACACTTCTCACATACTCTCAAGCCAAACGTCCATTAGACTACAGAGTTGTATTTTTTGCTATCCTTCCAGATGTGCGGTGCTGCTCTGTCTTGTCTGTCCATGTGCCGTTTGTTTGTTTCATCCTGTGGGATCCGCTGTCTTTGAACACAATTTTGGTGTAGATGTAGCCATTTGTTAACCCTAAAATAAAGTATAAATGCTAATTAACTTGTCATTTGAGACTTTGTGTTTGCACTGGGAGTATTTCGGGGCCACAAACAAAGCCTAGGCCAGCTCTGTAGCAGCATATTTACCATTAACACCAATAATTTTGGAATGAGGTGACGAACAATCACACGTGTGTTTAATGTTTAGGATTCAACATGGTTTTTGCCACACAGTGCACAGATTGGGGTTCAAAAATGTCTAAGTATTGTAAGTATGTCTACAGTATTTCAGTTCCTGTGTTTGATCTCCACAAAAATAGTCGGATCTCCTCCGCTGAATGGACATGGTGCAGTTATAAAAAAAACAAGACACTGTGCAGGAAACCACCACATGAAAGCTTTGTTGCTAATTGCTGTTGCCAGTAATAGAAACAGGATGTCAAGTACACGCTGCATCTTTCTATGTCACTGTGACAGACTGAATATTGTAAGCTGTAGTTTTAAACAGAAGGTGTACTTAAGTGTTCTGCAGAAAGTTATCCCATAATTATCATAATGATTCATTTTGTTGAATGACACAAGAACAGGAAACACTGCTGGGATCCACACGGTAAATCATGTCAGGAATGGAGAGTCTTTGTTTCCTTCCTGTTAAAGATGATTTCAGGCTTGAAACAATGTGTGTTTGACTGAAAATTAAAAATGAAAGAGCTAAAACTACTTGTAAATTATAACATTTCTCCCAAAATGAGACCTTTGCAGCTCTGAGGAAAAGAACCAGAGCTGCTGCGGTTGCTAAAAATTATTAAAAGTAATTATTAAAGTCATTTTTAAGCAAAAATTCAAAATATGTTTTGGTTTCAGCTTCTCTGCCATGAGGACATGTCGTTTTATGTTTACTGTAAACTAAATATATTTGGGGTTTTGGACTTTTGGTCAAACACAATAAGATATCTAGTAATGCCACCGAAGCTTCTGGGAAAATGTGATGAGTTTTCATGATTTTATGTAATTTTAAAGAGAAAAATCTTCATCAGTTAGTCTAAAACCATCAACAGACTGATTCATGACGCCCTAAAGAAAACACAGCCACGTGTTATTACTAGGAAGCAACTATATACTGTAGTAAAGATGAATGATGCTTCATACCTCTAATAACACTCTGTGCACTTTCTTCAGGAAATCTTCATTTTTCTCATAATCTGACACCAGCTCGCCCGGCAGGTCTTGCCGTTGACCCAGCTATAGAAGAAAAGGA
>OX336893.1:16956298-17018798 GCA_946959425.1 Argyrosomus regius | reverse complement strand
GAAGGCAACATAAACTAGTAAAAAAAAGACACTCTGCAAGGTTTATGGCACAAATAACAGTGCTGAGTGAAGCAGGTGCATAGTGGGGCCAAAGCTGAACCAATGACATTATGTTTTGTTGTGAAGTCGGGGTAAAAACCATCTGCCAACCTCTGGAGGGTGTTAGCAAAGGACAAAAAATATTCTCCCAGTCTCCACTATGAGCATCACTGGACAACAAGTAGACAAAAGCGCCTCATCACACATTGCACCCATAAAAGGTAAACTGATGTCCTAATAAAATCAGCTGGAAACCTTTTGTGGTGCCGCCGTTTGCAGCTAGTGATCGGTGAATAAAGATACAAACAGAGAAAGGATTTCTGGTACGAGTTCACCAAGACTCGTGAAAAAGCTGAAACATGTTGGTCTCGCAATAAAGCCGTTCTTTATACTTTTAAATCTGTCTCTTCTCCTGGAAGAAGGTGAAATTGTACAAACAGTTTCAAGCAGCTCAATTCAGAGTTCATGAAGGGCCCACAATCTGCGTCTATGAACAGGAAAACCTTGAGAGTGATGATCCTACGTGCCCTTAGTTGGATTGATGGTGATATGTTTGAGCAGACAGTGAGGAGAATCTGCAGACTAATGTATGACTGAGGGGAGGATATATGAGGAGAGCGCTCGCCGTATGCAAAACAGAATGAATAAATCTGGTTTAGTCCATGTATGATGGAGCCACATAAAACACTGGGTGTCAGTAACTACAGTAGTCGTTAGTTGTTGATTTGCTTTTGCATCGGAGCACACACAGACTCTCATTAGTCTGTACACACATGCACATACACAGTCAAACCCTGGATTCGATCCGTTAGCTGAAATATCTCAAATTATGATCTCTCATTCACACACACACTTTCTCTGTCCCACACAGACAAAAAAAAAAGAAAAAAAAGGCGTCATCATTCTTGGCCTTCCTCCGTGCGCCACTTCAGGAAATCCTCCTTTCGGGCGTCTGGTTTGATCTGGTTCCGCATGCCACCGAGCAGATTGGAGGTGGCTTCAGAGGCCACTATTAAAGGTCGGACCACGGTGGGCGGAATCTGCCGCAGGACGCCGCCCACAGCACCGGGCAGGCCCTTCTGTTCATGGCCACGGGATGCTACATCGCACAAGGTCTGCGCCGTGTCAATTACTCCCTGGAGGGCAGAGAGTCAAAATATTTAGTGTTTCAGTACATTTACATGCACACGAGTAACCAGGCTACTCAAATAAATCAGGTTATTCAGGAATTGTCTATTAATTGATTGATGATGATGTCTTTAAAATGCTTTTTTGTCCTGAAATTAGCTAAAGAAAAGCAGGAAATTGTTACATTTGAGAGGCTAAAAGAAACAAATTTGGATTTTAGCTGATAAAAATAGTCAAATTTTACTAAAAATGTGAGGGCATGTTCTTTAGATGGGTCCATGCACTTTGGGAGGGTAAGTTTGGGGACTCACCTCTCTGACGGTGTCGTAGGCCTTGGCCACACCTTCTCGAAGGTCTGCAGGCTGAGCAGCTCTGCGGGGCCGGCTGGAGGTAGCCCGGCCTTCTGTGATGGCGAAGCGGTTCAGGGGGGGAGTTGGAGACAGGATGTCGTACACCGTCTCTGCTGTGGCCTGTGGTAAGAGAAGCAAGAACACGTCAACACTGGAGTTAAAGGCATCAAATATCTGAAGCCCAGCTCATTCTGAAAGACAACAAATAACTTAATGAGCCGTGTGATAGGCAGATCCTGTACAGACTGAATACCTGTATGGCCTGCACCAGCCTGTTGCTGAGCTCTAGAGCGGCTGATGCTGTGGAGGTACCAAAGGATGCTGCCCCCCTCTGGAGACCTCGAATAATGCGTCCATCCTTCCTGTACTGCTCTATGGGCAACCAGAACAGATCCCTCACTCCATGGACTGGGGAAACAAACAGACGTGGAAAGAGGGGAAAAGAGAACGAGAGATGAAACAGGTTGAATAGCATGTAAATGTTTAGCTGTAACCGAGTGCAGTGTTTGGTGCAGAAACAAGCAGTTTCAACTCACACAGCTGGACAACCGAGTGCATGGGGCCAACACCTCCCAGGATGCCCGGCAGCTGATTCTTCCTGATGTCTGTCAGCCACTCCGTGACGGCGTACTGGATCACTTTGTCCACACCGAGGAGACTAGAAAGAAAGACTAAGACTTTAGGACGTTCTCAGATGACAAAAATGTTTCGCAATCAGCCAATAAAATGTCCGTGTCAGTATGGAGGTGTGTATTTCTACCCGTGTCTGCAGCAGAGCCTCTTCAGCTTCAACTCAGAACAGTTTAATTGGGCCAGACCGATCAGAATCCCTGCAAACGTTCCCTGAAACAAAGAGCAGGACAGAAGGATGGTCAGTGATCAAATACACAGAAGTGCTTCAGATTTCTTTATTATAAGCTTCATAGGCTGAGTGACAGATGAGCTGTTTGAGCGACCTCTCACCTGTTCAATGACGACATGTTTGCCATGATAGTCCAGCCAGATAGGCACTTCAGAGGTGAAACGAAACTCCCTGAAAACAGCAGAGAAAGAAGAGAGAGACCTTCACTTAACACATATTTAATATACTTTATACTTTTAACCATTACTAGTTTGTAAAAGCAGAGTCAGACTTTCTGATGAATTTGGATTTACATACCGGAAGTAGATTGGCTGGTCTGAGGAGGAGGTGGAGCCGGCAGAAGAGGAGCTCTGCTCGCTGTACGTCGTTTCCACAGAAGCCGTGAGGTCAGGTCCCAGACCAACGGCTGACTCAGCCTCCTCAGATGTCTTTTGGGAGGGGTCTGCCTTCACTGAAAAATATAGAAAAATCCATGTTCACTAGAGCGTGTTAAAATAAATACAGGATCAAATGTTAAATCTGCTCAAAATGAACATTAGTAATCATTAAAAAAATGCCCTGCAGCCAGCATAATGCTAACTCTTAGCAAATGAGAGAACCCCACATGACAGATCTTGTTTAAAACCTTAATATTTATGTCTTTAACAAAAGCCCCTAACATCAAATATGAAACACAGTTGATGGAATATGCAGCACAGATTAAAAAAACATCATTAGATGTAGCTCACCTTCAGATGCAGGGTCCACAGGAAGGTAAGGGTTAACAAAGGAAGCTAGATTACTGAAAAAGTCCTTCAGGAAAAACAGAGCGTCCTGGACAGGAGACAGAAGAAGAGGTGTGTTAGATGTGCAGAGGTTACAGGAGAGAACGACTGCTCCCTGTCAGGATGAACGGTATAAATGTGCTGTAAGTGTAATGGCTCTGAAGCTGCAACCTTCGAACTGATACAGCTCTCTATTCCTGGTGTGCATGGTAATTTCTGATGGCCACATTAATATGCAAAATTAGGAGGACTTGTTGGGTGTCATGTAGACGGAGACTTGATCACTCTCGCTGTTAAGAGTCTGGAGGAGTTACCTGGTCGATGTTAAGCCTTAGTGGCAGCAGGCTGATCCGAAGACAGCACTCTGGACCACCGAGGCCAGACTCCGGACACACCTGCAGGGCCTTCACTGTCAGCTACAAAAAAGAAAACGCATAATCAATATCATATCTATGACACGATCAATATATCCTCCCTCCTCACCTCTCTGCTGTCTCACCATGTTGGAGTGGGCTCGGCGGGGCATGCTCTCGCTTGTGTAGAGGTAGAGGAATTTGTTGATTTGTGAGGAGGCCAGTCGGTCTCGAACCTCCAGCTCCTGGACAATGAAGACCTGCCTGGAGAGGGGATGCTCGCCACCGGGACCGACCCCAGCTCCCACTGACCCCTCCCCTTCCTGCCCTGCTATTGCCACCTGGTAGGACTCATGCTGGAAGGACACCTGGACGGCAAAAGAGGTTGAAATGTGTTGGTGTCTCTGTACTGGTGAAGCTGCAGCTCCTTAACTCAGGAAGGTATTGCAGTTTTAATTAGTCTTAAGTTAAATTAAAGTCTGACATTTTGGGAAATTATTATTATTGTTGGCTTGCTTGTCAAAAGTTAGATGAGAATATCAATACCATTCATAAATCTGCAGGATTTATACTGTATGTGGAGTCAGCAGCTGGTTTAGCTCAGCATAAAGACTGGAAGCAGGGAGAGACAGTGAGTTTGGCTCCGTCCAAAGGTAATAAATTCAGCTTATGAGAGTGGTATCGATCCTTTCAGCAAGAGAGCGAATAAGCATATTTCCCAAAGCGTGGAACTTTTCCTTTAATTGTCATTTCAAACAAAAATGTACAGCTGAAATGAAACATTTAATCTGAATAAAGGCAAACACATCAAAAATGCTAAAGTTTAACAGTTATAACTAAATACCTGAATTACAGTATGTAAGTTTCATCTTAACTCAGCATACTGGTACCTTGGTGAGCTGGATCTCCATCAGCAGCGTGTGCTGACGTCCGCTGCCTCCCGCCCAGCGCCAGGAGTTCTGGGGACGAGAGGAAGTGACGGAGCGAGACGGTGACCCGCGAACACCAGCAGGGACTGAGCGACCTCTGTCGAGAGTGGAGGACAGAGATGGTGAACGCAAAGTAAAAGAGAGTGAGAGAGAACTGACCTGACAGATGAATGATGAATGACCAGATTTGTACCTGTTTGCGTGCTGGGCATGTATGGACATCGGTTTGCCGCCAAAGTCTTTGCCCCCGTAGAGATGCCAGACCACAGAGATCTCCCGCAGCACCACCCTGCTCTGGGGCACCGGGAAGCGGCTCGGGGCTCGGAGCAGGTCTGAGCTGCCCCGAGGCCTGGAGAAGTGACTGTCCTTCACCTTGATCGGCCCCTGGGCCAGCACTGTCACCACGGGCTCCCCGTCCTTGGGCTGTAACAAACACGATGTTAGGACATTTTGTGAGTTAACATACAGAGTAATTCTGAACAGGTGTCACGGGGAAGAAAAAAGAAAGAGGACTCACAGGAATGCCCATGCCGGGTGCCTCCAACATGCAAAAGTCATCGTTGTCGGTGGAGCCCTCGGAGCCTTCGTCTGACATCATATCTGCCTGTGCCTCCGTCGCTGTGGCAACAAGTCCGTCAAGCTCAGATTCCTCTCCCTGCTGGACGGAGGGGCCGCCCTTTGGGGCTTCACCAGGGAACAGGTAAACGGAGACAGGCGAGCCTCTCGGCATGGGGGGTGAACCTAGACGAATGCAGAGAGTTCATGAGTGAGTTTAAGATTAACAACACAGGAAGATGTAAAGACTCCACCCTTTAACACAGCGACTCCTTGGCACCTGTGTGTACAGTTAGACATGAATTTCTTACATTAGATTTTATTGTTGTGTTATATGTGAGGTCTGTATCTGTGAACCTTCACCACAGTTTTAGAGCTTTTATGGCAAACAACTGAAATAAATCAGCCCGCAATCCTCCTTTGAATACACAAGGAAACAGGTCAGTCAGAATTTTACTGAACCATGTCCTGTTGTAAAAAAACACAAACAAACTCCGTAGTACCTGGATCTAAACTCTCTTCTCGCTGGCTCTTCTCTGTGTCAATTAAGGCATCGGCCAAGTCGTACTGGTTGATCTCGGCAGTTTCAGCTGGAGGGCAGGGCAGTAAAGACGCAGGACTTTCTGACAGCTAACAAGACAAAATATTACAGCGACGTTACATCATTTTATTGCATCTTTATACCACTTTTTAATATTTATAGAACGCCGGCCTTACTGGTAGTTTCTGGCCAGCGATTTCGGTGGGTGAGGTGTGTCGTGGAGGAGGGTGCAGGTCACCCTGGGAGACCAGGTACTGCAGCATATTGACGAGGGCGGCGCAGGAGTCAGCACAGGTATGAAGGTGAACCACATTGTTGGAGCAACGGAGCTCAAAGAGAGGCTGAGACTGGAGAACAAAGAGAGGATACGAAGGGAGGGAACATATTTAAATGAATGACAGGAGAATCAATAAAAGGTGGTGACAGAGAGGAAATACTTGGAATTATGAAGAGAGACGGGAAATTACCAACAAATATCAAAACTCTGTACCATGGAGAAATCAATATCACAGCTACATTTTTCTTATATAAGATATACAATTCTTTTCGTAGCAGTAATGCTGTTGAGGAGTTGTCTCTGCCAACACATTTCATTTGTTTTCTTCAGCTGTCATGATGTATATATCAAACCTGCAGAAATCATGCCTCTGATGCCTGCATTAATTTTCAAAATTACAACGGATGGTCCAAGTAAAAAAAACAGCAGCCTGATGGAAAGATGCATATTTCTGCTGATTATCAAACATTTTAAAATTTATTGAAAATAATTTTCTACACCTAAAGCTGCAGTTACTCTTACTGACAGCCACATAAATTGATGACTGCTTTGCACTTTGCACTAATATAAGGCGCTAAAAATATCAGATAAGTCTAAATCTGTTGCTGAATGTTGAGTGAATTACTGAATACTTAAAATTAATACCTTTAAATGAATACATTTAAATAATTAGATTAAAAACACACCTGAATATTATAAACGTTGACTGGACAGAGCAAATGTCTCAAATAAAACACTTGAAAATGCAAACAGACTTGCAAAACATCGCATTGTTACATAACAGACTTTGTACACCTTGTTACTGATTGGCTAAGAGGACAGCTGCATCACTGTCGAGGGGCGACATGTTTACTGTCGTCTCGATGTTTCCATGTCCGACTGAAAACTGATCCTGGTTTTAAACTATTATTGTAGTGAAACATCACAATGGTAAAACAAATATTTATAAACACGGGGCTTGTGCTCGTTAGTGGTTTTTGAATGAAACTGAACTCAATTATAATGTTTTGTTTACGCTCACATTCCTCTCTGGCAGAGAGAGTCATTTTATGCTGCTGAGCGAACGTCGAGGAAACACATGTATGCAAACAGATGGCGAGCACTCACCAGCTTTCCCGTATCGCTGCCTTTCCATGTGGTGATGGCGAGCTCCAGCAGGTCAATGTCCAGAACACACACATAGTCTGTGTGACACAGCGACACAACAAGGTCTTTATTAGACTGCACTACAGTAGTAGTCGCTAATATTGACTACCTTGCCTTAACGTAGGAACACACTAATTTTAGAAAAAATGTCTTTTAAAGATAGAAAACTCTTTGATTAAAAGTAGCAGATGATGTGTTTTACATCTTTAAAGTTTCCCTACTCAGAGAATAAAGTACTGCATGTGTCAACTCAGCCCATCAAACGTTCTTTCATCCTGTTTATCTTTCACATCCAAACACACGCCAGTGTACGAAAGTGAGAAGAATTATTTTTTTGTGCTCCTCATCGTGACATTAAGTGACACCGGTCATTCTTTAGTATTTTCTGGGGGCCTTTTGCATACTATAGCAGCTATAGTACAGCTATAGATAGACAGGAAAGTGGGGATCTACTGGGGTGCCCCACACAGGTCATTCTTGGGTGTTTGGCAGATTATTTGGTCGCCAGGCATGTCCAAACTTTTCCAAAGGAGTTATGTGGCTGAAGGTTTTTGTTCCCGCCAATCAAGATCACACCTGATTCAATCGATTGCTCAACTGTAGTCAACTCAAATCAGTCGCGCCTGCTGCGTTGGAATAAAAACCTGCAGCCACACAGGCCTGTATGGAATAGTTTGGACATGCCTGTGTTACATGAACAGAATGAAACTGAAATATTTTTTGTGTCTCTAACAGAAATACTATAAATGGACATGAAAAAACTCGCCAGCCTTTGCAAAATTACTTTGTAGGAGGAGTAACAGCCAGTACTAAAAGAGAGCTTCTGCTAATGACACGATTTTCTACAACTATTTCACACAGCACACAACACACACACACACACACACACACACACACACACAGATTTATGTGTCTTACCTCTCCTCAAGTCCACGGTGTCAGTCTCACATTTGTCAGAGAGGTAGAGAGCAGAGTCATCCAGGATGAATCTGATCACAACAAAACAAAAACACAATTTTACACTGGGACTCAGTTCATTTAATATTTTAAAATATTTATTGTGCTGATTATCATTCCAGCAAGGACAATCTTCATCAACTGTACCTGAGGTGGAAGGTGGCAGTATCAACAATGATATTACTGGACAGAGAGAAGGACTCTGCAGTGAACAACACTCGCAGTGGCAGATACAGAGGTCTGGATAACAGAGAAACACAAGATGAGGGTGAAAAAACAGACAAAGGTGTAACATTAACACTAGCGTTTTCCCACATTTTCTGTATATACCTGTAATCGACGGCACAGGTAGAGAGGTGTGTGTGGAGGACAGTGATGACGGTGGGTGCTGTGTATCCGAGAATGGGATCATCAATGACATCCAGGAAATCAACCAGCTGTAACAAACAAACAAACACAGACTGAGTTGGCAAATAAAACACATTTTAAATTCATTCCTCTAATTTGATTTGAGCCTGGAGCGTGGTTTGCATTTCTCTGCACAACCCAAACGGTTTAACTGGAAAATAAAACAGAACAAATTGCAATTGCAGCAATAAAAACACAGACTGCAGGTCTGTTTGGTTATGCAATTTATCATGGTAAATCATAGTTTATTAGCTACGATGTAACAGTATATACTTATTATCTCTGGAAGCAAAAGCTTCCAGCACAGACGGTATAATGTTCCTGGTCAGGTCATCTGTGTCCAACTCAACTCAACATTTTAACACATTTTATTTTCTGGATGGAAAGATCCAATACCTTTCAGTTATTCTGTCATGAACTGTAATTTACCTTCTTTTGTGTGTACCCACATTCTCGAATCCTACATCTACATCATTTGGTGGGATGTACTGTAGTTAAATGTGAGGATTTGCTGCTTTAATCATGTAATTTTATTTCATATTTTGAGGTCTGCATGGACAAAACAGACACTGCGAAGGTGTCACTTTGGGCTGTGGTTATGTGTGGGAGCATTTTGTGGAGGGAAAGTTGGCATTCAGCTGCAGGAGAGTGGGAGAGGTGTGAGGACGGCTCAGGAGAGCAGAGCCAGGTGAGCTGATGGACACTGCTGGAGCTCATTGTGTAATCACATGCTTTCCTTATAATGCAGTAGCACACTGGACCTTGAGGACTCACACCAAACATTTTCTGATGGGACTGTGGCAGCATGACCTGTTACACATTTCCCAGTATTTTTTTTTACAAACCAAACAATTCATGGGAAAAATAATCAGCAGATAAAATAAATCATATGCTGCAGTCTGATACATAAAGTTCAAAATGAGGTCCACCTCAAACAACATTAAAATTCTGCTTTTACATAGACGCATGATTAATTATAATCTAATGATATACTTTTAACACTTTATGTAACATTTTCAATGGTTGACTTTTGTATTTTTATGTTGTGGTATTAGTACTTGTACTTAAAGAGGATCTGAACACTTCCCAAATCAAAAAAGTGCCTGAATGATGCAGCTGCAGGTAATACAGCTGGGTATCTAGACTCTGACGGGCTCTGAAAGTTATCAGTAAAATCTTAAAATCAATCCTAAAACGCTCAGGGAGCCAATGGAGTGATGCTAAAATCTGTGTAAAATTGTTTGTATGTAAAATAGCAACAGGGCAATGAACCGCTGCATATTTGGATTACACAGTGGATTGTAAACTGCACAATATCTCTACTCCACTGCACTCTGGTCCATTGCTACCAGAGGAACTGGCAGCACTCTCTCTGTAGTCCACATTCATACATTTCTATTTCTGCATGAATGTGGAATGTCAAAAATGTTGGTCTAGAGAGAGACGAAGCCATTTGTCACTTGGAGGAAATGACAAATCTTTAAATCTCTGAGAGAGCTGAACATTTTACTGCCGTTTCCCTCGTAAGTAAAGCATGAAAGAAGAAAAGCACCTTGAAATGCTTTGAAATTAAATAAATGTGTCTAGAAATGCACAGGGCATTGAAGAATATAATGAGAAGACTCTGATCTGTAAGAGGACTTTTAGTTTCTCACCTGCTCGTGCCAGCTGTGATTAGTCGGCGTCATGTAATGTCGCATTGTGGCACCTTGAAGTCGAAGGGCGACTAGAAACTCCTACATGGAGGAGCAGAAACAAACATTGTTTAATGTCAAAGTCACACAAGCTGCAAAATCAGGTGTTTGAGGAGGATGTACCTTGACACTCCTCTGTGGGTCCAGTGTGATTTTGATGGCTGTGGACAACATCTGTGGCTCCCCCTCCCTGCCGCTCACACTGCTCACACCCACCTCTGTGGGATAGATGGTAGGGTCCAAGTGCTTTGGGGGGGTGAAGGTGGGCATATCCAACCGCTGTGGGATGGGGGTGTCTTTGATGGCCGCTGTAGTGGTGTGGGGGGAAAACAAATGTGCTTCATGTCCAGAAATTACATCATTACAACATTTTGCGCTAAGAATCTAATCCATTTCAACATAAATAAAAGGTAAACAGAAATGTAAGAAATTGTAATTATGTTGCAATTAAATGCAAACAACATGACAATGCGCACCTCGATGGTAGAGCTCCACTCGTTTGCTCTCCAGACACAGGAAGTTGAGATTGGGGTCATTCTGGTGCTGTGCCACACTAAATATCTTCCCCCCTTCCAGGTCGAGCACAATTTCCCCGTGACTCTGGTCCTCCTGAAGCAAAGAGATGAAATGAAAACATTTTAAATTACAAGTGGATCATGCCAGAGCTGGTCTGAAATCTTTTGAAAATCAAGTCAAGACTCAAGATTTGGAGACATAACTACAAGTCAAAAAGCAATCCATGAATGCTTGGTATGAAAATTACAATAGGACGATGGTCAAAATGACAAGTTCAGTTTCAACTAATCTCAGCATCGAAGCATCTGTCCAATAGTTCAATGTCCTGCTTGTATTTAGAAGACGCATGAACCGGTCCCACTGGTGACAGGCATGTTTCTGTATTTTCAGCACTTAAGAGAGAGAGGAGAACAGTGATATGCTTGATATGAGGGGAAACTATTGAGCTACTGATGAATAGACAAGTCTCCCCGGCTTTTTACCATCAGGTCTGAAGTCGAGTCAGTCTTCGTCTCATTAAATTCTGGGGCCTTAAATACTATGGTTGGCAGCTACATGGCTCACCTTCCTGTCTGTTCTGGCTTGGAGGCGACCTTTGCCAATAATCACAGTGAGGGAGAGGAGGCTGAGGTTATGGTTGGGGCGGGGAGCTGACTGTTGAGACTTTCCAGCTGATTCACTGGCCAAGTAGAAGTTAGGCTCGTCCTCTTCTGAATCAGAGTCTGTGGCAGACAGAGAGAGAAGACAGGAAAAACATATTAATCTGTCTAATCTCTTTCATTCATAGCCAATAAATTATCGTGGCTTGCTAGTTTCTCCAACAGATCTACATGTCAAGATTTTTCCATCAAACTCACCCAGTCTAAAGGCCGACTTGCAGAGCTGGAACTCATCGCGCTGATGGCGGCTGTGGTCAGGACTGTCAGGCGAGGGAGGAGGAGGCTCCCACATCAACAGATCATTATTGATCCTTTTGGACGAAGAAGTGGGTGAGGAAAATTAATTATCATTCAGGATTTAAGACCAATATAAAAAAATTAACCAAGCTGTGAGAGGAGGGATAATGTTAGCTTGGAAAAGAGCCTCCTGTGTTTCTGTTGACGTACCTGTTGTAGATACTCTGGAAGGCCTGTTTGCTGGGCAGCAGGATGTAGGCCAGCGGCAGGCTGATATCCACAGCGCAATGACACTGAGCGACACACTGTGCCTGAAATTGACTCATCTCCTCTGGGTCAGCTGGAATCACCATCTAAAGGAAGGAAGAAGGAGGAATGAGATCGGTCTGGAAGCTTGAATAGATGGCTGATAAATTTTGTCATTCGCCACCTCACCTCCTCGGTCTCAAACATGGTGCGGTTGGAAGAGAAAGGAGAGCTGGTTTTGTCGTTGAGTTCACAGTGACTTTCAAAGAAAGCGGACCCAAGGTCCCTGATGAGGCCCAGGTTCATCCCATCCAGACCTGCTGCCGGGCCCTGAGTCTCACCACCACGCACACGCACTGATATCCTGTTCACAGAAACAGTACGTCAGTAATCCTCACCTCTGATAAAGTACATTATAATATTTATGTCTTATGCGTGCAGACTGCACCTTTCTCTTGGAGAACTGACAAACTAACAAACCTGGGCAGAGAGTCACGGTTCTTCCTCACTCTGATACAGGGGAAAGAGCCGCCGTCCCAGCCCTCGTATGACCCTAGTGAGACATAACACATCAGTGCACTTTACAAGGTCTGCTTCAGGCATATATATACAAAAACAAGTATAACATACTGTATGAAGACCTTAGCAGACACATTTTGTAAAACTACAACTACAGAACTTTAAATTTCCAGTGTTTGTCCTCTATAATGTGAAAGATGCAACAACAAGCAACAACTTCCACCATCTCTATGAGATATATAAGATACATGAAGATTACAGCTACTCATATAACACAGGCCTCCCTAGAGAGCAGAGTGGATTATTATCGTGGAATATTCAGCCTGTCAAACAGCCACTGTTTAGGGTTCCTGTGTGTTCCCACCGTGCAGGTCGGTGAAGGAGGCCTCCAGCAGCTGGGTGAGACAGGGTGCCCACGGCTGTCCCGGGGCAGTCTGCTCGTTTTGGAGGTCCGGGGCCTCCTGGTGTTTCAGCACCAGCTCTGTTAGCTCCAGCACCAACATCTCCTGTCGCACTGCCCTCTGGGTTGGAGGTCGACGCTTAGGTGGGGGGCGCAGGTCGGGTATGGGGAAGCGAAGTCTGAGGACGGCGTGTGGGGAGAGGAGGGTGAAGGAGGAGCACAGCTCACTGCTCTGGATCTGAGAGGAAAGAAAGTGAGACATCGTTTAGTATTTCTCTGTCAGTTAATGGATTTTAAGAACTGATTCACTGTGTTACAGACCGTACTCAGTTATCTTCTGTCACTGTTGACCACTAAAAAGCTTTAGTAGCTGATTAAGAAGAAGGAGTGCTTATTTACTCTCACGCCAGGCAATTTGGTTCATGTTTGTGTCAGCACAAACATGATCTCGGTCAGACAAGACAGGATTACCTTTTTAAGCTTTTTCCACAATGCTTTGTCCATTTTTGGTTTCCCAATGTCGTGCTGACAAAGAAATCCATGACTCTGCATAACCAAACTAGATTACTTAAAACAAAATTATATTCTGTGTTATGCTCACTGCTCACCCCAAATTAGGAGGCTCTGTTTGTTTTAGATATATGCATTTCCACCGTCATTACAAACCGTCTTTATTGCTTCAATAACACGTATGCTGAGTTGTGTTTTCAGTTTATGGCGTCATTATGCATTTCTTCCTGGCATGTGTTATAACTGAATTACTGACTACATCTGATAACAGGTAAACATCTTTAGGGCTTTTATTCTATGTTTAATGTACACGTGGCTCCACCTGGTTGAGTCCAGGTCCAGTAGTCTGTGTGGGACAGTGGCTGAAGGCTTTGCTCAGGTTCTCCAGGCGTGTGAGGATGTCCAGGTCCAGCTCGGCGGTCAGCTCTGCCAGCTCCACCCGCACTACACTTTCCCGCCGCACCACCCGCTGTTTACCCTGCCAACACACACACACAAACACACGTTTAAAAGGATAGATTGATGTATCTGATAAATTATTGTTAACATGTCATCATGTCAGTTTCATAGTTTCACAGTTCTTTTGATTACATGTTTTTGTGTAACTAATTAATGTTGCACCTGAAAAATCTTTCTAATACATCTTATTAGACGGATTAAAGTCTGCATGGTTATAATTACTGCCATTGTAATGGTCCAGGATTTCAGTATACAGTTTTATTGGTGCCAAAGCTATTTTTGAGCGTTATGCAGCCGGCTAAGGATGACAGTAATAAAACTGAAACATTGATTTTTATTTTCTGGGCAATTTTAAAGGCATTAAACACAAAAAAATACAGGTCTTTAGAGTCTTAAGTCAAAAAGGTCTCTGTACCTGTTTTTAAAATAAGAGTGAACTCAGGGTTAGAATAAATTCTAAATATTCTAAATAAAGGAAAACTAAACTAGTTGAACTATACTAGAAATAAAATAAAATAAAATTAGGGTGCCATAATATATCTGTTTGTCTGTCTTAAATTGTTTCATTTGTATATTTATGTATGTATGTTTAATAATTGTCACGTTTAATGTTTTTCCTTCCAGTAGTCTTCTTCGACTGCTGTCAATCTTCACAGCCCCTCTTTAAACACCAGTCTTTGTCAGGACCTGGTGTCAACACTATGCTGACGTGTTCACACTACTACTTTACCTTCTACACAAACCAAACGAACACTATTTGTACAGCGCATGTTGTATATTAAAACACAAACAGCATTTCTTTGGGATAAGAAAGGTTTTGCACATATCCGCAGTGTGTGTGTGTGTGTTTATGTGTGTTTAAATGCGTACCCTTCGCAGGTGTTTTTCGGTGAGGCCGTAGTGAAGTTGGGCACAAGGTCTAGATGCAGCTCCAACTGTGAACATACCAGCTTTCTGGAACTGAAGCAACTGAAAGAGACACAGAGAGACTCTGTTCTGCCAAGTCTTCCTCATCAGCTTTTTAACAGGACAACAAACAGTAACTACTTTTCTACCTCACTGTATTGAGGCTTTCCGTCCTCCCAGAGACACTCTAACAGTTCCAGTCTGCTGAAGGAAAGGTCAGAGGTCACGGCCCGACTGTGGCGTCTCCCGCTACGCATCTCACAAGCAACCTGCACTGCTGCTCCTGTCACTCTGGGAAAGAGGACAACGGGAGTTAGTCATTCTGAGCTAGGAGAAGCTTATTGAAGCCGTAAACAACAGTGTATGTGTTTATGTGTGCTGATGGCACAGAGAAAAACACAACTTAATGAAAAAACACCTGCAAGCTATTTAACTTTAACTGAAAACTAAACAGTATTTCCACATGGATTACAACTCAAAGACAAAGTATGTGCCTGTGTTTGTCTACCTGAGATGGGAGTGTGGGCAGGCCTTGGCAAAGCCGCCTCTCAGATGGTGGAAGTCTCTCTCACTGAACATGCTGTCCTTGAAGAAGGCCAGCTCCCGGAAGAACACCTGAGACACCTGAGCCAATGACGAGGCTCCGTCAGACCTAGAGGGCGGGTCCTCCTGCAGCAGGGTTAGGGTGACCCCGCCGAGGGTCAGTCGCAACAAAGCATCGGGCTTCAGCTGCTCTGCCTGGCCGCTGTGTGAGCGTCCTGCGAAAATACATAAATTATGACGTAAGGTCAAGGTCCGTGTAAAGTGAGAACATGCAGATTCATAATTAATATTAAAAAAGGGGACATTTGTGTAATTATATTTCAAAAAAAATAATAGAATAACTTAGTTTGAGGACAGTGCGGTACATGATATTTTAGACCTACAGACTCCATCACACTGCTGATATAAACACTCAGCACCGCAATGATTTTACCTCTGGTCCGGCTGCCTCCCTGTGGTAGACTCGACAGACAACCTGCTACAGGATATCTCTTGGGACAGTTCACCATGCCCTGGCAGGGAAAATTAAAGCCGAAATCAGATTGTTTGTAATTTAAGTACTTTTATTTGTTACAGTTCTGTGGTCATTGTTGGTCTCTCAGCTGAAGATAGACAGGAAAGTGGGGAGAGAGAGAGAGAGAGAGAGAGAGAGAGAGAGAGAGAGAGAGAGAGAGAGAGAGAGAGAGAGAGAGAGAGAGAGAGAGAGAGAGAGAAAAAGAAGGCCGGAGTCAAACTTGGATCGCTGCAGTAAGGACTCGCACACGCTTTGAGTTGAGTTATAAAATTATAATAATAATAAATTATACCAACACTAATAGCTGAGAAATTTAACCTTATTGTGCTGATCAAGAAATTAAAAAAAAAAGTCAAGAAAATCATCTTCAATTTTCAGACTTATAACAACAATTAGTTACAGCCATCTACCAAATGCTTAAAACTGTAAACAAACAAACACACACACACACACACACACACACACACACAGGCTGTACCTGTGCAGACAGTGCTGCAGGCTGTGTGAAGCTGGCTAAACTCTGCGTAGAAGACTCCATGTCACTGTCCGACAGCTCGCTGCCAGAGCGCATAGACGTCACACTGCTGGTCATCCCAACAGGACCCATGGAGTAAAACATTTCTGCAGGCACACGCACACACACACACACACACACACACACACACACACACACACACACACACAGTGATAAGTAAAATATGACAATGTACACAAACAATTCATGGCACATTTCTGGAGCAGCAGGAGTGTTTTCAGAGTCATTTCCAAACCTCATTGAACAGCCAAAAACAAAATCAGACTGTCCTCACAGCTTAGCTAAATACAGGTTTTCAGTACTTTAGATTAATAAAGCTGTATGTGAACCTGTATACTGTATGACTGCTACATTTTTACTCATGATGACTGGCAGAATTACAAACTGCATGTCTTTAGGAGCAGGCCTGCTGATTATGTTGCCAGACAGAGGACTTTGCAGCTCTGTGTACCTCCATTCTCCAGGCTGGTGATGTAGGGCTCCAGGTCAGGGTCCGCATCCCACTCCCTGTCTCTGGGACTGGAGCCTAGCTGCTTACTGAGGTCCTCTTCAATCATGCGCAGGTCATCTGAGTCTAGCGGACGACTGTGCACTCCACCACACTTAGTCTCTGGCTCTAGGGAAGGGATGACAGAGAAACTGCTTTGTGATTGTGTGTGAGGGAGAAAGAGACTGTTCGACGCCGAGTGTGACCTCACATTTATGAGACATGTACAGATGTCTGTGACCTTACTACAGAGGAAAGAACACAGGCTTATTGTCTGTGTCTAAGTGTATCTGATCAGAGTCTTCCTGCCTTTGAGGAGTTTTACATCATGTATTAATAAAAGCTTTAGGCACCAGATCATCTTCTAGTTGCTAGACAAAGAAGAAGTAATGAATAAGAGGTGAATGTGTGGTTTTATTTAGTGAGTGCATGCATGAATGATGACTGAATGAAGAATGAACATCATTAATGCATTTAACTCATGGAGGATGGAGAAAGGAGTGTTTGTTATTTTATCCGTGAACAGAAAATAACTCTGAAGGCTGTTTGGTTATAATTAAGTAAACCATAGAGAAACATGACTTATCTTGATTCATACCATAACCACCATGATATATTTAACGTAACCTGTAATCCTAATAAAATCCAAGAACTGCGTGTGGAGAATTGAATGGCAAGTGTGGCTGTGTTTTAATATACCAGTATCGATGCAGAGGGCTGCCAGCAGGTCTGTCAGATGGGTTATTTGATCTGGAGACAGCAGCATGTGGACACAGCCCACCTTCCCATCTAACTCCAACTGACCGATAGAAACAGACAGGATAAAAAAGTCAACATGAGATCAAATTTGCATTTACTAAACGTTACAGTTACAGACACACACACACACACACACACACACACACCTTTGGTCCAGGTAGCATGTCGTTCTGTTTGATCTTGACGGTGGTCTCGATGAAACCAGAGCAGCTTCCTATGAGAAGTGGCTGAGATGGAGGACAGGGAGGGGATTTCTGTGGCTTCGCCTCTTCCTCTTCCTCTTCTTCCTCCTCATCTTCCTCTTCATCGTCCTCCTCTTCTCCTTCACTTGCCGTTGCTAATTCTTGGCGTTCCTCCTCAGGAGGACCCTAAAAAATGAGGTAAGCCATATGCTTGTGTTATTTGCCCTCTTGTTTCCCTTCCTTCTGCTTGTGTCTGCACAGTCAGTACAGATGGAGACATCGTGGCACGTCTCCTTTCTTTACAATGAGCCGTTTGCAGCCATTAATTCACAAGAAAAGAGCATGCAGCTTCTCCAAGTTCACAAATGGACGCATGTATGTATATTAGTAGAAATAAATCTGCATCTTACTTAAAAACAAGTGATGTTTACTACTTTGTTATTTTGCAACAGCAGCAAGAAGAATTAAACTTCTTTAATCCACATCAGCTCCTCCTGGACTGCTCACACTGTAGTGTCAAACGTTGTGTAAACATTGCCGGTTGTTCTTTGATATGTTTTGGTTTTAGTTTGCTTATTTTTTCATGCCCTTACTAAGAAGGTGAATGGGTAAATTAAATACACAAACTGAAGAAGTGTGAAAGAAATAAACAAACAAAAAAAGTAGATATAAAGACAATACATAAAGAATCCTCAGCAGTGTGGTGTCCATCACCTGTACTGTGCCGGTGCTGTCGTAGAACAGCTGAACAGCGCTCAGCTGGAGGATCTTGTGCAGGAAGGCGGGCGGCTGGTGGATGTCGACAGGCACGGCAGTCTGGCTGGCTGGATCTCGCACCGCCTCGTCAAAGTACTCCAGCCTGGAGAAACACCATAAAAACACACACATTAGTGCCGTGACAAATTACATTCAGAGAAAAGGTGAGGATGTTCAAAATAGAGAGGGAAAAGTCTGCAGTCCCTGAAGTGCAAATGGAGAAGTAGCCACGCCTGCAACGTGACAGTAAACAAATTGGTTTAAAGTCATTTTCATTTTGAGAAAAACTTACAGTACCACTGGATTAAGGCTCCATCAAAGTGTTCATGTTCATGAAATCTTTCATGTTTTTAAAATGTATATACAAGTAGTACTTTCAGGCCTGTGTTGCTGTAGTACGACTCTGCCGTCAGTGCCCTGCTGAGATGACAGAGCCTTCTGGCCACTGACCCCAGATCAGCACAGCCATCCTGAGCGGCTTTGTCAACAAGCCACAAAACAAAAAAGGTTCAACGGGAACACGCGTTAGCAAATAGGAACACAGTGAGGAGACGCGTGGCTCCAGTGGAAATAAACACAGAAATCCAGCACTGTCTACCTGTTGATTAATCACATAAGTGGATAATTGAGAATGACAGCATATTAACTCAGTAAGCTTCACTTTGCAGATTTTGCTTTAACAATATTGTCACATGAGCAATGAACACTGCAGCTGATAACGTCATATGATTAAGAACAATAATTGCTTTAAATAAATCATGATTATTATTTCTTCTATTGTCATACAACCTGATAACTATCTGTCTGTGGCCATATCACACGTATGCATCAATGCCAAGGCCACAGAGACTCCTGACATTACATATCGACGACACCTTAAGTACGCCCTGCAGCTATTTGCAGCCACAGATAAAGCCCTGTTCAGGTAAATAACCTCGTCAATATTGACCCTGTTAAAAAGGAGAGGTTATCTGACAACACAAAGCCAAGGAGTGCAAGTTCATAACAGAGCTGGGGCCTCTCTTCTATCTGCTGATGAGCACGGAGAAGATGAAATCTAATTCCTGGCTTTCATTTTGCTTTCCGTCTCCCCTGGCTGTAATGTAAGTGCTGATGTCGGAGAGTTAGAACATAACTGATCACAGAAACAAGCTTATGGGCATGAATCTGGAAGCTTTAGAAAAGTACGCTGACTGTTATGTTTCAGCTCATCATGTGTAGCTTCTTCTTTGTTGTCCGTCATTTGAAGTGCTTCAGATCCAGTTTGTGTTTCAGTTTGTATCCCCCCCTAACAGGATGCTTTTATGTCTTTATGACCACAGCCCAGTTAAAACAACACTTGTTCACACGTGTACTTTGACAAAGGAGGCCCACATCAGTGTTACACACTTACTCTAACAGTGAAATAAAAAGAAATAATGAAATAATGCACTGAATTCAACTGTAGTTAGAAAGCTGTAACTACAGAAATGAAGGTGAGAGGAGAGGGAGAACATTTTATATGTGATTGTACCAAACTTAAAACGACTTTTAAAATACAAAAAAAGGACACAAAATCATGAAAGAGGTGAAATAATCAAAAGGTCTTTCACTGAAAAATAATCTTTTTCTTCACAGCTCACTTCAAGGACGTACCGTTTGATGTGCACCTCTAAGGCAACGCCTGTTTCCAGGTCCAGGGGCTGGTGCTCAATGCGAACGATAGTGTCTATGAAGGTGACTTTAATACGACGAAGGACTGCAAACACAGAAGACAGAAGCGACATGCCTTTTCTCAGATTGTGTTTTTCATCCTGGGTAGTCACATTATTACTGTTAAAGTCAGTTGACGCTGTCACTTCTTTACAAAGTGAGGAAACACACTAGTGTTAACTCACCCGTCTCAATGGTTTGTGCAAACATCTCAAGTCCCTCCAGCTGGGCGGGCGGCTCCTCGGATGCCTCTGGGGGGTCCTTCAAGCACTCCTGAGCCAGCTGCATGCTGGAGGTCATACTTGATGACCAGACTTGGGAATCCCAACCCCCACCTGAGTGGACAAACACACATGGGATTCAGTGATTTCTGTACATGACGGCTAATGTTGAAATAAAGATTCATGATTCGACTTGTCTTAACCATGGACCCCCTTTAACCTACTTTCATGTCTGCATTTCATGCCTCCAGTTAGTAAAATGTCAAAAGAATGTGACATAAAATCAACAATATACACATGGAGATCCATGTTGCACCTCCTGAGCTTTCTGTAGATCAGTGCGGAGCTGAGAGGATTAGCTGATTCATTGACTGTCAGGACATCAGTCAGTTATTAAAATAGGTGTTAGTAGTTTGAGCAAAAAATGTTGCAGTGAAGTTGCAGATTACAACCGAATGAATCACCCCCTCCTTCCAAACATGTAGGAAAAAACTCAACTAAATTCATATCAATTCATAAAGGCCATATCTAGATCAGTTGTAGTTTGTCTGTTCTGAGCTACTGTACAAAAATGGCAGTTCAAAATGGCAGACTCCATAAAAGAGAACCCGCTCTCACTGTAGATATAAAGGGCCCATTATAAGACAACAAAAACAATTCTTATGTTCAGGTTATTATACAATAATGAAAACATACTAATGAATATTTAATATTTATTTCCTGCAAAGAAATACTCCCAGATTTTACACACTGGACCTTTAAATATCAAATCTTACCAAATGGACACTTATCTGCATAACAAGAGCTCTAAAACAGGAATACTTTTGGGGGGGGGGCAATAAAAACAGACAAATTAGTCCTTAGACTAATCAGAACTTGTCAAACTGAAACAGCCTGTGTAGGTCTGATTAACCCTGGAAAATCCCCTCACTTAACCCGTGGCTGACTGATGATTGTTTAATGTCCCCAGAGGAAATCCCACAGCTTGACTTGAAGAAGTTGCTCTTCAGTGGACTTACTGGTGCGGTACTTGGGTCGACATGTTATCTGAAGACCAGAAACTTCTAAGGTGCAGTGATCAGTCAGGAGAGCTTGCCAGGGGATGGTCACCGTTATGCTGCTCACAAAGCCATCCACTATCTCCAGAGGAGCCCCGAGAGACTCCAAAAGCTCGTTGACAGCCTAAAGTAAAGAGGAATGAGTCAGTGAGGAACACAAAGTGAAAGAAAACTGCTTTCATATACTCTGGGCGTAGACTTAACAAGTCAAGCGTGCAGCCAACATGGCAGGGGGAAATCTATTTATTGAGTGTTTATAAACTAAAGGGACATCTAGCTAATCAGGTGGGCTGCTGATGTGTTTCTCATTAGTGCATTTCCTTGTAGAAATGCGAGCTAGGCTCAGAGCATGACGTGAGAGATTGTTGTTGAACTCGAGAGCAGTTGCGAAACAGTCAAGGGTGCACGAGTCCGACAAAAACACACCATGATACTGCTGTGCTGCCAAGTTGACAGCCACCCTATCTCCTCCTCTATTTTGTAAAAGCTCACCCAGACATCGAGGTTGATTTCTTTGATGACACCGCTGCCGTTGTATAGGTCCAAACCCAGCTGGTCCAGGCTCAGTCGTTCCTGCAGAAAGTGACCGAGGTAGTGCTGTAAGAGGTACCGACAGGCCCGCTTCTTGATTGAGCCTGACCAGGGGAAAAGCCAGCGAGACATAGGGCCAGAGAGAGCGGGGAGAGGGAGCGAAGAGGTGGCGGAGGAGAACGAGTGCGAGTACAGTCCTCTGGCAACTGCATAACAGACTAACACAAAGTGTGCAGAAACAAGGAATGAGCCGCAGCTAGCTAGAAGGGGCTAAGGAAGGGGCAGACGGTAACTCTAGTTCTCCCCTAGGCTTGACACAAAAACTCGAAAATCCTTTGTGTCAGGACCGACGAGGCTCCCACGGTACTTGACGAGACGTTACTCCAACTGTCGGTAGCTGTCTCGGCTCATATTTTCGGTACGTTTGTGTCGAAATCGAGCGACAGGTCCTGTTGGTGCGTATCTCTTGTTTCAGGGTTGTTTATTGTTATCATACACCAACTGATGGTATGGTGAACGTGCGTGCGTCACGCGTCACAGTGACGAAAGGCAAAAACCCGGAAAAGGGAGACGCAATGACGCCACCCAGACGCCATCTTTGTAAGGTCATACTTTATTTTGTAAATTCACAAAAAAACACAGACATTATATATATATATATATATATATATATATATATTATAAATTAGTTATAACTATGACTTTTTGTTATAACATAAAACCTTTTACTTTATAAAATAAGTAGTCCACTGTGTAACATTTAAGGGGATCTATTGACATAAATGTAATATAACATTAGTAAATATTAATAGTCATGCTAGAATTACAGAGGTAGTGAATATATATCTATATCTTTCTGACTGCACCTCTCTGTATTGTATATTAATTATAACTATGACTTTTTGTTATAACATAAAACATTTTAAAGGTCCAGTGTGTAACATTTAAGGGGACCTACTGACAGAAATGGAATATAATATTCATAATAACTAATAACTATGTTGTTCTTAGTGTATAATCCCCCTGTAAATATGAATTGTTATGTTACCTAAGAAATAACTTGTTATAACTATAGAGGGAACGGGTCCTCTTCAACAGAGTCTGCCACGTTGAACCACTTTGTTTCTACAGTAGCCCAGAACCATATATATAGATAGTTATAATGGAAATGTTGTATATATTTATATAAGGGACTTTATTGATCCCACACCGGGGATATAATGTGGAACAAACTTTTCACATTTTAATGGGACACCGATCAATTTTTCTTTTAAGACAGGTCAGGTAGATGCAGAACTGGAGTTTATCTCTGTCAGTATTATAACAGCTCTATATAATTAATATATTTATACTATACTATAAGACAAATATCTAACTTCATGAGAAGCGGTTGAAAGCTCCAGAAAAATCTGGTTACTGGATTGTTTTTTGGGGGGGCTGAGCAGGTCAGGCAAAACTATTATTTCCATTGTCAAGAATGACCAGGGTCAATATTTTGTTCTTATTGTAGCTGAAGTGAAAGGTATCAGTTGTGTAACAAAATATTTTATTATTAAACAATACAGCAAATCAATGTGAACACAAGAAACTACTAGCCATTTGTCTTTATTCCTATGAAAACGTAGTGATTTCTATACAAAAACCAAAAGGTAACAATGACGACCGAAAACTGCATCATAGGTCTCTAGGTCAAACAGTTGACATTTGGCTGTTAAAACGGTTTACACAAGTTGCGAAAGTAAAGCAACTTGATCTCTATTATGTTCAATAAGAATAAAGGATAAAACAAAATCCATAAATAAAATTACTGCAGATTTTATTTCACAGAAGCATGATGATTCAACTCTTCATTTTATGAATGCAACATCTGGGATCTTGCCTTCCGTCTGGAAAGAGAGAGGAACAAGCATGTTAGGGCCCCGCTGTAAAGAAATGATCACACCATGGAGATGCACAGAGTTGAGATAATGTTACCTTCAACTGGGTGAAAATTTGTGCCGCTCTGTTGAAATCCCACTCATTGTCTTGCAGACACCTGAGTCAAAGAATAAGTGTTCAGATATTTTAAAGTAAGTAAACACATTGTCATAATTTACTACCAACACAACATGCACAGAACAAGACTCACTTCTGGGACCATTCCAGGTTCATGCCAGACTTCTGTGAGAACGCTGTGAGCATCTCCTGCTGCGGTGCAGTGAGGGTGGGGACAGGGCTGGAAGATGGAGTTGGGGCGGGGGCAACAAAGGCTCTGCGGATCTCCTCTGTTGTGGCCATCCGGATGAAAAGTTGGTCATTCACGATGCACAGACTATGGCACAAGAGGAACACAGTAGACAGACAATAAGATTTTGACTGTTTCAAGAGGAGCTGACCTAGCTAAAGCCAATGCAGTGCACATATCTTGAAGACCCACAACTATTAATAATTTAGTACCGTTTCCTTTTCCTGTGGGAAAATGTGAGGGACAACAGGAAGATGATACAAACCATTGGGAGCTCACTACACTCACCCAGTATTTCCTGCTGGGACTGTGATGAAAACTCGAGAGAAGGCCATGGTGGACTCTCTGGATTTACCATCCACTGCAACTGAAAAACAGATACGACACAAATTAGCAATCAAATCAACACCACTCGTATCGCTGTGGATGAGATTAAAATTTAAAATCATGACAACCAAACAACTCACCTTCTTTGAAGACTCCACTCACTGTGAATGATAGTAGTGTGTTCTGTAAACGGAAAACAGTATTAATACAGAGAAATGATTCACAGTGAAACGAAAAAGTGTAAAGAGAAGTGCTGGATGACAAGAAGAAACATGAACTCACGGTGTAGGTGTTTACATCAACAGTAAAGGAGGCGATGTCGTGCTGAGTTTTGGGTAGCTCGTTAAGGAATGCCACAACGTTCAGTCGTGTGTGCTTCAGAAGCCGAAACCGTATTGCTGAAAGAGGCAAGAAGGGGAAACGTGAGGAGAAATCTCGAATCACATAAATATTCAGTCTCAACAACTCAGATGCTGTGACGCACGATGCAATGAAACTCACTGGAGTCTTTGAGCCTCTTCAGGTTTCGACTGTCTTTGTGATACTCTCCGAGACTGCTCCTAAAACCAGAGGAGAGGGACAGACGGACTCAATGTGAATACAATCGAGACTCAGACGCGGAGGTAAGCTCAGGGAGCAGCCAATGATGGGTGGAGCTACGCAAACATCTTTTAAATTAATGACTTGATAAAAGTCTAATCGTAGAAATGCTTAAAAACTGTACACCCCATCTCTTCATGTGTTAATCAGTATTGTAACAGTTCTGTGTGTATTTTGTGCGTGTTCTTACCTGGAGGGGTTCTGGGTGGAGTAAGGTGTTGTAAGGGATAATGATGCTCCATCATGGTAAGCATTCAGGAGTGGCTGTCTGTCCCCGGAGTCATAATAGCTGTAGTACCTGCAACACAGTCATTTAGTTAGTTTTCTTGTGTTCATCTCTGAGATCCTTCCTCGCCCACAATCCCCTTTGTGGAACTGGGTTCTATAAAAAGGAGTGCTGGTTAATCAGTCACTAGTTTGGTCACATTAACCCTGGAAAACAGGCACTTATCAACTGATTGATGTGAGAAAATTCTCTACATAAAAGCTACAAACTCACTGTTGCAAGAACCGAAGGATGATGGCCTTGATTTCGTCGGAGCCGAAACAGCTGCCCTGCAGTGTCGATTGGAAAAACATTTGTCAGGTACATAAAAGAGACAATAATTGTCTTGAGGCTTTCACCTGAAGGAGAATGACAGCTTGAACGTACGCCTCTGAAATTAATGGCTCAAGAAATTAACATCTTGGAGAGCTGAATACACACCAGAAAACAACTTCAATGTCAGCCTAAATAAAAGTATAGAACCACGAGGTAAAATAAATAACCTTGCAGGGGGGGATAGTGGTGGGCGTTTCCACATCGAATCCAATGGGTGGAGGGAGGTCATTACCATCCTAAAAAGAAATCACGAGAGAGAGAGAGAGAGTATGATTTGACTGCATATACATACTGAAAATGTATTTCACAGACTTAATTTACAAAACTTTAATGTACTAATACATAAAAAAGCCACATAGGCTCAAGAGGATCAAAACGGTGGAGTGTCAACAGATCCACTTACCAGTTTCAGGAGCCGGGGAAACCTCTGCCGCACAGCACTGGTACAGGAAGAAAAATCAAGAGCAGGAAAGTTATCACCACAAGTCACCTCATGTACAGATAAATCATGCTCATTACTGTACATACCACTGTCAGTCACACCTGCCGACCCACTTAATGTCATTTTGTGTCTTTCAGTTGATGTAATTTTAAGTTACACTGTCCAGAACATTTGGGAGAACACAGTCAGGTATAAATACATGGATACACAAAATGTAGTGCAGTAGGGGTTTGATCCTTGCATTCAAGTAGATCCACAAATGGACTATCATACACTTCTATATCCTCCCTTCAGTTTCAGGCTGTGCCTTCTACAATCCTCCCACCCCACATTGTACTTACCAGCAGGTATACTCACCCTCTTCCCCATTATGGAGATATACACAGATCTGACATGAGGAAGCAACATAAACGCACTCATCTACAAACACACATACAAACATGCAGAGACCCACGATCTACTAGACTGCCCTGCGAACCAATAAAAACATCCACTGTGAGTTAGTTAAATGAAGACGATACGCATTGCTGGGGAGACAGGTGGTTACTGCCAGTCTTGTGTTAAGACTGGGCCAAGATGATGGGGAACAGATCAACATCAAGAAACAAAACAGGAAAACAGGGCCTGGGTAGAAAAATATAAAGTGAAGTTCACACAAATGCTAGCATAAGAAGATTCATTAAGCATCAATTGATATTCATCATGTAAGCGAATTTGTTGTTGTGTGCGCCCATGATTCAGCAGAGAAAGGCAACCTAAGGACAGAGCTGAACAAAAAGGACAGTCGGCCTCAAAGTGAACTGAACCCAGCAGTCCCACCATTCATCCTATAGCCTCTCCCTGCTGCACAAACAAAGCAGTTATCAGTCAACTATCTCATAGTCACCATCAATTCTGAAGAGATGAGTCTTGATGCACTAGCTGGAGTTCATGCTGTAGGTTTTTAAATTATCTAGTTCAATTTGGGCCCGAGCCTCTAACTAAAGACGGGTTGAAAAATAATTAAGCATTCGACTTGTGTGATAAATCTTTACTCTGCTCTCTCTGCTTAATGGTTGAGCTTTTGTACTGGTCACAGCCATCACAAACTGGAAGAGGCGTTTTCACTTTTTCTCCATTTGACTTATTTCAGGCAAAACTGAACTTAAATTTTCAGTTCAGAACATATTTCCTTCAGAAGTTAGTTAAGGGTATTTGCCAAACTCTCCACGTCATTCACTGAACAGCAGAGGCCTGTCTTAGGCTGAACAGAACCAACTTAGTGGAAGAGACAGACTGCTTTTTCTCTTTGGCTCAGCATTGGTCATTGATAATGACCCGTATTCCCCTTCACCTCAGCCCAGCGGCTTTTCCTGTCGAGTCCCTTCTTCACAAGTTCTTCTCGGCGAGTCAGAGCTCACGGGGACTGAGGCGGAGTAATCGTGACTGTGCCTGCCTTAGGTTGTCCCAGGGTTTCGAGGTGGGATCTTACCCGTCATGGGCTATCCAGCCTTCCATACTCGCCTGATACAGGGGGCCGAGTGGGCAAGGGTGCACAAGGTGAGAGAAAATCATCGGCTTCGGAATTTCTTTGTTTCATCCAAACATTTGTCGAGGCAACCGTGGATTGCCCTCTCTCCAATAAACATCCTACAGTTGTTTTACAGTACTGCTCAAGAGATTGATTTGGATTATATATTATATATTTTTGAAAGCAGTTCACAGTAAATTGTTTTAGACGGTTGTCATGAGAAATGTCTTCATCTCTTTTTTTTTTAAGTGCTTCTTCTCAGAGTTATATCTCATCAGCAGTGTGATGGTGTTTTACAGCAGCTTATGAGATAACTAATCAAGATGTCAGCAGGGGAGTGCTGGGTACAGCATCACTGAAAACCATAAAACAGAACAAAGCTTGAAAGGATGCCCCACAGAGAAGCTGAATAACTGCCAGAGAGGAGATGGCTGTTCAAACTGCGTGGAGATAAAGTAAGCTGAAAGGAAAAATGTGGAACTGCATTGTGGGTAGACGTCCTCTCAGCAACTTCTGGAAGTAAGAAATGTTTAGTTTGCAGCGTGAAAAGTAAATAATCATAAGGTGTATTAATTTAAACAAATTACATGTTAATTAACATGTTTGTTCTCCCCCTCACACAAACACACACACATACAGGGAGGTAACAGTAAATGTCAGCTGCCTCTGCTTGGTCCAAAAGTTTGGCCGCTGGGAAAGTGGTTTTAGTTATCGTACCGGTGTTTTATACGAACAAAAGGGACGATCTTCTACAGCAAACTGCTGCATGTTTGTTGCTTAGGAAAGACTCCTGGACACCCCTACTCACACACAAACAATCACACTGCCGTGTCTCCTCCATTAAGTCTTCTCATTTCACCCCCCAAACTCGCTGACTGACCTGATGTATGAGGCCTGATCCTTGAAGAGGTCACACAGAGGGTTCCTGTTCAGCCACAGCTCCACCAACTTCAGGCCTTTCAACTTGTCCAGCTCCCGGTCTGACTTCAGCTGGACAACCACACAGGAACAGAACCAGTTGTTGCGAGAAATATGTCAAAATAGGTCAGGTATGGGCCTAATTCATGCCTGGTTATTATTCTCTAAATCATATGTGCAGCCATTTTCACCTCATTGTGGGAAAGGTTGAGTGTCTTCAGATGAGGGACCTTGGTAACCAATTCAGCGAGCTCATCCAGTTTGTGAATGCGGTTGTTACTCAGGTTTAAGCTCGTCAGCTGGCAAGAGACAGAGACACTTTCAGTTTGACCAGAAAGCAGCTACATTTCGGCCAACAACATCAAAAACGTGCGCTGTGTTTTACCTCTGGAATGTTTCCTTCAATGATTTTGATGACAGCTTCCATGTTTGTCTTCCTGTTCAAGATGACTTCAATGTTTTGGGACACCAGGTCTGTCACACAAAATAAAATAGGCTCTCAAAATACTAAACCAAAAAAATGTAAAATTGAAAACAGATTTTCAGCATTTTCAGTGACAGTAACTAATAGTAAGTAATAAAATAAAAGCTCTGTTTCATCACCAGATTGTCTGCACCATCTATTGAATCCTCAACGTAAAACAACGTTCCAGTGACCCTTTACTTAAAACATTGAAAGACTAGATCCGTTTAGCCAGATAATTATAAAAAGTCACGACTGAACAGCAACAACCAGAATGAAACAGCTGGTCCAGTATGTACTGTCAGATGCTGGTTCAATAATATATCATACAAACGATTTGTGTGTGTGAGGGTGTACTGTAATTACCTGGGTCTGTTCGGATGTTGTTCAAGTCCAGAGCTTGCTGGGAGCCATCAAAGCGTTTTGCCATGCATTGCTGTGAAAGATAATACAGTCAACATGAGAGGTCTCGTCTGAACAACAAAAACAATGGTCATTAATAGAAACTTGCTCCGATTATTTTTTATGGATTAAAGGGCGAAAGGTAAGGACAAGCAGCATCTAGCAGTGTAGTTGCTGACCGTAACCCTGTAGCCTCACATGCAGAAAACATGTCAGACTCTGGAAGAGGACCCACAGTGTCTGCAGATATAACACACTGATTTTAAAGTGACAAAAACAGCTCACCTTCAGGTGCTCCAAGTGTTCAGGCTTCAAGTCAGAGAGCAGGAAGGATGGTGGAGCACTGGGGTTGACGTGCACTTCCACCTTGAAGAGACAAACATTAGGTGGCATGAGAGAGGTATACCATACACATGTTAAGTTTTAGATTGTTGTATTGTGGTGATTCATTATATATAGAATTATTGGTTGTAAAGTGGATAGGATAAGAACTTAATGAGCTCACAGTGTCAAATGATACATATGAGATGAGATATGAGAGAAATTTCCATTACACCAACATACCTTATAACCATCTGCGTCTGTGATCTTGTGAGAGCATTTGTGCAAGGCATTGGCAGCAGATGAATCATCCAGAAAGAAATGGGCCCTGTTATGGTCAACATGGTACTGGACAGATGGGAGAGACGTAAACAAAATTCAAATACACAAAGCTGGTGCCCACAGAGATTTCTATTTTTAAATCAGCAGGCAAGGAAAAAAAATAAAGCACAAGTGTCACCATTTCTTTATTAGAACTCAACATACTCTGTATGATATTAAAAGGTAAGATCCATGATGCAAATATAAATAAAAGCACAGGAGTGGAAGCTCACTCTCAGACCTCACCTGGACAGGTGTGTAGGTAACTGAACAGATGTTCTGAAGAGCTGACAATAACCATTTCTTGTCATATTTTCTTCCGTGTGGTATCTGTCAACGAGACAAGCAAAACATGTTCTTGTTTAACAGGTTACAAGGTACAATTATGAATATCCTGTGGTGACCGTTAATACACACCGTTACTTTGTACCAGCCTGATCGGGCTTTCACTCCTCCACGACCGCCTCCTCCACCTCTGTCTACTCTAAAACCGCCTCCTCTACCACCTCCTTTGCCTTGTCGCCGGTCTTTGTCGAACCGTCCATCTCCTCCTTTCCGAAAAGGTCTATCACCATATGGGTTGCTAAAGAAGACAAAACAAGGCCATGTTGAAACAATGTCTTCTAGTCGGTGCACACAGTGGAAAGTTTTCTAGGAACCTTTCTGGGAACTCTGGGGAGAGCCAATTTGCACCTCCCGACTCGAACCTAACCCAGAAAACCACCAAGCATTATAGTAGCCTTGTCATGACTGAGCACCACGGTGCTCTACGAAGAGCTGATTCTGATGCTGGGAGCAGCCAGAAGCTTTCCAGGACACTCTTTTCTTTTGCCCACAGTAGTGTGAAGGCTAAATTAACATGAAGACATATGTGCACTGTACACATAAACACTCGAGAAAAAAAAAGAGAAAACACAGACTTAAAGCTGACTTTTCATCAACTAAAGAGGAGTCTGCTGAAGTGAAGGATAAAAAAAAACTAAAATGTGACCAAAAATAAATATTTTCACCTAAAAGACTAAATCTGAAATAGCTACTAAAATTAACACTGCTTGACTGAGCTCAATATACTTTCACTGTTTCACTTTTGTTGGTCTTTCCTGTAGTACTTTTTGAGAGGTTTGATGACTTTCATATCAGGCTTGTTATACTTCTCTCTTCCTAGACCGTCTATAGCATAGTTTAGGATACTATCTGTGCTTCAAATGTATGTGTTCAGTCGACCACACTTACAATCTGTGCTGGGAGCTGCTGTCCTGAGAGTTGTCACTCATAGTTACATCCCCATCGGTATCATCCAGCCTAGACCGCGGCCCAGGTCCTCCAAAGCCTCCCGAGTGGCTTCCCCGTTGGCGGCCTCTGCGGGACCTGTCATACGACCGACCCTTGTGGGGGCCTCTGTCTTTACGGCTGCGAAACTGTGGTGCAGTTCTGTCATCGTGCTCTGAAAAACGGGAGAGAGTTTAAAAAAAATATGACTTAAACATCATATTGCATCCAGTCAAAACAAAGTTATACAACTCCGGCAGCATATAAATCATAAGATTAGAGCAAAACATACTAAATACAATGCACTATGATGACACACTGACATCTTATTGCTTGCTGTATAACATTACGAATTTGTAAAACTAACCCTACATATCTTAAATGACTGTCTCATAATAAATCTTTAAAAAGGACATTAATAAAATTCAACATTAAGTTACTTATGTGTCTTTCAAAATGTAGCTTATATTCATCTTTATACAGGGCATTCATGCTGAGACAGGAAACAAGCCAACATGCTCCAGTACCTCTCCTAACTGACCTCTGCAGTAACTGTATTCACTATATTCTGTCTTAAGACTATAGCCCATTAACTGGTATTATAATAGATAACAAACAAATAATTTTATCTTTAAAAGAAACATATGTTGACCTCCAGGGGGCCCAAGATATAATTTTACCTCCTTGGACAATGTAACCAGTGCTTCTGACCTCTCTCCTCACCATAAAGTCTCCACGGTCTGGACAAAAACAGTACAAGCAGCACACAATAAGTGAGGTTACAGCTGAGGACAACAGGGTTTCTTACCGTTGTAGTAATGTCCGCCATCCGCCATATTTCTAGATTAGTGTTAGATAACAAAAAAACAATGCTCTGGGTTTAAAATATACGTGTCGATGACTCGTAAGTCTCTCTCACGAAGCACTAACGCTAGGTTTTAAAAGAAGCTGTAACATCCCAGGTGGTTTAGAGGCGGAAACAAAGACGACCACGATGTGATCGGGCGGCTGTTCTTTAACTAGCCGATAGCTTAGCTTAGCTTCTCCTGCTGCGCGTCGACGGGGAGACTGCGGAAATAAACACCTTCCCTTCCGGGTTAACAACAGCCCACGGGGCGGGAGATTGGAACAAAACAACTCGACTCAGGTGGTGGAAGAGTAAACAATAAACACAACATAGAAGAGTAAACAATAAACACAACACAACATAGAAGTGCGTTTAACACTCTGCTAACGTTAGCGCGGACTTAATATGAGCTATAGTTAGCGTACTAGCTTAGCCTACCTGGGGGTTTTCTGTACCGTTGACATCGATGACAACAGAGCATAACGAAGAAATGTCTGATCACTTAACTGACTTATCGACACTAAACAGCCTAATTATGATTGATAACACTGATTATACATATAAAAAATATCAGATTATTTGTGTTTATAGACACAGGATTAGCAGCTTTGTTTAAAAGGCACGTCTGTCGGAGATCAACTGACATAACAGTTAACGTTAAACCAACTGATTAAATATTATCAACGGTTATTAAAGAACAAACATGAATGATCTCTGTCATTTATAGATGTTTAGTCACATTTTATTCATAATATAGTTTAGCATTCTGGATGTGCTAATCAAACATTTATTTAAGTGTATTTGATATACTAAAAATAAAAAGCATCTTATTGCTTTTAATAAATGTAATGATCTAATAATCTATATAATATAATTATATTTCAGAATGATTTATTTTTTATTTTTTCCTTTTGAAGTACCGATCTTTGAATTTGGAAATGACCTCGAGTCTCTTAAACTTAATAATGTATAATAAAACACGTGCATATGTAATTAATCTGATGCGTGCTTAACATTTTTTAACTTTTTCTGAAGCACTTTGCTGCCTTAATGTTCAATGATCAATGAAATACATTCACCTTCATTTTTAGATAGATTACTAAAATAAAATAGTCGTACTGCTTTTGTGTAATATTGTAAAAATAGTTCCAGTCTTCTGTTTACTGAGGGTTTTAAATCAAATTGACATTTTTTGCTCAGCTGCTGTCCTGACCACGTGTTAATAATCCTAAGAGCGCATGCTCAGAGTTCATCCACTTTAATACTGATCTAAGACAGTCAGGGCTGAGCAATATTGACTGAAATAATAACAATAATAATATTGTTATGATATTTTGGGGGTGCCCATTGATTCCAGGCATTTATTATTCATGATTTAATCTCATTTTTAAAATGCTATTTAATGTTAACTGTTTAATTAATGTGTTTTACTGTCATAAGAGACTATCACTACTAAATAATACAGACTAATTGTGCCGCAGTCTTCAGAGTTGAAGCTCAACTTGAACATAAACAGTGACTCAGGCACGGTTCCGCCTGATTAGCAGTCAGGTGCAGCCTCCTCACCACCCTGCGTTCATTAAACTAATTAGCAACACTTTGTTTAATTTCAAACGTTCAACACTTAAACTACAACACCAGCAGACCTCTTGTAGTCAGTGTACATTTTAACCTGTCAGTGAAATGTGTCCAAACTGAAGCTACGTGTACTTAATGAAGTTAATTAAACTTACCATCGTTCACCACACGTGCCACCACAGCTAGGTTAGGGTAGCTTCTCTGACAGAAAGTCACACGGTCCATCCAGATAAAACTTCAACCTTCACCCTGAGTAAAGCTGTCGAAGTTTATTTGTTGTTAAATGAACATTAAAAAAAACAAACAACAACAAAAACAGCTCCACGCTCTGTAATTTATGCTAAGTCAAGTTGAGGCTAGCGAAAGTTAGCCAGACGTCAGCTAGCTACAGTTAGCTGTTAGTTAGCACGACGGAGCATCGAGCTAAACTCACAGACACAACACTAAAATATTTACCGATTAATTTATTTTACCTTTGCAATATTTCTTATGATGATAATAAGGCGAACAGGTGGCTTCTGTCTGTAGTCCTGATGGTGTCAGTGAGTCCGTCCGTACCGCGCTCTGCCTGCAGCACGAACAACAACATGGCGCCATCTGGTGGACAGTTGTCAACCGACTCAACGAGCACCACACAGAGCTTCCATGATTAAAACTAAAATAAGTTTCTTTGAGAGTTATAATGTCTTATTCAGACTGTTTAAAGAGGTGTTGGTTCATCTTCATGCTCATTTGTATTGTAGTATAGTGAGAGGTGTCTAATAAGATAAGATAAGATGGACTTTAATGATCCCACACTGGGGAAATTCACTTGTCACAGCAGCTTGTATACACAAGGTGGATAAGAAATTACTCATAAATAAGAAATATAGTCATAAAGTCATGTTGGTCTCTCCCCTCAGTCACGGGCATTTACAACACGCACTGCCTGCACAAGGCCAGGAGCATTGCAGATGATCCATCTCACCCATCCCACAGACTGTTTCCCCTGCTGTCTTCTGGAAGAAGGTTTCAGAGCTTAAGGTCTAACACTGCCAGGATGGGAAACAGTTTCTTCCCACTGGCAGTCAGACTGTTGATCAGCAAAATGTAAACGTGCACATATATCCATGTACATTGCACCTTGTTTACCTGCTGCTGCTTAATTGTTTTATTCAATATGTACCGTATCTATCAATATCATACTGTATATATTCATATAGCCATACTGTATATATATATACATATATATATATATATATATATATATATGTCTATAGCCCTTCTTCTTTTTTGTAATGTGTGTGCACTTTATTGTGGTCCTGGCAGCATTATGTTCTATGTTCTATGTTATATATAGCCCCATAGTCCATGGCAAAACACTGTCTCGTTTCACTGTGTACTGTGTATATGGTTGAAATGACAATGATGAGTACTGCTAATTTCTTGTTTTGTTTTAAATGCACAGCTGAATGATATTGTCAGAATAACTTTTAATATTGAAACGGTCAAAGAGCAAGCCAAAATGTATTACATTACGTCATTAAGCATGTTTAACAGCTGTTCTTTGAAGCTATATAATGTGTTATGAACATGAATATATTCTCTTCTGCATGTTTTTTTGCATCATTTTATACACAATACCACCATATTTACCCAGTTGGTATCTTTGGGAACTTTGGGATTTCCACTATAATTTAATATTTAAGTGTGTATAAAGTGTGGGATATAATATGTTTTGACTAGCAGATACAGTACTGTACAGAATATTTACCTATGTTTATAATCGTTGATTTAATATGAAATGATCAGGGTGGATGGTTTCTGAGTAATTAGTGATGTGGACATATAAAGACTGAGCAGACAGCAATATTCATAGTTTATTTCACATAGCTTGGGCCATCTAATGTGTAGGTGTTTTGCATAATTTCACTGTATCCAACCTATAAGAAAACATTTCAGCTGCACTGTTATGTAAGTAATTAAAATCTCTGAAAACAATTCACAACACAACATTTTATCTTTATAAGCAGTGTTAGTCTTTTAGTTAGGACGAAAAAGTGTTGGTGAGGGGTTAGCTCAGTAGGTAGAGTGGCTCAGTCCTTGCTGCAGCATCCCAGGGTTTGAATCCAATCTGTGGCCATTTGCTGTATGTCATTCCCCCTCTCTCTATCATTCTTCAGCTGCTGCTATACAATAAAGGTTCAAAAAAGCCCAAAACATATCTTTAAAAAAAGAAAAGGTGTTGGTGAGAAAGAATCAGGAGGTAAAGAATGAGTCTTTGGTCCTTTATGAATGATAGAAAAAGGAATTAGAAAAGGCAAATAAAGTCTTTTAAATCTGTCTTTGTAACAAAACAACATCTTCACTGTTACTGTATTTAGACAATTACATCATATTTCTTTGGATTTTAGCTGAATTATTTGAATTCCCTCGCCCTCTTCAGTCTGTGTAGTCAAATTCCCCAAAACAAACCCTCCTCTGTCTCTTCAAGTGAATGAAGGCAACAGTTCAAAGTGTAACAGCAGCCCTTTTGTCCACCTGATCCTGAATTTCAGTGCTGTTTATGAGGCGCATCAACCACAGCCCTCAGTGTATTTAACACTCGTTTCCCCTCCACAGCTGTCCTCTTGCTGCCAGGAGGCCACATTGATAGCCTGGCTCAGAGAAGTGATGAGGGAGGTCAGACCGATGAGGTAGCCATCCTCTCTGCTCCCCTCAGCCCACGGGATGTTGTGTAGGAGCTTGCTCGTGTTGGGGACGGGGGTTGTCTTCCCAAAGTCTATCATCCACACATTGGCCTTGCTGCTGTGGTCATGCACAAAGAGAAGCGAGCTGCCAATCACCTGATCAGGACAAAAATACCAAATATATAGATTTATTATAAGAATCAAGGATGAATTTGAGTGAGGTGAATGTAAACTGAAGCAGCAAGAAAACCTTAGATTAGTCTCTGTGTGTAAACAAACCTCATGGGTTCTGAAAAATAGTGAATTCTTAAGTGCATCGTTCAGGGCGAGGAGTCTGGTGTGGTACGCTTTCTGAGAACACAGATGAGTAGACTTAGAGTTCAACAAATAGTGCACACATCACAGAGAAAAAGATGAATGAATGTTATGAACAGAGGAGAGAGCACAACGGATGAAGAAATGACAGGTAGTCTGTTTAAGGCCCCACAGTCTCATGCTGGAGGGTTTTCATTTAATCCTCATTAAAATGTTTTTAAAGACTGCATGGAGTGTTGGTAGCTTTGTGTACACATGGATAACTGTCTTTAGATATGCACAGCAGGCATCAGTGCATTGATCATGTATAATTATGGTCTGATCATTTCTTCACTTCACCAACAGAGTTGCAATTACAGACAGACTAAAACTGAACAAATCAAATGTTTATTTAAGTTTATTTGAGTCTGTTTTCATAAGGTTTAGTCATTGTTGTATTGCAAATCAGTACAACAAAGAAAGGCTGGTATAATGTAACTAACATTGAAAAAACTGACCAGGATGTCCAGCTGACTCCTGGTGAAGTAGAGCAACGCCTCCGTGACCTGAGTTAAAGTCAGAACTTTCCTGAAGTCCCGCTGGATGCTGCCGTCTTCCATCTGACTCACAGAGAAAATAAAGACAACAGTGTTGGTGTGGCACTTTTGAAAACTTGTAGAAAACAATTTAGATATTTTTGGGGTAAACATGACTTATGCAGTGTTTGTACTGGCCTTTACCCCTACCATAATGCCCTCTATCCTGAAGCCCAGTGTGGATGTAGAACTGGTTGTATCCCTCCACTGAAGGTATCGCCATTTGGTCACCGCTTTTTGTGCATGTTCTTCTGCTGACGGAGCTGACGGGTCTAGTTTCACCATCTTTTGGTACATGTCACTTCGCAGGCTGTCCTTGACCCGGGCTTTGGTCAGTTCCTCCTCCTGGTATGTCCTGAGGAGGAAACTCTCATGTTGTACATAAAAAATACATTGCTAAACCAACGTGATAAGTTATAGTTTGTTAGGATTTTCTAAGGAAGTGGTTCTCAATCCCCAGTTGTGCTCACCAAAGCTTCACTGAGGAGAAGATGAGATAAAACCACAAAGTATCAGGAAATAATCTGCTCAAAATTCACCCAAATCGCATGTTTGATACAGATTACCTGCAGTCATTGTTTGAGTTAATTGTACAGTTTATCAGTTATTCTGTCCTGTTGTTGTTATGCAAAATGTAATTTATCCATAAAATGTGTCACTTAAGGAAAAAGGTTGGGAAACACTGAGCTTCTGAGGAATTTATTGAAATGAAAAATATAGTTATTTATAAGTCCTCTGTGAATTACATCCCCAATTTAGCATCATGACTGAACCTCAAGACCAGACGAAATCCATGCCATGCAGCAACATTTATATTTTAGTCATAGTGTGAGTTATTAAAGAGCTGTGATGGATGTAAGGTGAAAATATAACCCACATACAGGTCAGTATAGATAAATGACAAATAATTCTCACCTTTCACACCTTTTTACTGCTGCACTTACACAAGTTTTCAGCTCTCTATTACCATAAAGCACAACTGTGCACAACTGCAGCCCATCACCTAATTATATGAACACTTTCAAACCAACCTGACTCCCATCTTGCAGTCCATGATGACTGGTTTCCTCAGACCACTCAGCAAGTCCTCCAGGCGGATGTAGCGGTCCTCCCCCCTGGTGACCAGGCCGTGGTACTGCGGGACAAAGGGTTTCAACTGGTCTCTCATAAGGGAGTCCAGGCACTTCGCCTCCACTTCACTGTATAGTTTCAACACCTCCCCTCCGTCACTCAGCTGGAAGTTTCCTGGTGACAGCAAAGACAGCAAGGAAGGCACGAGGATATCCTCTGATTATTTCTGAACAAACTCAAACTGTACAGCAGCAGTGATATTATGTGACAATGTGAGTGATAACATGTGAGTGGTTAGTTTAATTCATAGACTTTCATCACAGCAGTGTGAACACTATGAACTGGAACACACATACCTTGATGTCCAGCCAGCTGGACCCAGGAGCTCTGCCGCCGCAGAGACCAGTGCATCATGGTCAGGTAGGTTTTCCAGGAGCGGCACTGAGGCACAAGATAAAAGCAGCCTAAATGTTGCTGTCTTCATGCAAGGCAAATATGTATGCTTCTGTGTCTAAGCCAACGTGTGTAAAACATACAGACAAAGACATTCACCTGCAGGCTAGTGAGAAATTCCAGTTCACTTAAACCTGAATGTCTGCATGCATGTGCAAAAGCCCAAGCCATTACTTTGTTACTGCGAGGCAACAGCCACTCTGCTGACTTAATATAAACAGCACCACCTCCTCATGTGGGCTCAGAAGTACACTGGGATCTCACATTTAGAGAGTCTTGTGTGATTATTAGCGTCTGCTAAACCCATTTTCCAGTCCTTCTCCAGTCTCCAGGCCTTCACACTTAAAACTGCTGGGTTGAAAATAAACCAATTTGGGTTATTTGGGTAACCCAACGCTGGTCCAAAGTTGGACCTGGCCAACGCTGGGTTGTTTTAGACCAGCAGGGTTGGGTTATGGGCTTGACCCAGCATGTTGGGTTGAGACTGTATACCCAAAAATGGGTTAAAAACGACTCTGCTGTTAGGTTAATGTTACCCAATAAATGGGCTAAAACACAGCCATGTTGTTGGGTTAATGTTACGTGTTAAGTGGGTTAAAATCAAAATGTTGGTTTGAGAGCAAAATTAGCATAAATTAATGAACATTAACCTTAGCAGTATAAAATGAAATTTTTATTAAACATGAAATTATGAAATTATTCAACGAAACAAGTACATAATGTCCATTATTTTATTAAGACATTTCAAGTTCACATTAAAACAGTGGAATACATTTTTAACATTGCTGCATCATAAACATAATGCAAAGTCCATCGATTTAAGTGCTAAAGCACCTAGCATGAGGACATACGGGTATTCTGTGCTACCGCTTACAGTCGGCAGGTACTGCACCATGTTTGTTCCAGGCTGAAAAAAAAAACAAGATTCAACAATTAGTTTGTACAACAGGTTAGGTTCAACTCCACAGGTAATGCCCAGTGCTGTACCAGACACTGTATCTGGAGTCTGAGTCCAATAAGAACATTTCTGTACATGCCAAAATGATCAGTCAATTCCACTTAGCACAGTATTAATGATGATTTGCTAAAGTTGCTAAGTTACAGCTAGTGAAGCTAGCGGTTAGCAGACTTCATCTCTCGGTGGTGGGGGGGGGTACTGCTACCAGTTGCTAATGGCGAGGTGCGTTACACTGGGGGTAGCTCCCTCCCTCCCGACTAACATCTTACACAGCAAAAACGGTACACAATACGTTAACGTTACCACAACTGAATACACACACAGCTAACGGAAAAATATCCCTGCACTGCTAGACTTTGATAGTCTATCGAAGTGTGTGTCACAAGTGATGGAAACAAGTATTTTATCAGGTGAAAATAACTAGCTAGTGAATGAAAAAAGCGAAGGAAAAAAATCTAGCGAGCAACGCGGAAAAACGTCTCGAGTCGCAGAGTGAGGTGAAGTTTTTAAGTAATAAAAAAAACTAAAAAACTAAGACACAACTATTTGGTTACCACATTAAGCTACCAAAACTAGATGTTGTAGGATAATAATTGTTTAAGTTTTACTTACCATTTACATAGTTTTCTCTGGTCTCAAACTGGAGAGTGATTAACGTTAGCCTCAGCCCGTTCAAATCAAAATCCCGCCCAAATCTTCAACCCAATCTGTTGGGTCAAAATATTTAACCCAACCTTGGGTAAAAACAACCCAATCAGCTCAAAATCCACAGCTACCCAGCAGATGGGTTATGAAAATAACCCAGCATTTTTTAGTGTGTTTTTCACGGCAGATGAAAGCAGAAGTTGTCAGAGTTGGAGAAGCACAGATGATCAGTTCAGCCATCATTAAGTTTTATTATTTACACTGGTGCTGTTCCTTCTCTGAGATGTCTGCTGTGGAAAAGGTCTATGGAGGCCATTTGTTTGGATTAAATATAATGTGTGATGTGATAAACTATATAACTGAAGCCCATCAGCCTCTGACAATATATAGCAGATTGAGAGACATAAGTTGGCACATTATACAGTAGAAACAACTCTCATGTCAAAACCTGTTATGGGAGTATTTACAAACAGTGCATACTCATGTGACAACAATGATCTGTTTTGTATATACATAAAACAGCTGCCACCAAACAAACACAGGCATGGCTGCTGAAAAAAACAGTGAGCCTGAGCATGCTCAGTTTAGACACTGTTTGTTTGTTTTTGAAAATAGACATGTTGTCTATGATAATTACTTCCTAAATATGACTTTTTTGGTCACATATATGGACTGTTTCTCTGATTTCTCAGTCTGTAGGACTCTTTTATTCAGACTTCTTGCAGTGTCTGACAGTGTAAAATGCTGACTACATTAAAAAATCTACTCCCCAGTCCTCCTCCCACTGTGTGCTCCCCTGTGCTCTCATATCTGTTGCAGCAGCAGCAGCATGCAAACGCCATTCAAATCTGACCTTGTCAAAGTCCTCTTTCAAGCCCATGCAAATCACCAGGACTACAGGTGCAAAGAACAGTTAAGAAACATAGTTTTAAGCCTCTTCCATGGAAAACCAGAGCAACCACATGCATACGTGTGATGTAAGCATACACAGGGATGGCAAATGCCAAAAGGAGGTGGTGGCAGAGGAGAAAATGTATGTTTTAAACTGTATTCATCCATTCTGTGTTTATTTTTTGTCATTCTCACCTTCCTGAATGTCCTCCTCTTTGAGCCAGCATCCTCTCCTTCACTGAAGACCTCATCACTCTCTGCTGAGGAGAGGTTTATGGAGGAGCAGGAGGAGGTGGAGGATGAGGAGTGCAAAAGTTTGGAGAGGATTGGATGTGGGATCTCTCTTATTCCCAGCAGCTCCTCAGCCTCTTCATCCCTTGGGGTCTTCCGTCTCCCTTTGTTCTCTCCCTCCGCTGCTGAATTTGGAGATCTCTTCCTCTCCTCATCCTTCACTTCTTCCTTTCTCTCTATCTCCAAACTCGAGTTTCTACCTTTGCAGTGTTTCCGCTCCCCGTTTGTGCCCCCTTCCCTTTGCTTGTCATCATGCTTCCTCTCTCTTTCAGTCTCTTCGACCCTTCTTTTCCCGCTCCACCTTGCACTCTCCCATCCCTCTGGATCAACTTTGTAGCCATCTCCTAACCTCTCCCTCCTCCTCATCCTCCATTTTGCCTTCATGTCATTCCTTGCACATCTTGCATTCATCTCAAAGTCCTCTTTTCTTTCTGTGCCATGAACCAACTCATTCCCATCATCCCTCATCATATCGTTATTTATGAGAGAGGGATCTTGAGTGGCGCTTAACTCTGAATTGGGCACATTGTCCTGCTCTCCGTCCCCTCCGAGTCCACCTATACACTGACTGTAAGGGGGGAAACTTTTGGTCGACTGAAGTTTAGGTCTGGATCTCACTCTGACCTTCCTGCAGCTGCTGAAAGGCCTTTCACTGATTGTCAGCTGTTTGTGCGTCTCATCGGATAGTCCAGCAGAAAAGTCATTATCCACAGTTTGATTGGTCTCTATCTCCATCTTCATTTCGTCCATGTGGTTTTCGTCTGTTATGTCCATTTCTGTGTCCAGAGTGGAGCGTAGGTGGTTTAACTGCTCCATGGGCCCACCATGTGCTTTCACAAAACAAGGAAATGTTTACAAGAGATGTACAGTTTTGAATATGTTTGAGGAAGTGCATTTACATGTCTAAAAGCCACTGTAACATGGCCTCTGTATTTCTAAGCTTTCTTAAAATCACACAAACAGACATATAAAACTACAAATGATCATATGTCTAACTTACCTTACCTTACCTTACCAGCTGTTAGGTTTCTGTGATAGAAAGCTATGTGCCTTTCACCGAGCTACATCCCTCTGTCGATCTCCCTGCTGGTGCTTATTTTGCATGCAGTGACGTTCAGTTTCCAAAGCTTCATCTAGCCAACAGAGCGACAAGCCAAGAGGAGATCCAGGAATGACAGATGTGACTGTGTCAGATAGCAGGGTGGAAATAGAGTAAGGTGTCCTCCCTCCAAATATGAGTGTGCACATTGTGTGTTAACTGTTTTAGGGCGGTGTTTTCTGACTACACAGATGATTAAACAAATAGTCTGATGAACAATTTTTAACAGGTTTTATTGCAACGATTAAACAGAATGTGCTTTTGAATCGCTTTGCAGCCAAATAATACATTACATTCTCCACACAGTCAGCCAATTTAAGATGTTTTTGCATAGTTAAAAAAGATGTGCAGGTTGCCCCAAATGCTTTAATCATAATTTAACGTTTTTATGTTAAACAGCGCCACAATTTTACATTTAGCTGGAACAGGAAAACAGCAATTGCAATCAGTTAGTGTTTAACATTTTGCAATATTTTGTGCATGTACTTCAAAATGTGACATGATTAAATATATTTTTAAAACTCCATCCTGCTCATTTTTTACAGTAACAGTTTATTTGTCGTTTTTTAAATGCAATTCCACCGTTTTTATTTCACAATACCAATTTTATGTATTTCATAAGAGCACTTTTCGTCACAAACTTTTTGTTTGTTAATCAAGACAAACACAAAGACAGACTGGCTGTACACTCACACAATCGGCCCTGCCCTGTTTATGTTGACTGACAGACAAAAACAAAAACATAATTTAGGTTTTGAAATAAATAAAAAGAATAAACCTAAACCTGCAAAAAAAAAAATACGGTATTGTGAAGAAGCAGGGTGAAATAACGATTCATGATATCTTCTTGAGTTTTACAAATATATCGGATAATTTAATGGTGAAGTTACATATTTTGTCTCTATTTATTCATATGCCTGTCATAATGTCTGATATATTTAAGTAATAATAAGGCAATGACAATGAGAAATTAAGTGATGAAGTTTCAGATATGTCAATCCCATAAATCATAGAGTCCTAACATTAAAGCTGAAACAACAGTGTGAGACAGCTCCAACAGGGCAGCTTATCATAACTCAGCATATTTGCATTTTGGTGTATGAGCGCTTTCTGAGTCATTTTCAATCACATATATCTCTTAAATATTCATCCTCACATCTTACTATCAACATCACTCTCTACTCTCTCTCTCCTTTATTAATGGCCTGGGGATGCCTCTGATTCACTTAATTCACTCCGTGTCTGTCTGTTATGCACATGCAAATGGGGCCTCTGCTGGCTCAGATTTGTGGGGGTTATCTGGAGGGGACCCAGACGTTCTGCAGCACCTGTCAAGGAATTTATTCTTGTAGTCAGTACCAAGTGACTGATGCAAATAACTTGAATAATGTTGAATTTCTCTGTGCCTGTGTTTATACCTCCAGCAGCATTTTTTTCATCCTCTTGCTGGCTGTTTTTCATGTGCTCGTCCCTCTCTGACATCAGTCCATCTGCTCTGTGCTGTAAACAACAAGGAAAACAATCACACGGAGCTTGTTGAGTCTGAGTTATAACACCTGAGAGGACTCTGGTAATAATTCACACTCACTCAAACACAAACCCATGAAGTGTGCAGCTAAAGATGAGTTCAGTATGTCTGCAGAAATGGGACTCTCCTCTCACCTGCTCTGGACCCCATCCCACCTTCAACAGCAGCCGCACGTAGCTGAGGACGAAGAGGAGACTGAGGAAGATGAAGTTACTGGAGATGCCCACCAGGGCTGACAGGAGAGGGAAGTTGAACATCAAGTATCTGAAAGAGGGGGAAAATGTTAATATAGCTTTACAGTAATTATGATGTGATCGGGTTAGAAAAGGCTGATATGTTATCCCACATTCTCTCAGTTTGCCTTCGATACCAGCAGGTGATTGTTAATCCTTTTTTTCAGCAACCCACAGAGAAAACATCTCAGTGTGTTGTATTAACTCCACTGTGGGCTGTAAGTGTAGGTGGAGACGTAATAGAGTGAGTGAAGAAAAGGCAAACCAAACTTGTGTACTCTCTGTGGTCACATCAGTGGTGGAAGAAGTTTCACTGCCACACTCAATTACTAGTGAAAGTCCTGCCAGTATTTTATTATTATTTTTTGTTCTGGATTAATATTACTCCTGCATTAATACGTATGTGGCATTTTACTGCTGTAGATGTTTAAAGTTTAGCCTATTTTAACTATAACATAATACTGTTGGGTAGTTTAATCTATAGCAATACATAATATTCTATAAGATCATCATATGTTTGTAGTATCACTGTTCTGTGACTGTTGCCCTGTTTTCAGCTTTGTGACGAGACTTTTCTTTCTATTCCCAGAGGGTTTTTAAAGAGTTTATTTAGCTTAAGAAGTTACAAGTCTGAGGTTACATGGTTAAAAATAATAAGGAATGGTATATGTAAAGTACATATATTGAGTTTGTAGTTGTAAATGTACTTATTTACTTTCCAACACTGAGTTACAGTCATTGAAATCTGATCTAATGAGACTACTGTTGGTGGAGAAATGTACGTGTCAGTGTTCGATTGTTTGTGTCTGTGTTAACTTAATGAAGCCCGGAGGACTGTCATCAAAATTTGATGTTTAATGAGACATGACTTACACATTCTCTTGACAGTAGCTGGCACTCAAATCTCAAATGTAACTACTGCTGTCTCACTTTGTGCTTTAGGCATCGTCAGATGTACTGTGTGTTACTGTCAGATCTATTACAGCATGATGTACACATCTGAATCATGTTGCACACCATGCGGGTGTCTCTTACCTTAAACCAGTGAAATGAGCATGAATGTAGAGATGTGATGAGTAGATCTGCACCTTGTTGGACAGGATCTCAATGACGGCAGTGACTGAGGGGCTATACTGTATATGAACAAAAAAACCTTTTAGGTAGACGCTTGCTATTCAAGCACATTCACAAGACGATCACAAAGCAATGCAGGACTCACAGGGTCATCTGTATAGTCTGAGAAGAGCTCCACCTCCAGCATTTGTTTCTGCTCAGCGGCTCCACTCAGAAAGGCCGGGAGGAACAGCAGCGTTTCCAGATACTTTAGCAGGTCTGAGCGGTATCGCAGCATGCTCTGATCACAGCAGGACAACACAGTCACCCTGACATACACACCATGGACAACAACACAATACACAGCCTCCTAGGGATGAATAAATCTGCTCTTTTCTTACAAATGGAAGATGCAGTCAGTGATGAATATTTAGGAGAGGATGCTTGATGTTGTCATGGATGCAAAAATGTAACCTTATTCAATGATTGGCTTGTGTGCTCAGTTTAGTTTAGTTTATTAACAAAAGTTGATCTCAGTGGACTTTTTAAAAATTCATTTTCAGTGTTGATAATTCATGCACTGACCAAAGCTGCAAAGTTCAGTTTTTGTTTAAATTTACATACTAACATTTTGAAGCTGTACCCTGAGGTAGTGGATTTGACTGAACGGTGACTATTTTGTGAGGCTGATTAGTAAATATGGAGGTGTAAGAATATTCAAAACATCAACAGCAGGCCAATACAAAAACATCACAAAAAAACACCCTGAAAAGGTATCATATCAACACCTCTAATATTGGGCCAGGCTGGAAAAGAAGTATTTTATACAGGATTGTTCCATATGTTTGCATTACAATGTATTTTTTCTGATCACTCAGTGTTTAAGTAATTGAAGTCAATGATAACATCAAGGTTTAGAGTCATTACTTCACATGTTTGTCCTGTCATCACCTGAGCACTGAGATCACCTTCTGTTGCAGTGGAGCTCGACAGCAAAGCATAAGCAGCCCTAATCTGTCTCTGACCAGGCTGTGTGATTAAAAGGTTATTGTGCGTCAGAGCTGTACTCACAAAGCGAGAGCTGGAGGCGGGCAGCAGTTGACTTGCCTGAGAAACACACGCCAATGCAACAGTGAATCAGTGGAGATTTGCAGGAACAATAAGCCTTATTTGATTGTATGTACACATCTGGACACACAGAAGCCGAACAAATCTCAGTGCAACTCACAGAACGAGCAGAGGAGGTGACTTGGCCTCCATCCCGAGAGAAACAGGATGTCTTGATCATGAACATACCCAGCTCCTGATTGGCCGGACAATCAGGCATCTCCAGGTGGAGAGAGATCCGATAGACTTGACCAAATGTGAGCACCTGAATGTGCATTTTAAAAAATATTACAAAATACTTCTATGAATAGATGAATGTTTATTACACAGACAGATATATATATATATATATATATACATATATAAACACACACCCACACACACACCCACACACCCACAGACACACACACACACACACACACACACACACACACACACACACACACACACACATACATGTTTTCTGTTCCTCATCAGTGAGATGTTGGCCACTGGATAAGAGCACAGAAAAGAGGCAGGAGAGTCACAGTTTGTCCTGCAGACAAGAATATGAATGAATGAGAGGAAAAGTAAGACAGAGGGACAGTACAGTGTGTGTTTCAGGATGCAGCTGGACGAGTCTTCACATACACACCTGTAGTAATAGTGCACAGGTGTGGAAAAAGCCGCCTTGGGCATGTAGGAGTAGTAGAAGCTCCCGTATAAAAAGGAGGCGATCCAGAGGAGCAGAAAGACAGAAGAGAAAACGACAAAGCTCTGTACAACTCTCTGACGGACATGTGACATCGCCATGGCAACACCATCCTGGAGCCTCAGCAGTGCCCGACCAATGAGGGCTTCTCCATCATCTCCTGAATCCATAATACCAAGAAGAGCTGCAAAACCACAGATTAAAACTCGGAAAGGTAAATGCAACAAGATGAAAAGCACGTTTTAAAAGGTAAAGACAATTCAGACTCACTCAGTTAGACTAAGGCCCACAGTCTTTGTTATTGAAATGTCTTGAATGTCATCCAAAAAGTGATCTGGTTCTTGTAAAAAAAAGAAAGAAACAGATCAAGCATTGTCTGTTTAAATAGAAAACAGCATGGCTGATGATATTATGATCTCATGAACTTGAAGACATAAGCACTACTTTGCAAGTACTGAGAGCCTTGAAACCACCGAGTCCAATCTGAGTCACAAGCAAGAGGCTGTTTATATCAGATGACTCCAACTGCCACTCTGACTGTGTTAGAGTATATGTAACCAGAAGCACAGAAGCCACTAAGAAATGAGTATTAGTTTGTTTTGACACAATATGTATTGTGAAATATTGTTGGTGGATTAATGGTATTTATTATATTCTTCAGGGGACATCAATTATCTAAAATTAAGCTGTTTATTTTCCCATGACATGTACTTTCAGTATTAATGATATTTAATGATATTTTAAAAGAGGAAGGGAGTTGCGACTTGCTCAACACATGAATAAACACTCGCTTTAGATTTCAGATCAAGAATGTATCATGGGGATACTAAAGCTTTTTTGACTCCACATTTAAATCCAAACTTCAAGAAAACAGTCAAATAAAAACGTCCATGTTGTGTCTAACCGTAGCATGCCTGCAACAGTACTCTGTCTTGCTACAAAAAAACCCACTCACCTCTGGACGACTGTTAGGAAATCACTTCTCCTTTCCCTGAAATCTCTTGGCCCAGTGTCTTGGTGAAATGTTGTGAACAGAAAGCTCCCCAATAACTCGTCCTTAGCTCCTAAAAGCTGTCATTGGACAGAGTTTAGCCCATCCCATATGAAGAAAGATGCTGTTGCCAACTGGAACAGAGTTCTTGGTGTTGAACATGACACTGACAGCAGGGCAGAGGCTTCATTTTGTTTAGTTAAAAACTGATTGATACATTGTCTTCTGTGACAATATTAGAGAACAATCTGACCACAAGGACAGCCTATATTTTGAGTTTATTCATTTATTGTCTCTTTGCACATCTTATAGCCTAATTCATACTGAATATTTAGACGCATTGTTGCATGCGTTTGATTGCTGAATTGTTTGTTTTGTTGCTTTTGTGTCTGTTCCACTTCTCCATTGCAGCTAACTGTGCTGCATAACTGGAATTTCCTCATATATCACTCCTGATGTTGTCATACTGTCCAATAGCGCCCCCCTCAAGTGAGAACTGAAGTTTACTTGGACCTGACCTGGACCTGGACTTAAGTCTTGGCCTTGCAATGTTCTTCTAGAAAAGTAAAATGGGCTATTTCAAGACGTAGTATCATAAACATCAGGAACATTACACTTAGTCATGATCCTGCATTGCATTTAGAGAGTCCTTATGTTAAACTGCCAAGTTACAACGTCCCTTAAAGGTCCAGTGTGTAAAATTGAGTGACATCTAGTGGTGAAATTGCAGACAAAGACAAAAACAAAGACAAAGATCAGATTAAGTGATAATAATAATAATAATAATAATGAGAAGAAGCTATAATAAGCTATAATATATATATAATAAGCTATAATATAAATAATATGAGAAGCTAATAATAAGAAGCTTTCCCTCTCTCACCAGGAGGGGGAACTACTTTCTGGTTGGACAAAAAAAACCCGCCAAAATATTTTTCAGCGTAGTAGAAGACGCTCTCGTCCAATCACACGCAGCGACCGGCGCAAACCGGAAGTTTTTACATTTCACATTGTGTTTGGAAAACTACAGAGAGGTAACGTTAACGCTGGAGTCATGTTTACCTGATAAATGTTTAGAGTTTAGCTTGGTCATGAAAATAATGTCAAAGATGAACCGAGGAAACACGCGAATATGACAGAGACAGAGACACGCTGTTTGTTTTAGAGACTAGTGGCTGTTGTCAGAGCTCACAAACTTCCGCATGACAAGCAGTTTTTAAACAGCTGAGAGCTTTAGATGCTGATATTTATCCTCCAAAAACATCAAATTATGATCAGTTGTGTATATAAACTGTACGGTAGTTACCTCAACGGACACAGTTATATGTCACCTACTGTGAGGCCGGTGTTGAGTTTGTTTTTATTCACGTTACAATGTCAAAGAAAACTACACGACTCGTCTACAGGTGTCTTGTTTGACAGCTACGCATTCTCGTCGTGTTTCAACGGCTGTCGTAACTACGACAACCACAGACGCATTCAACTGTAGGTCGTCAGTTAACAGGGTCGCTCGTTAAACCGAAACACCTGCTACACCTGCTACCTGTTAATACTGTTGGAGCCAACTGATACTCCAGAGACAACCGTTATATTATATATGTATGAAATGAGAGCAAAGGTTTCTGAGGCTGCTTGTTAAGAGACATTATAGGTTTAAATGAACTTAATAATAAGTGTTGTTATTCATGTTTTGTCCTCTTCTGTCTTCTGGTTGCAGGATGTCCTGTAACACAAGCGTTACTCGTGTTCAAATGTCCTCTGTGGGTCAGGCACAGCGAGTCCCAGTCCACCTGATGCCCTGTGAGATTGAACACGACGGGCCGGCCCAGGTCTCACAATACTTCACTGCTACCACAAAAGACTGCAAACAAGGTACACACTGGATATGTGTGATATCTGTCAGGTTTAAAGCCTTTCCTACAGTTGACTGGAGCTAGCTGCTACTGAACCAGTTTCACTTCAAAGATTACCAAAATGTAGTGTTTGTCTCTATTCTAACAAGATTCATCTTTCAGCTGGTGACAGTGTTATCCAAGGTAAATAGGGACTGATATCCAGTTGTTTTGTCCAGCTTTAGCTAGATTTTTATTGTCATCCATCTGTGTACAGTACAGTACATAAAAGAAGGACATTGTGCTTCTCCTGGTTCCCAGTGCAAAACAAATAGAATGAATGAATGACATTCAGTGGGAGTGAAGCAAATAGTCAGCCTACACATAGGCTGTAAAAGCATGACAACTTTACAAGAAAAAAAAAATATTAGTAGTGTACCTGTTCTTAAGTTTGGAAAGATTCCAGGTCAAGATGGGTGTTTGTTACACCATGATGAGAAGGGAAAGGATGAGTTATTTTAACAAAAACAACGTTATCATGCCAAATGTATCGTCTACAGCTTGATGAATTATTCTAACATCTATCCAGCGGTTAAAGACTTCAAATAGTCACATCAAAATGGATTTTTAAAAAGTGTATCTGACATCTGCCTCACAGTCATTTCCTCAGTTTATCTCTCTCATTACAGAAAAGACAGTGTCATTCAGAGGACGTGGGTTGAAGGGGCAGGAGCTCAGCTGTCCACAGGGCTACACTGGCTTGGTGCTGAAAGAGATCAACAAGCCCGGCTCTGACCAAGAGGTAAACGTTACTGATGTCACGTCAGAAATACTACATAGCCCGGGTCAATCAAACATAAGGCAAAGCAGTGATTGGATGGGGCATAAAATCTATACTATATCTACATGATGCTAAATAATGTGTGTTTGTGTGTGTCCAGGACAGGACAGTGAGGTTATCCTCTGTGTTTGATAAGCTGACATACTGGAACCTGGAGACACATCCAAACTCTGACGATACAATTGTGATGGCAATGGATTGGCCAGAGATGGCTGAGGCGGTGAGTCTTTTTTTTTGCAGTTGACTTTGAAAAGACAAAAGTTTAATCAAAGAGAAGACTTACCAGTATCACTGACAAAGTTTTCAGTTTGATAAATCATGATTTGATGATGAATTATTTAAATGTAGGATTTTAAGTAGTCCCATCAAATGCAGTTAAAAACGTCTATCTCACTACTTACAGTGGTGATAATATGTGTACTTTGATGGTGATCTTTTTATTACCAGGCCAACCATTATCACAGAGCCTAAAAAATAAGATGTAAAAGATCAAGAGAAATCCTTTAGCATTACATAGACTGTGGTTTAAGATTTATTTGTTTAGTGAGCTTGTTACCTTTTAATCATAAGCATGTCTCAAGAGTTTTGTTGTCTATTCCAGCAGACTGATTTACTAACAATAATTTTAATTAAAATATCACATAAGTGCTGTTAAAATCAATTCTGCAATCAATTCAATTAAATATTTGATTTCTGGGTTGAAAACTTGCTGTAGTAACAGCAGTCAGTTGTGGCAGTCCTTTTTATTGTTTCTCGTCACTTTAACAAATTCTGTTAGACTTGACAAAAACAGCTGCATAGTCTACATTGACAGTTATATTTCATTCAATGGACACAGAGGCAGATAGATTTGTATATGAACACTAATATTTTGCCTCTTCACAGATTCACGGACCAGTGGAAGACTGAAGGGGGAGATAAAACTACCTGCATCACCTCAGATGGTCAAAATGAAATGTATAGTTTACTGCTTACTCGTTACAGTCAGTGAAAAGACTTAAATGCTATGTTGCTTCAAGCTTATTTTGTTATATGCTTTGTTTTGTAGTAAAATAAAGAAAAATAAAATGTGCATTCTGTGATCCACTGTAACATTAACACAATATTTACACATTGTTTCTACTGAACAGTGTTTATTCACAAGGTGACATTTAGATTTTGCACACTGGCTACCATAAAACCCTCTAAGTCAGGGGTTTTCAAAGTCTGAGACTGAAACTTGGAAAAAAGGTGCCTTCTCATAACCCCACCCCCAGTTTACTTTCTTAGTTTTGCTCAATTAACTTGCTGTCTATGGGATAATGATTGTTATTTGATCCCATGGACACTTAATTAAGCCAAGATGGCCTGATATTGCCGTTTGACATAGCGTCAGACCAAATACATACCGTCAAAAATACAGATTAAAAATGGGAAAAAATGAAAATCCAATAAAAAATAAAAATGTAGGCTATTCAGTGTGATCTCCTTTTGATAACTAATGTAAGACTTTTTTCACTTCCATCCACTGAAACCGTTTATGGCCCACCTCCCACTTTAATGATCACTGAACTGTCCCTCATGAGTATCCAGTGTAAAACTCTTGGGTCTATGTGGTAATTTCAATACTAGTGAGGTCTCTTACAAAACATGGTGCAGGACAACAAATTCCCAAAGTTTCAGTCATTCAGGCACATTTAAAGTTTCAGTTTAAACATTTAAAGAGAAGGCAGAGTTACTGCATGTGTCAAGGTGTGCTCATACTGTATATTGTGTCAAACTACAGGAGAAACAGTAGAGAAGGAAAGGTCACATGTGCAATAAGCAAAGCCAACACATTAAGGGTGGATCCCTAAATGTATTAACTCCTCCTGCCTCACGACCACTGCTGTCCTAGCAGGAAACATAAGTGGGAAGTTGAACAATTACACCTGTTGTTCATTGCTAACAACTTTTAATTGGACCTAATGGAGAATGCTAAACAAAGTTTGAAATATCACAAGTTAGGACAAGACAGCCACAGTGCAAAGAAAATCCGACTGAATTTACAGCCGCAAGAGAAAATTGTGGGGGCAGTTATTTTTCTAAAAGACAGGAGAAAATAAGAGACGTTCCTTATCATTTCAGTTTGTATAGCTGCCACTGATATTTAGTCCTAATCAAAAACTTTTTACTAAAAAAAGGAGATGAAGAAACAAGGCAAAGTAAAGGCGAGCTGGCACACACTACTTCCTACTTCATCAGATATACTGTATACATCTGCTACTGATGAAATGGCTTTATCAAAAGTGATGCAAGGAGAGACTTGTATTACAAAATGTTAAAGGTGTGCAGGTATTTGCTTCTAAGTGAACAGGTCTGATGGTTTCATCCTGTAAATAAAACACTTGACAGTACAATGCTACTACAGTTACAGTCAAACTTTGCTGGCACAGAGTAAATAAAAAACAACATTTCCCTCATTTCTGTTTTGAATTAATAAAGCAAACACCAGCTGCAGGATGTCACAGGTCTTTGAGACATTGTGTCTCCTGAATCTTCTTACAACAATGAAGTCTGTGATTATTTTTATACCCATACAAATGTATGAATAGTGATATAGATATTAAAAAATACAAACCTAAACTGTAAAATGCCTCTTAAATTTTACAAAGAGTAGCACAATAGTATAATCAGTTGTAAATAAACTTAAATGAATCAGTCTTAGGGAGACAATGGTGATACAGGATACATAAGAATGTCAGTTTGATTAATGAGGGCTGATATGTCTGTTTGTGTAAGTTCCTGTGTTTGTGTACTTATGGGTATCAAATGTCCTCAGTAGAACAGAAAACCAGGACGTACCAGGGTGTTTCCAAATATACAAATATTAAGACAATATCTGGACAAACGGAGCACTGAGACTGTTTGAGTTGAGCTGTGAAACATCGCGTGACAATGGTGTCACTTTCTTTTTAAACAAAGGAAGCCACTTATCATACTTACATATCATACTTTTGGTCATCTTGACTTGTTTGCCTGATTATTTTTTTAAAATCTAGTAAGTATAAAAATTAATTAACAAAAATCAGATAAAATGTCTCGATGTTCCAGAATATGAAAGATGAATTTCAGAAATTTTAAGACTTCAATGGTGCAATATGTAAGAACTGGCCATCTGTCAAAAAGGGGGCCACATGAGGCCTGAGCTACATTCTTGGACTATCGCCTCTCGATGGTGGTATTAAGAGACACAATACATAGACACCTTGGACATAATGTCCAAACTGTTATTTCTTTACATCCTGCTGATAATTTTAGTTATTTCATGAATGTTTGAAACTAAAATTCTTACATATTGCATCTTTAAAGACCTGCAGATACCTTGGGAATTTTTCAAAGATAGGACACTTATTGCCTTAGTGAACTATATTTTTTTTGACTTTTTAACTGCTGGTCAGAGAAAACAAGACATCTGAAGGTGTCACCTCTGACTTTGGGACATTTCATAGACCAAAAAATTGATCAATTAATCCAGAAAATAATCTTTTGTTGCAGCCCTACTCAGTTTAAAAGGTAAATTTGAGTTAGGATATTAAATGTGTTTAGATATTTCTATAAGTACAGAAATACAATAGTGTCTGTTCGTCTGTTAGCTAAGTGGTGGAGGAAGTGGAGGAGGTGGAGGCGGTGGTGGCGGTGGTGGTGGTTGTGATGCCAGGGAGGCCTCCACATCTGCTTTGCTGCGTTTGGCCGGCAGTGTGTGATCGTGAGCTTTGCGAATGTGTCGGTACAGGTCGCCTGATTGTGTGTAGCTCCGGTAGCAGTAGCGACACTCATAAGGACGTTCACGTGTGTGCACGATAGCGTGGCGCCTCAGTGTGTATGTACATGAAAAGGTCTTTCCACAGACTCCACACGTGGGAACATCCTCCACAAAGTTCCCCATAGAGTCCTGGAAGTCCTGAAAGTAGGCAGGAGGGTCTGAATGATGCTGAACTGCGTTCGGAGGAATGAGGGAGGCGGTGAAGGAGGAAGTGTCCTGGGAAGAAGGCGCAGCACCGGAGGAAGAGGAGGAGGGAGAGAGAGGGAAGGAGTAGTCATTTGAATGGGAGGTCATTTGTAAGAGGCCCTGTTGATGGGAGGAAAGAAACTGAGGGCTGTTCAGCTCCTCTTCTTGGATGTCATCTTCAAAATCATCATCTACTTCCATGACTGGTTCTCTCTCCCTGCCTTTCTCCTTCTCCTCCTCTAGCTCTTCATCAGATATAACAATAGCCTCCTCCTTGACTTTCACAGGCTCTCCATCACTGTTGTCTGTCCTCAATCTGCCCATAGGAGGGTGATCTCTTTCATTTCTAGTGGTGTGTGAAGCTCCTGTGTCCCCTTCAGGTCCCAGAAAGGTTTGAGTCTGAGCAGAGTGTAAGTCCAGGCTTTGGTGTTGTAGTGACACAGCACTCTGGATTCGAATCTGGGGAGGTGCACGCTGTGGGGCAGAGTGTGTTGGGTGTGAGGTTAGTGCTGAGGCTTGGATTAACATGACCATCTGTTGTCCTCCACCTGATGTACCTCTCTGGTCAGTCTCTGAGGGTTTCTGGGGTCCGTCCTGATGGGGGCTAATGGAGAGGCTGGCTTCTGACTGGGAAAAAGCAACCACTGACCGAACGCTAGCCTGGCTCACTGGAACCAGGGAGGAAGACGACGAGGACGGCTGCTGGTTACTGCTGTGGCTGGTAAACGACAGAAAGAAACGGAGATATAAACAACTTATTAGTAACAGCATTGAACATGTAAGAACAACCTAGTATGTTTAGAGCAGAGTGCACTTAAAATGACTAATGACACCAATCTGCGACCCTTCTGACTATATATTATTTTGTCTTGTGAATTTAGGTTACAAACTTGTATACCTTGAGTAATAATAATAAGTTATCTTAGTGATCGTTTCTATATTTTCTTACTTCTTTTCATACATCCACAACAAATTCCTTGAGCACATGTACGTGTTGAATTTCTGATTGTGACTCTGATGTCCTTTCACTTCTATTCTGCTCAAAGAAAGCTACCTAATATTTAGAGTCTGTTTTTGGAGTCTTCCTATTGTTATTTTTTTATAAGTTACAATTCATAACATACCTATATGTCTCAGTGGTGCTGCAAGGGCTGCAGAGTGCCGAGCCCTCTGTCTGACCTCCAGTCCTCAGCCTTGTGTAACCTCCCGAGTTAGGGGCAGACGGGCCCACAATGAGGCCCTGCCCCATCTCTCCAACTGGGGGCAGAGGAGCGGCGTCCATGCCTGGCTGCGTGGTATCAGCGAGGTCAGGACTCAGAGGAGTCTGAACTCGTGTCTCCAATGACCCCCCACCTGTCCTCCGCTCAGACTTCACAGATTCCACCTGACTCCTCTCTGCTGTTATAGATACTGATGAGAGTGGTACTACCATGGCGACAGGATTCAAATGATCTCCTGCCATCGCCACCACAGGCTCAGCTCCACCGTCACCACCACCCTCCCTCCCTGTCTGTACTGCCTTCCTTGCACCAGCGCTCTCTTCAGAGCGAGTGCTGTCTGCCTCAGCCAGAGGCCCTCGTCTCTGCAGTCGTCTCTTGCATACTCTCACCACCTCATTCATGTGCAGAAAGCTTGCAGCTGCCAAAATGTCTTCCACTGGTGGAGACTCGTCCAGCTGCAGCACGCCTTCGTAGACAAAGTCCAAGAGCAAGCCAAATGCAGCAGCCGTGACGATGTCGCTGTCGAGTGTGACAGAGCTGCTGGGGCCATTTCCACCGCTAACCCCTGGAGAGTCTGAGTAGAACATGTGGAAGAAAGGCGAGCAGGAGGCCAAAACAGCCCTGTGAGCCAGGAAACGAGATGAGCCCACCAGGACGGTGCAGTCACAGAGGAAGCCCCGCTGGCGCTGGGAGCGCAGAGCTGACAGCAGCTGCTGGGAATGCTGGGGGAACTCCATCACCTGAGCAACAGATAAAGATGAGAGAAAGCAGGGACATAAAGCTGCTGTCACTGAAATGAATCGGCTCTATAGTCAGCTGAGCTAATGATTTCTTTGAAAAATAATGGCTGCACAAATTCAACATTTAGTTATCTCTCTTGGGGAAATGGAAAACCGTGAATCAGCCCCTCCAAATGACAAAAATGCATGTTTTTCCCCATTCACCACTAAAAGCATTAAACGGTTTTTAAATAGTTTTTGATCTTAGAACAAACAATCCCACTAAAAACCATGTAAATGAAGCATAGTTAAGGGCATTTTATCACACTTTGGTGCATATTAGGCGATCACGGGCGTCCTAAAATAGTAAAATATCAACATCCATCCATCCATTATCTGTAACCGCTTGTCCTCATCAGGGTCACGGTGGAGCTGGAGCCTATCCCAGCTGACTTAGGGCGAGAGACGGGGTACACCCTGGACAAGTCGCCCGCTCATCACAGGGCACACAGAGACAAACAAAATATCAACATGTAACAACTTAAAGAAATATTTTAGGACATAAGTTGTAAAATAAAACATTTCACGGCAACAAATTGTTATTTAAAAGCATGGCGCTCGATTATTTCTCTCTTTAAACACGGTTTATTGACAGACGAGAGCCAGCCGTTAACGTCTCTAACGTTACGTTACCATGGTGACATGCCCAAATTCTTCAGTCCCCTGGCAGCTTCGTCCGGGAGTTGAATCTTAATATTTACCGCTATGTACAAAAAAAACACACAGCTAAGCACGCAGGTGAGAAATAAACATGGCAAAAACAACATGGCGAGTATTATCTGAGACCCCAACTGAGACAAAATGACGATAAAGAAAATAAAGAAGAGAGAAAGAAAAGCAGGCAGCCCCAGCTAAAGTACGCTAACATTATTAGCCAAGTTAGCTGAACCTGTGTGTAAGATCTAAGCTCCGGTGACCGCAGTTATTTGTTTGGATATATCGGCATTAGTTTTAAATTAGCGTGAAATAGTCAGCACCAATTCCGAGTTAAGATAGCTCATATTTTTCGTGGATATCATAAACATATTTTACCTGCAGCTGCTGTCCCTCGCGATGTTTTCTTCCAGGACAAAAATACAGCTTGTTCCTCTGTGGTGCCGGGGTCTCGCAGCACGGCTCGCCGCCACAGCGCCACCCACAAGCGGATGACGAGAACACACAGGAAGTGGACACCTGTACGTTTGTTGACAGTGTACTGAGTGTCGAGTGTGTTGACCACAAGTGTGCAGTCTTTTGAAACGTTTCGCTGAATTTAGATACAGTTACAATACAAATACAGTTGATGGCACAATGCAGCGACAGAGGAGGAAGAGGAGGCAGAGGTGGGAGAGGGGGGAGAGGAAGGAGAGGAAGGAGATTAAACCGTGGTGAAGAGGTGAGGAAGTATAGACCTGTAAAGGAAGATATTGCCCCATGTCTAGCTTGAGACTGATTTCTGACTCATAACATCTTGTATTTGGCTATAACTGCATCTGTATGAATTGCTTTGTATGGTAAGATCAGGCTCCTATATTTAAACCAGAGCTATAATTAGATCAGTGTGTGTGTGTGTGTGTGTGTGTGTGTGTGTGTGTGTGTCCTACCAGGACAGAGATGTCTACATCTCTAAATCCATGTCTTATGCTCTTCGCCATGGAGCCGACCACATGGGACTTCAGATGGGTTCAGGTGAGCACTCTGGTCTATGTAACACAAGTGTCTCTTTAATGACACCTGGCACTGGCACAGTGTCTGACACAACACTGATAGCATGTAAGGACCTTGATTTAAAGCACTTCAACAGATCCTTTCCTGTGATCACCTCTGTTTTGGTGCAATTTCCTGCTCTCAGTCTGGTGAAACAGACATAACAGAAGGAAATGCTATGCATGGGCAGTGGTGGAAAGTAACTAACTACCGTTACCTTGAGGTACTGCTGTATGTTTTTGTGTGTATTTTTCTCTGCTCTGTGTATTTTCCTGTTAGAAAAGGTTGTCTTAGCAGCTTGCAGCTGTGACCTGTTACAAGGGTCAGCCAAGAGTTTGGATAGAATAAGTTACAACAGAAGGTTTCTCTGTCTTTATACTGAGAGGTTTCTGTGAGGAATTTTTGTTGATAACATTCGTGGCTAAATAAGGGTCAGATAACCAAACTTCCATCTGGTCACACCAGGTGCAGGACCAGATCTGTATGAATGAACATTTATTTCACTCTTAGTCAGACTCTGAATCAATTTGAGTGTGAGTGTCTCTGACCTTTCAGCTGAAACATTTATGATTTGGTATTCTCTGAGTCTTATTAAATTGGCATGAAGTAACTTTGTTTATTTATTCATCTCTCACTGGAGATTTCCTCCACACTTACTTCTGGAGAACAACATTTGTAGGCCGGGGCATCTCATCAGCATTACAGTACTTCATTATAACGCTGTTTTGTCACACATTTTACATTTGCACTTAGACATTGGATATTGCACTTAGTACTTAGATATTGCGATTTCAAAAATATTTCAATTAATTGTGCAGCCCCAATATATTCCAACGCAGCCTGTAGGACAAAGAGGTAAGTAAATGGGAGAAAATCCATTGTGGAAATGTGACCAGAACAACTTTCTTATCTTCATAGATGGCTACCTGTTTGTAGAGGATCTCCTGGCTCACCCGCAGTTCCGCTCATATTCCCTGGAAGACGTCGAAAGAGTCGTGGCCACAAATGACAAACAGCGTTTTAAGCTTCGCCCCCATCCAGAGGATGGCCGCCTGCAGATACGAGCCAGTCAGGGCCATTCAGTGCAGGTAAGATCTCAGATGAGGTATACCTAAAAAGAGACACATGGAAACCTGTGCATGGCACTGAGGAGGGGGTGTTTAATTTTGTCTGCAAGTCAGCATGCTAGGTTGTATTATCTGTAGTTGTTATCATTGAATTCACAAATATTTCCCTTTCCTGTGGACCAGCTAACATGATAAAAGGAAAGGCCTCTTAATTTCTGCAGCTATACATAAGGATTCAAACCAAATGGCAACAAAGAGAAAGAAGAGACAATGTAGGAGTCAGATGCCCAATATGTGTCTTTATTATGTGGGTGGCAAGTGTGAGTGAATGAAAGCCAGTTTTCTATATTATATGAGTGTATACTACACTGTACATTTACTGTCTTCTGATGAAAAATGAACTCTAAAAGATCCCACAACAGCTGGAAACACACTCCATGGTGCTTCTTCGAGTACATACAAATGTAATAAAACAATTTACACTTTAAAAATATCACGTTAAATCTAATTTGCAGTTGACATACGCTGTTAATCCTCTGACAATCATTTTAAAAAGAACATATCATTTTCATCTTCTAAGTGTAATCAGTGTTAAATGAAGGTATAAATAGACACTGGGGAATAGCACCATGTCTGGTGTTAAAGTAAAAAACAAATCTTTTTAAGCTTTTTACAGCTTTAATTCTGTTATTTTTTTACTTTTAAATTATTGACAGATGCATTTGTTGCAAACATGAGATGTATATAAACCCTCACCTGTCTTACCTCCTGTACCCTAATTTCTCTACCTCTCCTGATAGTGGTCACCAATCACTACACTACCAGATTGTCATAACTAGTTAAGCAACAATCATCATCCCTCACAGATTTTACTCAAAAGGCAGGTTAATAAGTCTATGTGTTTTACATCTTTCATGCTGTGTTAATACCAGTTGCATCTCTGTGGCCAGGTAATAGATTTGGAGCTCAAACCGGTCCTGGCTGGTTCTCCAGACTGTCCTGCTGAGGCCGTTCATGGCTCCTACCTCCGCAACTGGAGCTCCATCCAGCAGCAGGGCCTGAGCCGCATGACGAGGACACACATCCACTTGGCACTAGGCCTGCCAGGGGATGATGGCGTCATCAGTGGTGAGATGAGTGTGTGTCTGACAGAGAGAAACAAGCTTTTTTACAAATAGGTTCTACAGTGTGATTAATGTTTCCACCAGGCATGAGGAAAGACTGTGATCTAGCTGTGTATATTGATGTCCCTAAAGCTCTCGCTGGTAAGCTTGGCTACTAATTACTGTGCCCCTATATGCTCAATTTAATCTATATTTATAGGCAAGACTCTATCTTACATGTGTTTGATGTATCTGTACAGACGGTATTGAGTTCTTTTGGTCGGACAATGGTGTGTTACTGACTGCAGGCAACGCAGAGGGAAAACTTCTCCCTAAATACTTCAGCCGAGCCTTAAGACTGAGGCCTACAAGTAAGAAAAACAACCACATGTATTAATTAGATGTATAAAACTTGGATTAAGAGCCAACATTTACTTACTGAAGTCACTTTTGTCCTGTGTTTCAGGGAGCACCCTGCCTCTGCAGTAGCAGCTCAGAATACTGGTCTGTCATTGGACTCACAGGACTCACCTGACTGTGCTAACATCCCACGGTTGGTTGATGCTCGTCCCAGTTCCCTTGGTAACACTTGTTGTTGCAGAGGCGTCCTGGTGAGGCGATTTTGCTCAGCAATAGGAGAATCAATTCAGAAATACATGAACTAAATTTTAATTTTTGTGTTATCACTGAAAGGATCGGGATGGCTTTAGGGAAGCATACTTTATTTTTATATGATAATTCAACCATCTTATGCTGGCAAATGTCTCTTTTTATTTGAGTATAGAGGCTTTTGTTTTCTCTATCGCATCATTAGTGCTAAATAAACTATGGCACACATTGACAAGCAAGATCATTTCACCAAGCAGCTGTAAAACAGATTACAAACAAGACACTTGACTGCTGGCAACAACCAGCCAGGCCTTTAAATGGAGGAACTTGGAGGACTATTTATGGTTAGTCATATGACTAAGTATGGGAAAGTAGAGGATGCAGACACTGTGGTTTTAGTTACCGGATTGCTTCAACAGTTCCTTGTAAGATATGGATACTCACAAACACGCCCACACACACAGAATGTGAGGGGCGATAAATGTTTCGAAGCTTCCTGTGTAAGAAACAACAGAAATTATCACCATATGTCACGACCATAAGGAGTGAAGACAACCGAGAGAGAAAAGTGTATTGTTGTATTTATTTTAATAAATGTTTGTTTATTCATACGTCTATTAGGGAAAACATTTAATATTGTTTTGTATTTTTCTACTCATTGTTGTTGATTCTTGGCTGTGATAACGTGGCTGCTGTAATGTGCCAGAAATTTCAAACTGAAGCCAAAGTGACAATAAAACTGCAGCTCTGGACAAAACAAGGCTTTCTATCCTGAGCGACAGGAAGTCTAGATACTGTGAGGTGAAAAAAAAAAAAAAAGTGGCTGATATATGTGTGGATTTTACATTTCCACGAGTTTGTTTGATTGTCAAGCCTGCTGAACCTGAACCAGATTCAGTTTGGCCCAGCAGCAGTCAGTCCTGAAGGGGAAGTCAGCATGAGGACCACAGCAGTCTTGAACTGTCTGAACTTGTCACGTCATCCATCCACTGATGTAGCTTGTGACAGTGTGTGTGTGTGTGTGTGTGTGTGTGTGTGTGGGCTATATAAACGCTCAGATGGATTGACAAGGTGGGTTGTAACACATTTACACATAAACAGAATATCTTATTTTAACCATTTCCATTTGTTGTACTGTTCTGATGTTTTTGTGGTTTCCTGAATGCATCATAAAATCCTATTCCACATGGGTTTCCACTGTTTAAACACACAGAAGATCTGATGTGGGCTTTTTGTGTGTTCTAGTCTTAGAGAGCTTCATGACCAC